>CM040117.1:248336881-248758335 GCA_022559845.1 Amorphophallus konjac | reverse complement strand
ATCCTGCATTCCTGCCGCCCAATTGGTCCAGGCCGGACCGATGGGATGGTGGGGGAAGAGAGAGGCAGCTACCCCTCGGTGCCCCCACGATGGATGTTGCCTCATTTTTTAGATCAGACATCTGGACACAAGTGAAAATAAAAATCACGGTATTTTTTAATTTTTACCTTCTTAACTTTTATTTTGATATTTGTAGTGAAAAGTATGCATTTATCCAAAAAAATAACCCAACCAAAACCAAATGTTCTTTTAGCTGACTTGAAGTTTTGATATTTTAGTTTTCAATAATCTTTAGGCTGGACCATTCGGTTAGTTTGGGCGTATAGCATCTCCCACCCGCTGTCCTGGGCATCGTTGGGCCAAAACAAATTTGCACCGGCCCAAGTGAAGACATGGTTGGGCCCATTTTGGGCCCGTGGCGTAATTTGGTCTGTTGTCTCCGGCCTCTCATCTATCTTCGCTCGGGCCGTCGCCATGGTGCCCCCGGTGAGACGTTGCTCCCAGACCCCGACCCCTCCAACCCACTTCAGCTCCTTCCTTCTTCTCTTCCCATCAAATACATAAACCTTTGTCGTATCGCCCATCACGAAATAAGGACAGTTTTTTTCCCCACACATTACACATTTATCTTATCTTACAAACCTTAAAATTTAGATGCTAAGGTTGAAAGGGTCAAGACTATAAATTCAAGGAACTGACGTGTATTTTTTGATATGAGATTTATCTCTTATTCAAGGCTCCAACACTCTCTCTCACAGTCAAGATGGGCCGTGAAAATTAGATGAAGGGAGGTGGTGCAAATACCATGTGGGCCTTAGCCTATTCTGATACCTTCTTACAAACCTTAAAAATCTAGGTGCTAAGGTTGAAGGGGTCCAGGATTATAAACTCAAGAAACCTACGTGGTTTTTCGATACGAGATTTATCTCCCATTTGAAGCTCCAACAATTTACACATAAGGCGCTTCAGTAATGAAAAATGACAGAGTTATTGGAAACATTTTCACGAATAAAAGATACAATAATGCATGATTTCCGTTTCTTCTCTCTCTAGGTTTGTACGAGCTTCTACTTGAAACAAGCCTCTTATGTCTTCATCATTACAAGTTATTAAGGGCCCCAGGTCCAACAATTTAGAGATGCACCTAGGAACAGTTTCTGCTGGTTAGTCCATGGGGTCTTTCATCTTAAACCTGCCTTGAGGCATTCCAATTTCAATAGAAAAAGTATGTTTATTGATTGGCTTCCTGCTGGTGCTTTTTCATGCAGAGAGGCAACGGCCCTGCAAAATGACTGCTGCATAGCTTCATTAATCCATGTCAGGGTACAATTCCTGCGTGGAAGTAACAAGAAAAACAACCAACTACATATAATAGTGTCTGGCACTCGAAAATTAACCTTGCTGGTATCAAATCATGTCGAAATATTAATGGTCCTCGATTGTGAGAATATGCAGTGTAGGGTGAAATATATATCAAGGCTTTTTTGCTTCTATTCCCGTGTTGAAAGTGAATTTACGGAGAAATCTATCATGCATTTGTATTCGTGTGCATATCCCCTTGCATGAGTTAAATATGACGTATGCTCTTATCATTACTTCTCTGTCAAAAGACCATTAAAATCTCTTAAAAGAGTGATCACGGAGAAAATGACGAAATATTTTTATACATATTCTGACATAAGTCACATAATTAATGAGAGTGTACCAAATGCAAATGTAAGTTGGTTTGCACTCAAATTAACTCACTTTTAAGAGTGTATACATGCAAAAAAAAAAAAAACCAACCCAATATATAATTAACTCGCGGGCAGCTAAAACAAAGTGTTGCAAACAACTACACACCAGTACATTGTTGAAGCGAAGTGTTGCAAACAATTAACACACCAGTAGAGACTTAAAGC
The DNA here is from genome assembly GCA_022559845.1 of Amorphophallus konjac. Lineage (NCBI taxonomy): Eukaryota > Viridiplantae > Streptophyta > Magnoliopsida > Alismatales > Araceae > Amorphophallus > Amorphophallus konjac. The sequence continues at coordinate 248,756,434 of CM040117.1, read as the reverse complement.
ACAGTGGCTGCAAACGATGATACCCCAGTACGTTGCTAAAACATGGCACCATACACCACCACACAACGGACAGACTTCTGTTTCAAGAACTATGATGTTTTAACCCCCTGGACTGGATAGACAGTCTTCTTTGCCCTGCGGACCTCTGTTGGTGGCTTATGCAAATGTGCTGCTGGATATCAGTACGTAATTGGGCATACATGCACGTTTGCTGAACGGAATGGCTGATCCTTCCGGCAGTGAATGCAGAGAGTATCCCTGTTGGCAGGAATCAACAAACACATTTGACTCGTAACACTGAAAAAGTGAGAACCCACATGCTCCAGGCTTCATGATTGGAAGGCCCATCATTCTTGAGGATGAGCTAGTCTTCTGGGCGTGTTCAGTCGTAGAGAGAATTAGATGAAATGTGATGGTGATGCATTCAAACCCCCCCCCCCTTTTTTTTCTGTGAGACACACTTTCCTTCTGCTAGGCATATAAAAAGCATTGTACTTTTTCTGCAGCGGAGGGGATCCATTTAAACTGCGTATTCTGATGGTTCTTTTATTCCCCCCATCGATCTTTTGAGTTGGCCGTGCCTACTTCCTTGTGAACGATCTTGATCCACGGGCCACTTTGATCTTCTTTGTTTCCTGACCTTCCGCATGTCGAGTCCATAAAGCTTGAGGTAGCAGTATGGAGTTCTCAGGACCACCCCCATTATTGCTCTGTCTAATTACCATGGCTAAACCCTCTTAACCGGTGAGCAGTCTATGATGGATCACACCCCAGTTGGGTTCTTCTACTTGGCTAGCTAACAAGTTGCATACATTTTGTTCTCCCATGATGTTGAGATTATTCTTCAACGATTTCCCCACAGACGTCAATTTGTTGTGCTAATAATCCAATCGATATCCAATCAGCTTGGGTGGTGTTTACCTAGATGAGAAATGATTATTATCCAGATACTTGGGTATTAATATTTTGTTGAAACTATCATGCGAAATTAATTGGTTCATGTAAAGCGACGGATATATCAGATTTAATTTATATTTGAGATGACGTTGTAATGCTGTCATCTTGCCGTCGAACCGGATTTAAAATAAAATTATCTTTCTCGTTATGTTATTTGTCACCGTTATTATGTTAATACTCTTATTATACTATTTGTCACCTTTAATTGGAGACTGATCGTAAGTATGAGTGAATTTTATCTCTCTTAATTGGTTATTTATTTCTCTTAGATATCTATTTATCGTCATTAGATAGTTATTAGTCTCTCTTATCATGTTATTTGTCATACTTAACTATGGACTGTTAGTAAACATGCGTGACTTTATATGTCTCTCTTAATTGATTAGTTATCTAAGAAAGGAAGGAAGTTGACTAGTGACTGTGATTGCGTGGTTTTAGGGAGTAGGATTTCAGAGTGCAAGGGTGTTTGGAATCCCAAAGAAAGGAAAAGTGATAAAAGAAAAGGGGAGGCCAGTGCCGATCTTTCTTAGCAGGCAAACAGCATGTATCGTACTCCCAACCGCTTCATGCCCCACCCCCACCCCTCTGCGCGCGGCTCACATCTGACGCTGGCCTCTACTCTACTTTCTAAAAGCTGGCTTGAGGAAGATATCCCACTCACAAGAGACCACCCCCACCTCCCTCCCCCAAAAATCTGATTCCAACATCTTTCCTATATACTCTATTTATTTCATTTTTATGAGAAAAAAATCTTTAGATAATTCTCTCACATTTTTCCCTATATATATATAGCGAGTCATCTCTCTCTCCCCCATCCCCCCTCGGAAAAGATGAAATTAACAGTACTGGACATGGTTCGTCGACTCGGGTCGACTCGGGCGTGCCGTACCGTATCTGAAAAAACTCGATACGTTACGGATCACTCCCAAGATCGGCGACTCGAGCCGAGTCACAGTGAGAGAGAGAGAGAGAGGGAGAGAGAGAGAGAGGAGGGGGAGTAACAGTACTGGACATGATTCGCCGACTCGGTCCGACTTGGGCCGACTCGGGCGTGCCGTACCGTATCTGAAAAAAATTCGATACGTTACAGATCACTCCCAAGATCGACCGAGTCGAGCCGAGTCACATAGTGAGAGGAGAGAGAGAGGAGGGGGAGAGGGAGAGAGAGAGAGAAAGAGAGAGTCGAGTCGGGCCGAGTCAGATGTGACTCGGCCGTATCGTACCGAATCAGGAAGATCCCGATCCGATATAACCTCAACGAGTCGACAAACCTCGGTACTGAAGAGTTTTTAGATCTTGTTCTCGATCAATAAGATCTAGTGACCAGCCACGAAGAGCATTTTCGAGCACGTCATGCATGTTGTCATAAATGTAGATCGACGAACAGTGAATGCCCACCTGTTTGATTAGATCTTGTTCTCGATCAATAAGATCTAGTGACCAGTCACGAAGAGCATTTTCGAGCACGTCATGCATGTTGTCATAAATGTAGATCGACGAACAGTGAATGCCCACCGTTTTCAAACGTACGTGGTGTATTAATTATTTATGATTATAAGAACGAAGTGGCATACATCTGACGATAAAATTGCAAAAATACCTTTCTAAGAGTTGTGATTGCTTATTTTTTTCGTAACAGTACTACAAGCGCATAATATATCCCCTCGCTTCCAACATGGGTAACCTAATTAAGGCTCAATCGTAGTCTTTGGGATCACAAAAGAGCATCTTTAACCTGGTAATTCGCCTCCTCGGAACAAAAGTAGGGAGCTGTTCAAAAATTATGAATTCGAGATCAGATTAGACTCCCCTCAGCCCATAATCTTCGAGCAACTCAATCACAATTAGATTTGTAAACGGATCAGATACGAAGTGGATAGTGTGATATCCAAATTCGTATCTGATTAATAATCGAATTATTCGATTAATAATCGGATTATCCGTCGGATACTTTATTTGGACAATGATCGGATAAATACGAATTCGAATTCGATTCGAATTTTAAAACGAATAATTATTAGGCCTACTTAAGGTGAGTTGTGTTAACCATGTGAGAGTATTGTATATTATTTTCTCAAAAAAAAAAAGATTAGAATTCATCCTAAAAAATAGGAGATAACTTACCAAGTGGGTGTAAGTGAATTTCATATTTTTAAATTTTATTTTGAGATAAAAAAAGATAAAAAGAGTAATCAAATAATATACTAAGATTTAAGTTAATTATATATAGAATATGTGTATCAATAGATTTTTATCTAAATATTCATATTCGGTCGGATAATATCTGACATGGATATCTCAATATCTGAATTCGTATCTGATTAATAATTAGATATTCGATATTCAATTAAATTATCCGTCGGATATTTTATTCGGATAATTATCTGTTTAAACGAATACGAATTCAAATTCGATTTAAATTTTAAACAGATAATTACAAGGCCTAATTGCAATCCAACTCATCCATAGAATCATATTCAAATATCTAACACAAATAATTTTTAAAATTAATAGGGAATGCACGTGCAGATCAACCTGATCAATTATCTTTCGTAACGTTAAGTTGAGGCGAGTCAACTTTTGACATGTCTAAAGGGTAGTGTACATATAATTTCACTCATTATGAAATCACTTTTGCAATTACTCTTACCATTGAAACTAAAGTTTTACGGATCAATCGTACCAGTCATTCGTATTAATTATTTGTCAGTACAAAACGATATCATTGTATACCGTGACAAAAAATTTTATTTAATATATCTATTACAAATAAAATAATACAAATTACTTATTAGCTTATTTAGTTAAGACATCTGTTGATCAATCAGACGACCTCTCGTTCGAATCTTAAAAGTGTATATATTTTTTTAAAAATCTTTTGACTTTAATTTTTTTAAAAAATAAAAAATATGATTTTTACATGTTTCGAATCCGAATCTTAGAAGTGTATATAATTTTTTAAAAATCTTTTGACTTTGATTTCTTTAAACAATAAGAAAACATAATTCTTACATGTTCTAAATCGGGGCATCACATTAATTCAAATCATTTTTTACCAATTGATCTATTAAAATAGATTTAATATTAAATAATATATATTATTTAAAAATATAAATACTATATCATTTACGTATCACGATCGTATCGACCATGGATTATAGTAAAATCCGAGACGAAATCCATCGTATAGATTTATCAAATCTCCATTGAAACAACACATAAATAAGGAAAAGACTTGGCCAACCACAGGCCGACACGCGGCAGTGGCGACGTTACATGTTGTGGCCCGGGGCGGGGGGGGGGGGGGTTTAATCTCATCAAGCTGGTAGATATATACGTCACCAATCCCGACGGGACCAACACACGGAATTTGAGGAAAGCAGTAGCGTGGAAAGGGGCGTCAGACAAATCCACTCGGGAGTCTTCTCACCCTCACGCGTTGACATTCCACGCTCTTTTTCTTTTATGCCCTCGGCCATCTTTTCCTTTTTGAAAACCCCTCTTTTCTCCGTCCCTCGCTTACTTTTTCTTCTCCCTCCTATCTCATCCCTAATCATTGTCTTCTCCTTATATGAGAAGGGAAGATTTAGGATCACTGACTGAGGCATTCCTTGACCTGTTCTAATCACCTCTGGGGTATCTTTGCAACCTATATATATATATCATCCTTAATTAATTTCACCTTATTTTCCTAAAACTCTGCCTGATTAATTAGAGAGTGTAGTTATAATGTATATATCTATTGGGCTATCCAATGCCCCCAGCACATTCATGCGGCTTATGATGGAGATCCTTAGACCCCTCATTGGTCGCTTTGTTATCGTCTACTTTGACGACATTCTCATCTATAGCCACAACCCTCAGGACCACATAATCATTTGAGGAAAGTTTGCGAGACTTTGAGGAGAGAAACCCTGTTTGTCAACCTTACTAAATGTGAATTCATGACAGACCGGGTCACTTTTCTCGGATTTGTGGTTTCAAGTCATGGAATGTCTGTGGACCAATCCAAGGTCCGAGCCATAGTAGACTGGCCAGAGCCCCAGAATGTCCATGACGTTCGAAGTTTCCATGGGCTAGCCACTTTCTACAGACACTTCATTCAGGGTTTTAGCACCATTATGGCACCCATTACAGATTATATCTGTAAGGGGAATTTTGAGTGGACCAAAGCCGCCTCCCAGACTTTTCGTGCCATAAATGAGCTCATGACCAAAGCCCATGTCCTCCGCCTGCCAGACTTTTCCAAAGTCTTCGAGATATCCTGTGATGCATTTGGCGTAGGAATATGAGGAGTGCTCAGCCAGGAAAGTCACCCCGTGGCTTATTTCAGTGAGAAGCTTTCTGATGCAAAGCTTCGTTACTCCACCTATGATAAGGAGTTCTATGCCGTGGTCCAAGCCCTCAAACACTGGAGACGCTATCTCTTACCTCAAGAATTTGTCTTATATTCTATAATATCCCAGACCTTTCGGATCCTTCTTCATTGGTCCCGGATCTGATTTTTCGGAGTGTCTGACTCCGTTGTGTCCAAAATTTCGTTTCGGACATCTTTCGTGTTCGGATCGGCGCGATCCGGAGTTGTTTCGGAGGCCCCGGAAACGTTCGCGGCTTTTTCCGCGCGTGTTTTCCGATTACCGGTGTGAGTTTCGGTAATTCCTTCGGAACCTCGCTGCAGGTGAACCGGGTCGTTCACTTGGGCACGAGTGGGTACCGTTGTGATCGGTGCGTTCCGAGGATCCCGAAAATATAATTTTTGATTTTTTGGTATTTTCAAGAATTTCCGGATTTTCTATAAATTCCTAATTCTTTTCTTTTCTTTTTCTTTTTCTTTTTCCTTCTTCTTCTTCCTCCCTCACGACCGTGGCCGCCCTCTCACTCTCTCTCTCTCTCTCCCGTTCGAGCTCGGCGACCTCCGTTCCGGCTGTAGACGGCGGCGGTGCGACGGCGCGAGGACGGTGAGTGACAACGAGGCGATCGTGCGGGCGTGCGGCGAGCGTGGGAAGCATGGGAAGGCGAGGTTTTAACGGCGTTCTTCGTGGATTCGGGCTTGGATCGGCGCGTCTCGTCGCGAACCGGAGGTAGGTGTAGACACGCCATTCTTGACGTCTCCTGAGAAAGTCTCATATCACTATACAACGCCCCGCGACGGCTTACACGTTTTGAATCACTTGAGTGCTTCCTTTCCTTGAGTCTTCTTCCGCCCTTTCGGCATCCGGAATCGTCTCGTCACGGCATTCGGACGGCATCAACACCAGTCAGACGCATCAGGAGGTTCCGGAATCAGGAAGGCTGCCTGTCGGGCAGCCGCCAACGCCTAAACTGAGGACCCGGGTGGGTCTTAATGGGGGCGTCCAGGCCCCTGGACGCCCCCATTCTTTTTACTTTATTTTTCAGACCCAAAACACAAATAAAAAATAATAAATTAATGGAGGCGTCCAGGCCCCTGGACGCCTCCATAAAAATAAATATAAAAAATATAAAATGCCAGTTGCATAAAAGATAAAATCAAATAAAAAATAATAAATTAATGGAGGCGTCCAGGCTTCTGGAAGCCTCCATAAAATAAAAATAAAAATAAAAAATATATAATGCCAGCCTTGGCATAAAAGACAAAACAAAAATAAAAAATAATATATTACTGGAGGTGTCCAGGCCCCTGGACGCCTCCATCAACTCTCTCACGGGCGCCGGCCACCGAACGACGGTTTGTCGTGTGTGAAAAAAATACAAATTATGGAGACGTCCAGCCACCTGGACGCGCCCATTTCTGAATCACGAGGCGCCGCTCACAAAACCACGCGTTGTGCCAAACCGCGTGCGGCCGCCAGCAGTATTCGGTGGACCTGTTAGAGGCGTTCCGGGACCCTGGACGCCCCCCACAAAAATATCCGAAAAAATTAATAAAAATAGAATAAAATATTAGTTCGGCCCTGATGGAGGTGTCCAGGGTCCTGGACGCCTCCACCCTCCGGAGCCCTATAAATAGAGGCCCACCCCCTCAGTTCTGGGAGAGCTTCGAAGAGATCCGATAGGCTGCCGGAGCCCAGAGGCTACCGGAGTCATTTTCTAACCCGTGGGGTCTTTTGTAGGTGGAGGTTCTGCCGGCTTCTCGGGTGCCCACGCTCGCGAGAGGAAGGTCGTCTTCATCCACCGCGCTTCCACGCCATCCCTATGCAGCCGGAGCTCCGCCGGATTTCACCATCGACACATCCAATAAGCCAATCCTTTCCTTTTCTTCTTAGTTCTTTTACATTCATCATCTCGCATCATCTATCCCCCTTATAAGGACGCCTCTTCTTATATACTTCTTGCATCCATCATCTCATTTTCCTCCTACTCGAGTCCGAGAGGGGTTTAAAAGACAACACCAACCAGGTGTGTGTCTTGCCATCATTCGTTATTTTTATCGCAAGGATTTGAATACTACACCTTCATCTTTCTAATCCACTCGTTACTTGTTTGTCGTTGTTTTGCAAGGGTACCCAAGGAAAGCCCCTCTCCGTCGGCCGGCCGAAGGGGGAAGAAGAAGTAACCCGCCATCTCCCGCTCTTGAGGTAGGCGCGATCACTTTCTTTATTTTGGGGTCTTTCGGCCCCTGGCGATCACATCTTGTTCTCGAGGCCGCGGTGAGTCACTTCCCCAATGGCCGTTTAAATTCCCGTTCTTATACTCTCTTTATATTCTGTTGTATTCTATTCATATTCTCGAGGCCGCGGCGAGTCACTTCCCCAATGGCCGTTTAAATTCCCGTTCTTATATATTATATTCTTATCTATTCATGTTCTCGAGGCCGTGGCGAGTCACTTCCCCAATGACCGTTTAAATTCCCGCTCTTTATATTCTCCTTATATTCTGTTATATTCTTATCTGCTCATATTCTCGAGGCCGCGGCGAGTCACTTCCCCAATGGCCGTTTCAATTCTTGCTATTTAATTTCTGTACCATTCCCATCCCCCCGAGGTCGCGGCGAGTCACTTCCCGCTATGGCCGTTTAACCCCCATATCTTGCTATATTACATTTGTCCCGCACGCCCCACCGGAGTAATCTCCCGTGGTGGCCTCTTCTCTTTTCTCTTATTTCTGTGTTGCAGCAAACAAAAGAAGGAGCCCGCGCGCTCCGCGTCTTTTTCGCACCCCGAACCGCGTGACGTCGCTCACAGATTGGCGATCACGGTGGGACCTCTACTGCTTCCTTTCGGCTACCCTTGCAAGTTCGGCACCATCCGTGCCTCTCCACCTTGGCACCCGCGCGCGCCTCCGTTGTGCTCACGGCAGCACTGTCAATTTTGATTGGTTGTTTGTTTATTACATGTCTGTTATTTCTGTTGTTTTCCCACTCCATATCTCTGTCAGCATTTCATTGCATGCATCCATCCCTCTTTTCTATCCTTTTTTCGTTTTTTGAGGATCACCCTTTCCCGGTGAAGGAAGGACTCTCCGTTTGAGAATTCCTCTCAACGGACTAGAATCTCCTCCACTGGGACCTCCGTAAGTCCCCGACATCGAAGAATCTCCTCTTCGTTCACTGGGCTGGTTGTACCATTGAAGTTCCCCGAAGTTAGTCATTTCATTCGTGGTGAGACGAGAGACCCTAGCTGACACGGTGGTGAAACAAAAATAAACTAGGGTCCCCATTTTGTGTGAACTTCGGATCTCGCTAAAAACACAAAAAAATCATCAAAATCAAAACACAAAAAAAGGCGTAAAGACATCCACTTGTTTGATAATCTGTGCTACCTGCTTGCTAGTGTATGTTCTTGCGTCCTGGGAAAACTGTGAGCATGGCTCACGAGTCTTTTGAGGAAAACCACCCTAGTCGTGGTTTGTCAGCCGACCCGCGAGTCTATGCTATGGACTCGGGTCCTTCTCATGAGCTCTCGCATGAGGTGCAGGTTATTGCCGGGGACACGTCCCCACCACAGGATATCTCTTCCTTACTGGGCGTCCTAGCCAACACGGAGCTTACCTCTGAACAGCTCCGGGCCTTCCAGGCCATTCTAAAAGGGAAATCTGTTTCCCCCACGCCCCAGGAATCAACTCCGGCCATCACACCTCTCCAAGAGTCCGTGTAGGCCATTCCATCTCCTTCGTTGGCACAAGCCATCCAGTCTCCCTCGCTTCAAGGACAAGCGAGCCAACAACCACCCTCATTCCAGTTCCCGTCACAATCTCAAACTCCTGTTGTTCCCCACACACCGCTTCAGCCAGGGCCAACTGTCGGCGGTCCGACAGCTCCCTCTCATTCCGGGTTCCCCCCTCAAGTCTCCGGGAGACACTTTCTCCCCCAGTGGCAAGTGCCACCTTCACCTCCAGAGGAGCTCGCCCAATCGCTCCTCAATAGGTTCAATCGCATGGACGAGCAGTTTCAAAATATGAGAAGGATGGTGGACGTGAAAGCCACCCCGGAGGTTGCTTTGCCAATCCTTCCCGTCATTCATCTTCCTCCCTCCGAGATGCCCACGTACCGCAGATACAATGGTACCGGCAACCCCTTCATTCACCTCAAAGATTTCATGTATGAGTCCTCCTATTGGCAAAACGATCAGAGGTCCCTGACATACCTCTTTCGGAGATCATTGGATGGTCACGTGCTAGAGTGGTTCTATTCTTTGGAGCCCCGCGAGGCCGAGAATTTTGAAATAGTCTAGAGAAGGTTCTTGCAGAAATATAGGGATAGGGTCAGTCCCTCACTCTCCATTACCGACCTAGTGGCCGAAAAGATGAAGCCCGACGAAGATTTTGTCCGCTATGCTGATAGATGGAGGTCTCTGGCGGAAAGAATAAGGGATACCCTCTCCGAGCCCGAACAAGTGAAGATGATTGTGTCTAATGCAACCCCACAATTCAGACACGTCCTGGCCATGAATAAACTTACTACAATGGAGGAACTCTATGAAAGAGCCCGATACATCCAAACCCAGTTAAAAGACTCCCCCATTATGAACATGTTTGAGTCGCCAAAGTCCAAAGTAGTCAGAAAGACAGGCGCTGGTGTCCCGGGCGGAGCCTTATTTTATGACATGAGCTATGTCTTTTATTTGAGAGAGCGTGGGTTTATCCATCAAGATAAATTAAGGATGTGCCTACTACGTGGCTCTGTGTGTCTAGGTTAACCCTCAATCATGCAGGGACAAGGCCTGGGTTAATCCTAGTGGGCTTGCTCGACATTCTAATTGTTGTTAATCACTAGAAACAATTAAGTTTAATTCTTGGTACCCTAATTGCTTAAATTTCTTTGCCCTGAACAAGTGCTAGGCCACTTTTCTTCGATGAGAAGATTCTATCTCTGTACTCAGTCAAATTAAATTTTGATTCACAAGAATTTCAGTTACTGCATCGAGGCCGTGAAGGTGGTTTAATTAAGAGTTATACTTTGTGCAACACTCCGAGTAATTATATCTCGGATTGTTACACATGTAACACTCATTATTTTTATTATTATTTTTGAGTGATCTTCACGTTTAATTAATTTGACGTGTCATTTATGTTATTAGACGACATGATGTGAGAGTCATTATGTTGACACCAACTAAAAAGATGATAACGTGATATATAGTGCTTGTTTTCTTTCTCACCTTTTCATGCATTGTGTACATGGTGACGATATTATTTGCGTATGTTTTGTTGTGAACTAAATGACGTCATATGACATGCACCTTCGTAGATCACATGATAACATGGACAAAATAAGCATACGCTGATAAAGCTGAGCTTTGTACGGACCATATATATATATATATATATATGAATCTCCACAGGTCAGTATAAACAGCACGTTTAAGATAAAAAGTTGGCTATGACTACACGGATAAGTACACCAAGGTCGTCGAGTTTGATAACGGAGTAAGTTAAGGGTGGATAGATTATTCGGGTTCGTTGGATCCTTAATTTTAATCAAAATGGATTAACTCATTTCACCTATTTTTTAGAAATGAGTTAATCTATTGTAACCCTATCCGACTCTGATTAAGAAAAAAAATATCAAACCAAGAATAATCCACCCGACCCCGATTATAATCTAACTTACCCGGATTTAACCCGTTATCAAACATGGCCTTAATTGTCTCGTACCCTCGATCCCCCTCCCTCCTGACCTATATATGAAAAAAGGTGCTTCTATTTAGAATAAAGGCTGTGCTTTATATTGAAGTGCTATTTGGTGTGTGATAAAATGGTGCAGAACGTTGTAAACTACTTTCTTCAGTGCTGCTTTATGGATGTTTTATTATGTTACAAGTAGTTGGATTCTAAAACATGTTCAATTACCATAGTTCCCATTTCTCTAATTTTAACTGACCACTGTCCAGAATCATCATAGATAAACTAAAATATATAAAAGAATTCAAAACTACCAAACAATACCATTAATTAATTTGATGCTAGGTAGCTGAACATTGTCAGGGGATCTCTCCTCTCTCAGTGTTGATGATTTTTCAAACTGCTTAAAGTACTCTTCTAATTAAGACACTTTCCTCATGATCCCAACAGTTCATTAGTTGCTTCAATTACGTCACAGGTTGAAGAGACCCACTGCACTAATTAAAGCAATGCGTAAACAAACCAAGTGCACAGAGCAAAGCACCGGCTAATAACGTATCACTCATGTCTGATGCCTTGCCATGGGAGCTGGCGTGCGTGGCTTCTGCCTCTATGCATCTGGTGCTGATGATATCTTCTCTCTTTTGCCGGAATATCTTAAGAGATCGTACGAGTAATATTTTTCATCTTGCTTTCGGGGAATAATGTATATATACATAGAAAAAGGGCAGAGAAGAAAGAAATTAATTAAGCTGCCAACCAAAATTTCATGCAGCCGTGATCTTCGAGGAAACATGTCCATCCAAATCAATTAGGCACCGTTTGAGAACACATCTTACTTTTTTATTTTCATAAAAATTCTCTCGTGGTACACATCTCTGGTTAATCTAAGATTCATAATCATTACAAATCCTCAAAATCTCTCGTGAACTTGTTTATCAAGATTTTTGGACGGAGGCTACTTTTGTTTTTATAACCTCTCTCCTCAGATTTTTTGAATCTGCTCAAAAACCCAGGTGCACTTGGATATTTGTTAAAAATCAAAGACAATTAAAGATTATGACTCTTATGCCAAGACTCGACATATTTCCAAACGCGGCCTAAGAAGGAAAGGAGAGTGCCAAAAAATTGAAGAGACCTCCTCATCTCTTCATTGTATCCAAGGAAAACTCCACCTCGTGTGTCTATCTTAATTATTGATGATCGTGTAGAACATTAATTCCGTTTCCTACATATTATCGATCCTAATGATATGATAGAATACCACTAAAAATTTAGGGATGTTTACATAAAAATTATTGTTAACAGTGAATTTATTAAAAATTATTTCTGAAATGTATTAGCATATTTGCGTTAATTTAAATAGTGTATAAATGTCATTTAAACATAAATTTTTATAAATTTTTAACTGTAAATAAAAATGACATTCTTGCATAGTTTAGATTTATAGAGTGATATATCTATTAATATATTTTCAAGAATGATATTTATAAAATTTTTATTTAACAACAATTTTCATAAAAGAACCCAAAATTTTAAGAGTGTTGCTATCTTGTGTAAGGAAAAAAAACTAATCTTTGAACTCAATATCTCCGAGATGTTATTCTCTCTCGCATCTAAGTATCTGAACTTCAAATTAGGGTTCACCAACTCGTTAGGATCAACCAACTGATTTGGATCCATCTTGGTTTGGTATAGATTGGCCTGCCTGAGATTGAGTCTACCAATATTCGAGTCCAATTAATTGAGCCCTTTAAATGACTAGGGCCCCAACTCATGTCATATTGAGACCTAATTAGTTCATGAGGTACGATACAAGTTCACCGACCAACACAGTCCGATACGAGTCGACTAGCCATACTTCAAATGCAATCCTCCTTTAGGCCCTCTTTGTTAATCAAACTGTCGGGTGACAGTCGAATACGATGAGAGAGAATGAGGGGGGCTCACACTCTCCCTCGTACACACGCCACTAATCGAGCTCGGGTACCGTGTTCGACCGAGAGGGGTTGAACACGGTATCCCCGCTCGGTTAACAAAGAGGGCCTTAGGGTACAGGTTAGGATAAATTATCTGAGATGGATCCGGGTGAGTTATTCTATGAATTTTTTCTGTTTTGAGTTTGATAACTTACTCTTATCTTGAGAACAACTCATTCTATGTGAAATGGTAGAATTAGTTATTCCTAAAATAAGGGCTTTAACATTAACCGGCCTCATATAACTTAACTTTACTACCAAACTCGATTAAAGATGAGTAAACGGAATAACTCTTCCTATCAATCCCTTATCCTGTTATCAAAGTCATCCTTCTGATTTTATAATTACGTCAAATTTGGTGTCCATCCGAAAGTCCAGCATCAATGTTCTAAGAAATATGGGGTCCGTACTTCTTAAAATAATGCTCTCCTTATATTACACCGATGATGTTAATTAAAGACTTGTTTCAAGATCTGATGCGAGGAAATTAATTAATACCACAACGACAGGACATCGGAGGTGAGAATAGCATCCACCCTCACAAAAGCACGGGCACATATGACCATAGAAGAAAGATGGCGCGCAACATCGATCCTAGATTTGAACAAAAAGAGCCTACGGTAGTAGAGGAGCATGGCTTCATCCCAGCAGTCTCCCCCACGCGCGGGAGGCAGCAGCGGCCGCGCTGGGCTGGTAGTGGAATCCAAACCCCACCGCGGGGTCCGGCTTCGGAGGGGCAACGGGGACCGCGGTGGGCACAGCGGGGTCACGCGAGCTGGTCCCGGGAGCGTCGACCAGGCCCAGAGGCCCCCCGCCAGCGAGAGACAGCAGCTGCTCCGCCGCCCCCCCGGCCACCCCAAGGAAGTCCCTGGTCAGCAAGCAGCCGGCCCTCCGCCAAGTGCACAGGTCCCCGCCGTCGCCGCCGCCGCCGAAGGTGCTCGGGCAACTGGTGCCCGCGGTGGCTCCCGGAAGGTGCCCCACGGCGGCGGCGTTCTGGAGGAGGGCGGTGGCCGAGAGATGGGGTGCGGCGGGCGCCACCACGGCGGTGCAGCCGGGTTTGTGGTGGTGGAGGAAGAGTGCTGACGGGTCCTCGGCCTTGACATGGCCTTGGGGAGGGTGGTGGTGAAGAGGGTCGAAGGTGGTGGCCACGGCCGCGGCCGCTGCGGCGGCGTTGAGCCTGGCGCTCTCCTCCGCCAGGGCGTCGCAGAAGGCTCTATGGGTGATGAAGCTGTCCTTCCTGCACCCAAAACCGTGCACACAGAAGTAGGAAACACGAAGAATTAGAGAGAGAAAATTAAGACCACATTTTCTGTTGAACAATCTAAACCAATATAATTATGACGGTGTTCTTCTTCTTCTTCCTGTTTGCATTCCCGTTCTTTCAACTTGACGAAGAAGCAGGATGATACAGTCAAAAGGAAGTATCTTTGAAGAAGTACGATCAAAAGAACTGCGGAGAATAGGTGGTATTTTTCCTCAGCCAAAGGGGTTTTAAGCAGCCAATAAATCCCTTGTCAGCGATGACGAACAAAGCCATAAAAGACTTCAGCTTTTTCCCTTCCATCCTGGGCTCTCCAGAGTCCAGACTGACCAGCAGAGGAGAATCTGACACCAACATTACTGACACTAGCTAGCGATCATCCATCAGATGTTTTCTTTCTTCCCCAGAAACCGGACACGCATCAACTCTCAGGCAGGTGCCATGCTGGTCATCAGAACCATACAAGGCATCAAGGCAGGAAGATTTTTGGAAGTATATATATATATGACCTGCTAGAGGCTGGCTTTTATTAATTAATCTCGACAATTACCAAAGCTTAATCCATTTTAGTCACTTCATGGACATCAATGGGTCGAGGTGTTCCATATCCATAATTAAGAGGTAATATATTGCTTGTCAAATGGGTGTTTTCATGCACCCTACCATGCGAATGCTGGATATATATGGAAGTACAGCCTATCTGGAAAGTAGGAAGCAGCAGACTATACAGGAGGCATTCTATCAGGAGAAAATTAAAAACAAAAACAGTTCAATTTTAAGGATTACATATCCCGAGCCAGGACAATGCGTAGAACTCAAAATAAGAAATAAACTCCCACAGAGACATCATCCTACTACAATTAACTCTGACTATATATATATATATTTCTGCACTATCTGTACGTAGTGCATTTATATTGAGGGATCCTATTTGGTTTTGTGATGCTGGTTTCTGGTAGTTCGCACACGCAACAGATAAGCACTAAAGCATGAAACCTCTGACATTTTCAGTGAATCAACTAGAGACTGTCAAAGCAGTAACGCTGACTCAGCTATAGACATGAAAGCAGTGCGAGAATTGGAGACATCCAGTGATACACAAAATGAGGGAAAAGAACAAAGGAGACAAAGAAAGGATAACAGCGAGAGTGGCTCTATTATATTGAAAGGACGGCGTCGACACAGTAATTCTTCACAGGCTCTTGTAATGTTCCAATAATATTCCCCAGCTTTGTCCAACAAACAAACAGGTCGATGTCTGCCAGAAAAGAAACCGATCGAAAGCGCGCAGTTTTTTTCCTGAACGTTGTATTTTCTTTCTCACTTTCATTAGTAGGATGTCTCGAGAGTAAGATCTAAGGGAGGATCGATATCATGATCGCGAGAGACCCTACAGGAAAGCAAACATAGGAGATAAAAGTGCCAGAATGCACTGCCATACACTGTCGATGATATGTATGTTTCATTTCATTTGATGAGAGTGGCTATGCATGCAGCGCCCACAATTTATAGCAAGCCACCAAATTTAACACAGAGGGTGAACACATGCAAAAGGCCTCTTCTGATACTTGAAAAAGGAAAGCAGTAAATATCTCACTACTTTCACAAGAAGGAGCTTTGACATGCTACAACGTCGGACATGAGAGAGCTAATTAAGATACATGCCAAGAAATTGTGGGGCGCGCGCGCGGGGGGTGGAATTAATGGAGGACAAGGGAAGGGGAGCACCAACCTGGAGAAGATGGTACCACAGTTGCACCTGTACTCCCTTGTCCCGCAGGTCTTGGCATGCGCCTTCCAGTCGGACATGACGGCGTACCTCTTGGAGCACCTCTCGCACTTCCACTTCTTCTCCCCGTGCTTCCTGCAGAAGTGCTTCTTGATCCCGGTGAGGTCGCCGAGCGCCCTGGAGGGGTGGTGGTGGACGCACGACTCCTCCGGGCACACGTACACCTTCTTCTTCTTCTTCTCCGCCTCCTCCTTGTCGCTCCGCTGCCTCAGCTTCCATGGCAGGTTGTGCCCCCGCCGGTGCAACTGCAGGTTCTGGTCCCTCTGGAAGCCCTTGCCGCAGATCTCGCACACGAACCGGTTGGTGGCAAGGAGGGTCCCCGGCGACAGCGCCACCACTTCAGCATCTGGGTCTAAAAACCAGAAGAAAACCCATAACCAGTTAAGCACTTGATTGGTAAGAACAGCTTCCCGGATCGAATCGAGGCAGAAAAGGACAAGGATCAAGAGGAGGAGGAGGACGATTGGGTAATTTTGGGAGAGAGAAAGAGAGAGACCTGGGTTTCCAGGCTGGTTCCTCTTCTTCTTGGCCTTCAATGGCGGCTCGCTGTAGTAGGAGATGGGCGGGGAGAGGGAGTTGAGACTGCCGTAGTCATGGCCTCTTATACTGCCAGAACAGACACTGGCCTCCTCGGATATGGAGGTCGAGTTAGACATGATTGTAGGCAGCATGAAGAAATGGTTCTCTTCACTGATGGGGGTTAAGAAAGGGGTACAAACCCAGATCAGACCTTTGGCTTCTCTACCAATCTCTTCACACCTAAAGACTCAAAACCCTACGAGAGAACGAAGAGGGGAGGAGGGAGGGGGAGAGCAGATCCCTGTAGACCTGTTCTATTTATAATATACTCATGAAAAGAAACAGATGAAGGTGGCAGTGATGCTGAATCAGAAACTGCATCACTTGGCAGCAGTTTCAACGGAGCAGGATCTCTCTCTTGCCTCTGCAGTTTTCAGAGGAGCTGAACTGGAGCGAGCAGACACCCCTTTCCACATGCTCTCAAATCCATGCAACCATGGGGAAGCAGGTAAAGGAAAGCCTCCACCTACATAAATAAGAACTCTCCAGGAGATCTCACTGCAGCATCTCCCTCCTCTTCTCTGCCTGTCACACAGGGAAAGTGTCAAAAGAGAAAATTTTGTGAGTGTGTGGGATGCACCTACCGGGGAAGCCCTGCTTGCCGTCTGTTAATTTCTCTCTCTTTTTCTCTCTCGTATGAGAGTAAGTTGTATGATCTCAGCAGCCTTCAGCTGTGCCATGGAATGAAGGTATGATCAGATGGAAAGAAAAAAGAAATGCCCAGAAAGAAAAAGGAGTTCAGGAAAGGAGAAACATCATTAATGGGAGAGAGAATTCTGCAAAGTGGGGTTCTGGATCAGGCCACCCCTCCCAAGCCATGGAATATGGCACCCTTCCTCTCTTGATTCAACATCTACTCTTTTCACCTCTTCTCTCCCTTTAAGAAAAGGGGATTATATGCATGGGTGACATCCACACTTTCTGTCCTTTTCCATGTTGCTGTTACAAAACACCCAGTCCCCAAAAGGACCTTGATTTGAATGGCATGATCTTCAAAAGGAAGGGGAGAATTATGGGTTTTATCATGGGGAGGGCTTCCAAGAGGAAGGGCTTGGAAGACTAGGTAAGGGGCCTGCACCAATGGCTGCTCTCTCTAGATCTCTCTCTCTGTGTGGTCATTGCAAACTCATGTTCAAGCATGATGGATCCATGGATTGATGTCCTCATAACCCTACAAGAACCTAGGATTCTCTCTGTCTTTCACCCTATCTCATCCTTTGCTGTGAAACAGGTTGTTACTTGATAATGAGATGGCGTGTTGTTCCAGAGATGCTGCCCACCCATCTGTCCATGTCTCATCTTCTTTTCCTTCGTCATCTCTTTGGCTTATTCCAAGCTTCCAACACCCCCGTGAGGACTCGGGAACAAAGACAAATCGGGAGAAGAGAAGCAACTGAAGAATGGAATTTGCATTTTTCTCTATTTGTTGATAATAATAATTAGGTAGCTCAGATACTCAGATTAGTAAACAAGTAGAAGGATTACCATCGGATGACCGCCTGACAATGGCGTGCATACTTCGTCTATGTTAGAAAAGATTTAAAAGATACGGCTAGACATTAAATCGAGAGAGAGAGAGAGAGAGAGAGAGAGAGAGTCATTATAACAAAATAAAACCATAAAAGAAGGTAAAATTGCTGATAAATATGAAAGAATTAGATTAACTGAATAAGATAGATCATTGTTTCAGTCATCAGAATGGTTTCATTGATTAAAGCTCGGTGGAATCCCACTTGAACTGATATTGCCGACGTCGAGAAAAGTAGTTTTTTCACGAGTTCTACTTAATTGTCATTTGCCATTATTTGCCATTGAGATAGTAATATTTGTAGGTCGCCTAATCTGATCCTAAATGTGCGTGACACCACACTCTGTAACCATTCAACTTATGATCTGCTTTGGTTTGTTGTGTGCCGTCCACTGCGAGGACTCCATGAAGCGGCATAAGACCTAAGTCCGCAAAGTTTGCACAAATCACAGACGTCCAAGTTTTATCTCACGAATCAGACGGTCAAGAAAATGTGAATAATTGTATCTATGCAATGGTTTCATGCCTGGTTGCCAAGTTCATTTCAGAACTAACGTATGATCTACACAATTTTATGGAACTCGCCGCACCAAGGATACGATTCCTATAACTTTGGCATGGACATGAATGACGGATTCTGTCTACGACTCGAGAATAATATGGGCTTCAGTGGCATGCAGGGTTCAGGTCCACATCTCCACCAATTTGGGCGTGGTCTAGGGAGGGTAGAAAGGGCTTGTGTCGAAGTTGGGCAAAGAGAGATTCAGCGTTCAGATGAGAGCTGAAAAGTACAGAACATGAAGATAATATTTGCTTGTAATATTGAATGCTGGAACTCTCCTATACCATCTAGCTCATCTGGTTGTTCAGGTTGTTAGCAACCATTTCTTCTGTCTCCTGTTATTGGAAAGAGGAGAAAGAGATGATGAACAAGTACACGTTAATTATAAGAAGTATGGTCATTAAGACTTGAGTGGACGAACTTGCTCCCCTCTTCCTCGTCCTCCTCCAACTCGTCCTCATTATAAGATGTAAAGTCAGACGCCCGTACCATAAGATCGCAATATAGAGGACAGAGGATTGTTACTTATTGTGTTAAGACTTAAAGAGTCATAGCGATAGATTTGCACGAATTTATTTTTGTAAGTATCAGTTTTCAAGTATTACTACTCGATAAATTGCAGGCACCATCCTGAACAATTTGAAAAGAAACACTTCACCCCCTCGTCAATCACCAATCCATCTTTTGTGTACTAAAGAAGAAGAAGAAGAAGAAGAAGAAGAAAGGATGCAAGAGGGGAGATACCCGTGTGTAAGAATTCATAGTCCTCAGATGCGTAGCTGTGCATGGACAAAGGGAGAGGAAGTTGTACGCCCGCAATGAAGGGGAGATTCCATAGAGTTTCAAATATCGAAATAGTATTGGGCCAGATCAGCCAATCGGATCCAATTCCCGCGGGTCCATCGGATTCCAGCTCATCAACCCTGAAACTCGACCGGACAACAGAAACAAACATCTGACGGCTGGGGACACAAACAAAATGATTGAATCGGGACCCGGCATTGGCTCCTGGATTTTCACAAAAAACGTTGAAACCCATAGATGCCGTGTAAGACCGGGGAAACACAGTTGAAACCCTAGAGAGGCAAGCACACTGCACCGTATGGTACGGTAAATGGAGATTTATGGTATCATCGATGACTGGATAAATCCACACAATCTCCAAAATTTACAAATATGTTTCTCAAGTTAAATTATAATTTGATATAGAGATTAAAAAAACAAATTTGCCGACCACCTACAAGGGCCATATCACTGGCCCTCACATGTTAACGAGTTGACCCACCTCCGTATGCATGTCTCAGGGAAAGGGGGTGGATGGATGGAGCATGAGGCCGGCCAGAATCATCTCATCACTGAAATTATTATATAGCAATAATGATGTTGGTACCAACCGCGAATTATTGCAGAACCCTGCACAGTTACTGAATTCCAGACAATAGACGGGGGGTCAGGAGTAGAAGGCCAAGGGTTTAACAGTATCCAAGTACATAATAAAAAGGTGGGAATATGCATCACCTCCGTTGACAGAACTCCCGGCCATGCATGATTAGCAAAAAGCCGAATAGGAAATACTAAGCTGAGAAACTTATCTGAAAACAGTTTCAAAACCAATCTGAAGATGCAGTAAGCGTGAAAGACTCTTTTCCATCTTTCGTCCCCATTAATCCTGGCAAGGACTACATACAACATGTGGGGTAGAGAACACCCTCTAGGCTGTAGATACAGCCAGGCGTTTTACATCTGCCCCGTCTATTTGTCCTGTTTGGTCAGAAGGGATGCCAGACCTATTCCCCACTTGCTGATGGCGGCCGCTGGATCTTGTTTCGTGCTGCTGCCGACATCCGATGAACTGCAACCCACATTCTTTCATCAATTACACTGGCTGAATAGTTACAGAAAATTTTTAACTCGAAAAGAAGAGAGAAGGAAAGAAGAAAGACAACCGATCAAAACACTGCATTTAATGGTGTTAATTACTTGGAACACAAACATGAAACATAGATGTACACTTCACAGGTGACCCCAATGACAAGGTGGACTATGTTTGACAACTTCCTAGATGATTGAAGAAACTCCGTTTCCAGATATCCAGACAATGCTACAAAATTTCCAGGGACGTGAGACTCTCCCATTAACGATGTCCATTTGGTTGTAAAAATTTAATATTGCAACACCATGCCCCTGTTTTTATTGCTTATGTCCTAGAAACTACTCATCAAATGCAAACTTCATGATGGCAGGCCAATGAGAAGCTGAGGTAGATGCCAACAAACAATGGATACACCTGATGCAAGAATTTTCAAAACTGGGATGTCGAACATGTAACATCATATCACCATAGGTGTGGCTAAAAACAACTACAAACAAAATAGCAACAAGAAAACATAACAATACTCAGGCAAGCCAGAGTCTAACACAGACGTGTGATCTACTAGAGCCTAAGACAATGGAGGAAGCAGGATACATACACAGGTGGCAGTGGGCCCTCATAAGCAAATGTTGATATGCCTTGGCGTTGTTTATGTTTTGGATTGGCCGTGCATAGCACATACACTCTTCCACGCCGTTTTACTGTCCTGCAGAACTCGCACATTTTCTTCACAGATGATCTGACCTTCATGTCTGTTAAGAACAAAGAGACAACAAACAACTAATGAGACATAAAGGGTACAGACACAACTGATGGTACATGCTTTCGGCCATCAGTATGAATTATAGTTGGCAAATGGCAATTTGAAGTTAGTTAGCAGGGATGTAAATTTGGATCAGATTGTTCAAAATCCAGTCTCAAATATCCAAAATTTGTCAAATCAGGTATTTGTGAAACCTGATCCAAATTATACATATATAAATATATATAATCAGACAAAAAAATCAGTTCCGGAGAAGAGGGGGGGGGGGGAACGTTAGATACGGGCTGATTGGATCTTTGATAACCTGACTCAGGGCCCCTCTTTCGTTGAGCACTAGAAATGACAAATGGGGGAGAAAGTTAATCATTGTGAACTTTATACTTCATTTCTCCAAAACAATTTGCAGTCCCAGACTCCCAAGAGGAAGCCTTATTTTCCATTGCTCAACATGTAATCCTTTTTCAGGATCATAAGGCAACATTTCATAAATAGAAAAGCAAATATAAGGGAAAAATAGGAAAACAAAAAATTATGTAAAATAAAATTTAAAATATGCCAGGGAAAACTAAAATATATGGCATGACCCATACCGATCTTCTAAAGCATTTCTTTACAAAACCAGGAATCAGAATTGACCCATCAGATTGTGGACTGGTTTTGGCTTGATCCTACAAACCATGATTCACCTCTCTATAAAATAGGTACGACCGTAACTGCCACCAAAAGATAAATCCTGAACTCACATTACCTATCAATGTTTTCCACAATAGAACACATGCTACAATAGATAGAAGGGAAAATTACCTGTATACCCCTGAAAACTTCACGAATTACCCCTATGCCATCACCTTTATGGTATTTACCACTAAACCCCCGAAATCTCTTGACCCAAGTTATTATGCCCCTGAGGTTAGGCTTAGTGTTAACGGTGGTAACTCACATGAGATTACCATTTTATCCCTGTTTTGTTAGAAAGGGAGAGAGAGGGAGAGAGAAAGGGGCAGGAACCTAAGAGAGAGAGAGAGAGAGAATAGTGAGAGGGAGGCACCCGATGATGTGTCGCCTCTCTTCTGGTCCATGACTGCCGCCACCTCCGGTGGGTGCCACCTGAAGTGGACGCTCCCCTCGGTCGCCATCTCCCTCATCTGCGCATAATCCTTGCCGCAGGCCGGCTCCATCTCCCGCCACACCTCCCCGGCCCCTCCACACAAGCCGACAAGCACCGCCATCTCTGCCACCGCAGCACCTTGAAGACCTCGTTGGAGTTGTACGACACACCACTCATGTTGAACACCCGGCTGCCGATCAGCTTGTTGCAGAGGGCGGCGACGAAGTCGCAGCGGCCCCTCCACCTCGCCAGCGGTGGCGGCAGCATCCCACCGTCCTTGAAGGAGGAGTGATCGACAAGGAAGCCATGCTCCAGCACCCCGATGGCCATGCCTTTCCCTTCCTCGGCCTTCTCCCACAGGCAGTCGACGTCAATGAGGCCCAGGAACTTTGGCGTGTGGGTCATCCTCGGCTTCAGTTAGCTCCCCGTCCGGCACGGTGTATAGGTAACCTGAGCAAGAGTGAGTCAAAGAAGCAGCACTCTGCTCACTAACCTGAGCAAGAGTGAGTCAAAGATGCAGCACTCTGCTCACCTTCACCTCCCCCTTCCTCGTCCCAGCTTGATGGCGGCCATGGATCCCCAACTGCTGGGTCGGCACCACCTCCATGGCCATCTTTGACGCGTACTCCGGGTCCCTCCACACGCACTCGTACTGCCGGATCCCCTCTACAGCGCCGCCACAATGTCCTTGGCGATCAGCCACGCCCGGATGCTATCGAGTGGATCGGCGGCAGGATCCTCCCCTTTGGATCTGAGTGGAGCTCTTCCAGCATGGCAGCGGCCCCAGGTATATGTTCGATCACCACCTGCACACCTCACATCTGACCACCCCCTGCCCTATCTCTCTCTCACCACGATGCCAGGAGAGAATAAACCGGGAGGAGCAGTGGAGACAGCATGAGACATTGTTGGCAGTTTCGGCCGAAACGTATCGGTTTCGGCCGGTACCGATCCGAAACCGGACCAAAACACTGTAGCAGGTCCGAAACAATTAAAAAAATATTATTTAAATAGTTTCGGACGAAACTGGTCAGTTTCGGTCCGAAACTGGTCAGGATTATTACTTTTTTAAATTTTTTAACTGGTTTCATCCGGTTTCGGCCGAAACCGAAACCGATACCGAAACCGAGTCGTATCGGTTTCGGACCCGGTCGAAACCGAGTCCGAAACCGACACTGCCATCCTTGCATGAGACCGCCAAGGCCAGGCACGAAGCCATGGCTAAGACACAAGAGCAAGCGCTGGCGTTGACCCGAGAAGCGGTCATCATCTCCATCCTGGAGAAGATCACCGGGGAGGGCTTGAACCTCCCAACCAGAAAACAGTTCCAGTCCCAGTTGCCGGAGGAGTCCTCGCAGAAGGAAGGTCCCAAGCAGGGGAACCTCGCCCCGGTCGATGACAGCAACGTCACTGTCAACCACACCGCCGGCAACACCCACGCAGGCATCATCAACCCGAGTCAGTGGCCGAAGGCAGAGGTGCAGGTCTTGATCTATGTGAGGAGCAGCCTGGAGGCGAGGTTCCAGGATCCCGGCCTAAAGGGGCCACCATGGAAGGAGATGAGTGCCACCATGGGCACAATCCCCTTCTCCTCCTCTTCCTCCGGCTTCGCGTCCTACCCACCTCGGCCTATCTCCCTCCCCTCTGGCCACCCCTGCCCGCCATCCCCGCAAGGCCCCCACCCCGCCTCCTGCCCTCTAGAGAGAGAGAGAGAGAGAGAGAGAGAGAGATAATTAGGGATAAGTTAGTCATTTGGCCACTGTTAACTCACCTGAGGTTAACCACCGTGCACAGCCGTTGACGGTAGGGGCATGGTGTGCTCATAAAGATTTCAAGGGTTTAGTGGCAAATACCATAAAGGTGGGGGTATAATGATAATTCGTGAAATTTTCAGGGGTATATAGATAATTATCCCTAGATAGAAACCCATTTGACCTTAAACCAACAAGCATAGAAGATTTTCCTCCCATCAAGATACCATGTCATCAAGGAGGTGATGAGTCTGGTAGAGGATGTTTCAGCCCCAAGTATGATTGCAGTAGCAGTTCCAACATCATAGATAAAGACAATGGTCATTGATATTCAGTGGACAACAACAACAAAGTTATTACTTGGGGTTTGCAATGAGGATGATGGCAGCCTGAAGAATGAGAAGGAAATCAGCAGTAATGGTTGTACTAATGGGGCAAGAAGCAATTTCAGTGATAGCTTAGATAGCAGGGCAGTGATGGTGCAGAAAGAAGGCAGTAACAATAGCAGAGATAGGAGCAATAAGATGGACAAAAAGATGGAGTTAGTTTTAGTATAGATGAAGATACAAATAATGGGGACAGTGGTGACAATGGTGTTGGTGAAGACATTGATAACTATAGCAATGGTGACAAGAGACACAAAGAAGAGAATGATGACATTGTCATTATGCCCCTACATGGGCTTTGTCATTATGCCCCTACGTGGGCGTTGTTGTTGTGCCCCTACGTGGGTCTTGTATTTATGTCCCTACGTGGGTTTTGTCGTTATGCCCCTACGTGGGCGTGGTTGTTAAGTACCCTTTGGAGGAGACAACGAGACAAGGAGAAAAGTTATTACAAGCTGCCTACGGAAGACACTTGAAACCTTTGTTCGTTTGTTTCGGCCCGTGTGGGGTAAGTCCCCGGGTCTTGTATTTATGCCCCTACGGGGTATATTTACGTTTATGCCCCTCAGCGGGCCATGTTGTTAATTACGCCTCTTAGTGGGCCATGTTTGTAAGTCTTTACGTCCCGGGACGACTAAGTCATGTAATTCTGCCTTTATAATGGAGAAATTACAAAAATGTCCTCCCCGGGACCGTCAAAGACCAAAGTCCTGTAATTTGCAGTTATACCCTGCAATCTTTTGTAATTCGGGCTACGCCCCTACTTCCCGCGTTGGTGCGGATCTTTGTACAGTCGACAACTCGCCGACAATCCTTGTACCCATTTGGGCCATAAATGCAATCTATGACTCCATATGTCTTCTTTATGCATTGACTGGGGAAAATTACAAGAAAACCCCCGACTTGTCAAAACTGCACATATACCCCTCCTTCGGCCAACTTGACAGATGTGTGTCTTCTATGAAGTCCCTTGTCATTCCTTCGCTCCGGAAGTGTTGTCAGCTCAGTCCAACACTCGGATATCATCTCAAACCTAGGTCTAGGGTCTGGTAAAATTACCAAAATACCCATGTGACTTAAAAATGACCTCAGAGCCCTTGAAACCCTCCAGAAACGGCTTCTATGCCTTGGGGAGTCAGGAACCCGATCCTACTTCCGTTCCAGCCCAGAAATTTCATAAATGCCCCTGGCCTGGGAAAATTACCAAAATACCCCTGGGGTGGTAAAATTACCAAAATACCCTCGGGGTCCAGAAAACTTCTCTCTACTTCAAAAACGCCTACTGCTTCCGCATATTTGCGTCTTTATTCCTAAATCTTAGGGTTTTGTTCAGACTTAGCCCTAACTCTATTAATATGTTGGTGGTAAATGAGTGGTCATGGAGAGTCTCTCGAGTGAGTTTGCCCTCCACATCAGAACCTCTATAGAAGACTTTGGAACTTCTTTGACAGTCAAACAAAGGTGTTCGGACGTTAGGCCGATGTAAATCAACACTGACTCCGGTCAGTGGGGAAAGGTCCAGCACTCGAACCCAAATCGTCTGATACGACGCGCACCCACGGAACCCTCTCTATGCAGAGGAGTGTTTCTTTTCAAAAAGAACGAAAATCTACCTTTTATCCACGATAAAAGTCGATTCTAGATTTTTTCCGTGTCTCACAGACTGGCACGCCCGGTGGGACCTTTCCCGCCTTTCTTCTTTCTGTCAAAGAAAGTCTCTAAACCTTCCTCAAGGTTCTGATTGCCCCTCTTCCTCTTACAGGACGGGAAGAGGAGGGCACATCTCTCGGTTCATTTGAGAGTTCTTTGTGCATTCGCACGCCACTCCTTGTGTGCTACGCACCACCACCACCAACAACAGCACAGCGATGGCTGCCGTTACCTACGGCCCCGAGATCGTTGCCAACCACGCCAGGATCGGCTACCTGGCAACACCACTTGTTTTTGGCGACTTCCTAGAGGTCGTCGGCTCGCCCTTCTTCTTGGGCGAGGTGCCAGTGGCTGAAGTCAGTTCAGCCGCTCCTGCAGTACTAACAGTCGCCGAGGGTGTCAGACCCTCTACTGCAGCAACTGGCCGGGTCAGTCCGGTCAACAAGCCAGCCGTCGGGGGTGTCAGGCCCTCGGCCCCTTCAACCGGCCGGGTCCGCCCGGTCAGGAAGACAACGGTCGGAGGCGTCAGGCCTTCGACTCCAGCAACTGGCCGGGTCAGTCCGGTCGACAAGACGACTGTCGGGGGTGTCAGGCCCTCGACTCCTTCAACTGGCCGGGTCCGCCCGGTCAAAAAGACAACTATCGGAGGCGTCAGGCCTTCGACTCCAGCAACTTGCCGGGTTAGTCCGGTCAGTAAGGTCGTCTCTTAGGGTGTTGGGCCCTCTACTTCATCAACTGACCGAGTTCATCTGGTCAATTCTGCAACTGTTAAGGGTGTCAAGCCCTTCATCCCGACAACCAGCCGAGCTCCCTTGGCTGCTACGTCAATCGCCGGAGGTGTCAGGCCTTCTGCCCCAGTTGTTGGCCGAATCTTCTCGGTCAATCACATCACTACTGGCGTCGCTCATGTTCAACGGGGGCAACGCCGCCGCCGCAATAGCGCCAAATCTACTGCGGTCACCCTCAGAGGTACTGCCCCTGCTCAACGGGGGCAACGCCGCCGTCGTCAAGATGACGCCATGCCTATGGCGGGTGCCAACACTGCCGCTCCTACCCAATGGGGGCAACGCCGAAGCCGCAAGGGTGCAAGGCCCGAAGCGGCTGTCTCGCGCTCCGGCAAGACGGTAATTGTCGGAGACATCCGCATCCGGCTCGATGGAGGCGAGCCGATTCTGCCACGGGATCGTCATGTCCCGACTATTTCTACCTCCAATCGCTTTGAGCCCCTCCGGCAAGTACGGGAGGACGGAGCGAAGAAAAAGAAGCCTGCCGTATCGGCGGCAATCCAAGGTCCTCTTCAACGGCCCAAGCCACGAGCTCCCCGTCCAAGGACAGGGGGCAACCCAATTGAGGAGCATCAGGTCCATTTGAAGAAGATCAGGGTCACCAAGGAGGAGGCCCAAATCATAAGGCGCGCGAGGGCGGAGGAGCCCTTCCGCATGTCAGAGCTTCAGCGGATGCGGGGTCGGCCAAGCGCAGAGGCCTCGACGTCTGCGAGATTTACATCTCAACCCCTACGAGAACAAAGGCGCCTGCTGCAGTTCCTGGAGAGCATTGATCAGCAGTTGTCCACTTTCCCCTTTGGCTCATTTGCCAGGGGGTTAGCTCCATCCCACATACGGGAGGTGGGTATATCACCCACGGGTCGGGCCCCGCTCGGGGGTTGGCTCTCTGAAGAGTCCTCGGATTCATCTGAAGACGAGGAGGACTCACCGGAAGATGTGGAGGCTCCACTTCAAGTCGAGCTCCCAGAGAAATTATACTCCTTCCCTTTAGAGAAAACCCCCAATATCTTCTTCGCATGTCAGAGGGCGGGGTTGATTAGCCCATCACCCATGGAGCAAACACCAGGTGTTGCTTTTCATCAGGGCTATTGCTCCTACCATGAAGTTGTTGGCCACATCATCCACAACTGTGAACCATTCAAGGACCTCGCTGAGGACTTGATCAAGCGAGGGAAGGTCAACATGGGTGAATTCCTGGTCGACTCACCGCAGCCGCATGCACGAAGGAGTCTTCACTTCTATGTCAACGTCATTCACGCTGCAGCAGCCTTCCAGTTCCCCGAGCCATAGGAGGAGGGAGTCAGTTCCCAGGGAGCCAGTTCCCAATCGCCCAAGTCCACACTATGGTGTCTAGGGTGGCGACCATCTCATCAGTGTTCTTTTCCTAAGGAAGACACTGAGAAGATTTTTGACAAACTTCTGGAGGATGGCTGGGTGCTGACACATGACCCGCCGTCTTATTACAATGAGACGGCCAAGAGACACCCCCGCTATTGCAAGTATCATGCAAGGGTGTCTCACTCCACTCGGCATTGCCCAGAGGTTCAAGACTTCATCGAAGCCCTCATCCAGAGAGGGGTTATCGATACTCAGGGGAACTCCATGACGAGGTTGCGCCTCGCAGAGGCCGCCAGGGAGACTCTCCAGCAGGCCCGGCGAGAAACCGAAGCTTTTTTCCGATTAGCCCGGCCAAGTGAGCCCGCAGAAAATGATGAATTCCCATTACTCACTAAAGGCAAGGCCACCTATAAAGGGCCTAAGGTCCAGAACCCAGAAGCCAAGCTGTGGGAGAGAGTTCCAAGGCCCGTCCCAAGTCGAGTCAGCCTGGCATCGTCATAAGAGAGAACTCTCGGCCAGATAACAAAGGCAAAGCCAATGCGTCAGAGCCTTCAGCCAAAGTTCCTGCCAAGTCAGCAAGGCCATTAGTCGGGGAGAGGACTCAACTCCTTGAGCCCGCAAAGATCTCGGCTAAGACCTCTGTCAGCCCAGCGAGGCCGCCTATTGTAGAAAGGCCTCAGCAGCTCAAGCAAGCCAACCCACCCGTCCAAGCAAAGTCGGTGGAACCTCAAAGCTCCCAGAGGCCCTACTGCAGACTGGCAGAATTCCAGGAATTGCCTCCTGAAATAATTGCTCAGGCAATCAATGCCACCTTCCAAGCTCAGCCAGAGGAGGCCAATTGGACCAAGGTTGCCCCCAGAAAGAGCCGTGGCGCTAAAACTCCTAAGGAGTCAGCCCGGAGCAAGAAGCAAAATTCTGGGGGCAAGCAAGTCCCACTGCCGAAGCAAACTCCCCTTTCTTCTCAAGAGGTAGCACGCCAAAAGAAGCAGGAGAAGAATCGCAGGAAGAATTTGAAGAGGAGGTTAAAGAAGCAAGCCGAGCAAGCCGCTGCTATGGAGGCTCCTAAGGAGCCGACTCCTCTACAAAGACTTCAAAAGCTCATAGATGAGCTGGAGGAGTACACTCCCCCTCATCCCACCAGGGTCGTCACTCTAGACGAATATATCCTCTGGGACAAGCTTGGGCGCAAAGCCCGTCTTCTGCAATGGCTCCGAGAAACGGTTCACCGTCTTGAAGAGGGTGAAGACTTCCCCATCCCGGAGGAGCTCTCCTTATTCTATAAAGATGAGGAGCTCACTGTGGAGATGCTCGAGGAAATGCTGCAAGAGCTCTCCTGCAAT
Source organism: Amorphophallus konjac (assembly GCA_022559845.1). Classification (NCBI taxonomy): domain Eukaryota; kingdom Viridiplantae; phylum Streptophyta; class Magnoliopsida; order Alismatales; family Araceae; genus Amorphophallus; species Amorphophallus konjac. The sequence continues at coordinate 248,726,744 of CM040117.1, read as the reverse complement.
ATGGTGGCGATTCCGCCACCCGACAATATTTATTGTCCCACGGCTGATAGCACTGGAGGCAAGGCTCCTATGGCAACATATCAGCGCCGCTCGGCAAGAAATGGCCGGGGACGCGGCCGAGGTCGCAACCGAGGACGTGGACGTGAAGGTCCCCTGACTCTTGACCGGGTCATAATATTCAGAGGGGAGAAGCCCGGTCCTGCCCCAGAAACTCAAGTTCGGGGAATCCCTTTCATACTCAACTCCTCAGAGAGTCCAAACTCCGCCTCAACGGCTAAGCCGGGTGGAGTCCCTTTTACAATCACCTCCTCCGATGAAGAAGAGGAGCCAGCCAAGTCGCCGAAGCGCGAGGAGGCGTCAGAGCAAGCCGGCCCCTCCAACAGGGCCGAGACCACAAGCCCAGCAGGTCCTCCTAATGAAGACCAGCCTGATGAGCCTTTGCCACCTCCGGAGGAATCTTGGCACCGCTGTTCCAAGAAGATGCGGAAGGCCAGAATGCGGAGGAGCGCCCTTCTAAGCGGGAGAAGCCTCGCCAGGCGCCAAAGACTCTGGCGGAGATCATCCCGCCATTTGACAAGACCCGTGCTCGGGCAGACCGCAAAATTATTCATCATATGAAACGGTTCCCAACAAATGTCACTATTTGGGAGGCCATTGCCTGGAGCAAAGACCTCAGAGAGGCTCTTGTCAAGATACTTCAAGATCCAGAGGCATATGAAGCCCATGTTGCAGAGTTGCAAGCCCAGGCATATGAAGCACTCACAGCCAACATCTCCTTTACGGACAAAGACATGTTGTTGTCCTCTCTGTGTCATAATCGCCCCTTATATATGAGGGGGACAATTAATGGACATGATGTGAATCGCATCCTAGTTGACGCTGGAGCAGCCGTCAACATCATGCCTCGGAAGACTTTCAAGTCCCTATACTTGGCACCTTATTTGCAAAAGGTGACCGATGTCAAGATCTCGGGATTCAATCGGGGTTCCGAGGAAGCGCTTGGTCGGGTTGTAGTCAAGCTTGCCTTGGGCGATTTTGTCACCCAAGCGACATTCTATATCATCAACTCCGACACATCTTACAAGATGCTGCTTGGAAGACCCTGGCTTCATGAGAATTGGGTCGTTCCTTCAACTTTGCATCAGTGCATTAAATATGCCAAGGAAGGGGAGCAACATACGGTCTTCGCAGATCAAGTCCCGTTCCACCCCAATGAGTGCCATCTGGCCGATGCTTCACTATATTTTGGGAAGCCCACTTTAACAATCCCCGAGTCTTTAAAAGACAAAGGGAAGCAAAAGGTGGACCCTGAAGTTGAAGAAGGGCAGCTCTTCACTGTCAACCAAGACATGGTAAAGTTGTACAGGCTGAGCCTCAATGCCGCCTCCAAGCCGACCCAACCAGAAAGGCGGAGTGTTGACTTTGAAGCCAACCTTATCAACCGGGTCATTGATGGGAGTATCTCCTTACCACCCAAGTGCCTCCAGCTCTCGTCCCAACGGGACGAGTATGAGGTGGAGCAGTTGAAGACCTTTACAGTCTCCTATCAACGGAGAAGGGGACGCAACAAAGGCAAGAGGGACAAGCCGATCATCTTTTACAAAGGTGATTTAGTCCCACCGTGCCCTCCTGAAGATGATTTCGGTTGGGATACTCACGCCGATGTGATGCCAGAGCCAGTCCAGGAGATGGATGATATGCCCAACTAGATTAGGGAGATGTGCAAAAAGCAGCACATCCCGCAAACTCTGGACCCTGCGTGAGCGGCGTATTTCCATCAACTGTGGAACCCTCCGCAGGTCCGCGGACAGCCTCCCTTCTCCCGCAAAGATACAAGGGGCCTAGGCTATGACCAAGAGACGGACTTCGAGGTCCACTTTGCAGTCAATACCATAGGACTGCTACCTCTCCATCACGGGCAGGCAGAAGCTGAGCCCAAGGTTGATGAGTCTATAAGGGGGTCCGGTGACGTGTCTTTGACACCTTCACTTCATCAGGAGCTGACAATGGTCGCCCTTCGGAGGAAAAAGCAGCTGAGCCTGCTAACCATTGGCAAGACGAGGCCAGTCCTTCGACTTCAATCCATGGGCAAGAGTGTTTCGAAGAATTTGATGTCTATGAAGCCAACACTGATGATGAGGGAGACTTCCTCGACCTCCAACCAGCTCCGTCGGAGCTTGAAGACGGCGGTCAGGCGACTGTGGACGAGTTGATTGAAATCAATCTCGGAAGCAAAAATGACTACCGCCCCACCTTCATAAGTGCTCTCCTCAACGGGGAAGAAAGGCAGTCGTATCGACAACTCTTAGAAGAGTTCAGGGATTGATTCGCCTGGACTTACAAAGAAATGCCCGAGCTCGACCCTTCTGTGGCTGAACATGAGCTGGCAATACTTTCAACAGTCAAGCCAATCAAGCAAGCTCAAAGGCGTATGCGCCACGAGCTGGAGCTGAAGGTCAATGCTGAAGTTGACAAAATGCTCAACGTGGACTTCATAGAGCCTTGCATGTACCCTGTGTGGCTCGCCAACATAGTCCCTGTCAAGAAAAAGAACGGCCAAGTCCGAGTCTGCATCGACTTCAGGGATTTGAATAAAGCATGCCCAAAGGACGACTTCCCTGTCCCAATCACTGAGATAATTGTTGATATGGCCACCGGTCACGAAGCCTTGTCTTTTATGGACGGGTCGTCGGGCTATAATCAAATCCGCATGGCCGTCAAAGATAAAGACCATACGGCTTTCCGTTCTCCTAAGGGGATCTTCAACTACAAAAGAATGCCATTCGGTCTGAAGAATGCCGGCGCAACCTATCAAAGGGCAATGACCAAGATCTTCGACGAGATGCTACATGACCTTGTCGAATGCTATGTGGATGATCTGGTCGTCAAGACGAAGAAGCGGGAGGATCACTTAGCTGACCTGCGTCGAGTCTTTGAAAGGCTTCGACAATTTCAACTCAAGATGAACCCGATGAAGTGCACCTTCGGCGTCTCCAGCGGCAAGTTCCTTGCCTTCATTGTCAGGTACCGGGGCATAGAAATCGACCCTGATAAAATCAAGGCCATAGCAGGACTGTCCCCTCCCAAGAGCTTGATAGAGCTCAGATCTCTGCAAGGTAGACTTGCCTATATTAGGCGGTTTATTTCTAATCTCTCTGGGAGATGCCTACCTTTCGGCAAATTGATGAAGAAAGGAGCACCCTTCATATGGGACGAAGACTGTCAAAAGGCTTTCGAGCAAATCAAGGAGTATTTGTTGACTCCTCCTATCTTAGGGGCACCTGTCAGAGGGAAGCCCCTTATCTTATATATTGCTGCTATGGATGCCTCTTTGGGGGCTCTGCTAGCTCAAGTCAATGACGAGGGCAAAGAACAGCCGCTGTACTACCTCAGTCGGAAGCTGATCGGGCCTAAGCACCGGTACGCTCCCATGGAAAAGGTGTGCCTAGCTCTGGTGTTTGCTGTCAAGAAGCTAAGGCACTATCTTCTAGCCCACCGGGTGGAGCTCATCTCAAAATGCAACACACTCAAATTTCTGCTCATCCAGCCTGTCCTCTCTGGTAGGCTTGGTAAATAGGCACTTATCCTCATGGAGTTCGACATCACCTTCGTCCCACGCAAAGCGATCAAGGGACAAGGAATGGCGGAGTTCTTAGCAGCGCACCCTGTGTCAGAAGATTTGTCACTCAACTTCGAGCTCCCCGACAAAGAGGTGTTAGTGCCTTCTCAAGAAATCGGGGAGTCTTCTGAAAAAGTCCCACCACAGATAGAGCCGGGTGTCCTCACCCTTGATCTCCCACACTGGGAGTTATATTTTGATGGTGCCTCTCGGACAATCAAAAGGGCCGGCGGCCTTACAGACTATGTCTCAGGCGCGGGGGTAGTCTTTGTATCTCCACAGGGCGGCATCCTCAACAAGTCTTGCGCTCTCATGAAGTCGCTGACTAATAATGAGGCAGAGTATGAAGCATTAATCATTGGGCTTCAGCTGGCACTGGAGATGGACATCAAGTGCATCAAAGTGTACGGGGATTCTCAGCTCGTCATCCGACAAGTACTGGGCGTCTATGACGTCCGGAAGAAGGAGCTCGTCCCCTACCATGCAGCCGTCATGAGGCTTAAAGAAAAATTTTACCTATTTGAAATAGGCCATGTCCCCAGAGGCAGCAACTCCCAGGCTGATACTCTTGCAAAGTTGGCAGCAGCCCTAAAACTCCCGCCTGAGGGAGAATTAAATATTACTGTCAGACACCGAAGGCTCATGCCAAGTGTGCTCGACGAAGAATCCGGCCTCACTGTTTATGAGGTCGACAACATTCAAGAGGAGATTGTTCCCGAAGAAGAAGATTGGCGTGAGCCGATCATAAAGATAAAGAACGGCTGGCTCCCTCCTGATCGGGCTCAGAGGGTGCAACTGCTACGCAGGGCGACATCCTACCAGCTGATTGACGATCTGCTCTTCAGGCTCGTCCATGAAAAAGACCGATCGGTCCTCTTGCGGTGCCTTTCGTCCAAGGAAGCGAAGACCGTCATGCACGAGGTCCACTCCGGATTGTGTGGAGCTCACCAGGCAGGAGCCAAGATGAAAAATAGCATCAAGCTCAAAGGGTTCTACTGGCCCACCATGTACGAAGATTGCAATCAATATGCTCGTACATGTCATCAATGCCAAACATTCGGCCCAGTCCCTCGGAGACCACCTAACCCGCTCCATCCAACAGCGCCTACTTGGCCATTTGCAGAGTGGGGTATGGATATTGTGGGACCATTCCCACCATCATCCCAGGGGCACAAGTTCATACTCGCTGCCACCGATTACTTCTCCAGATGGGCGGAAGCCGTCCCACTACGGGAAGTTACAGGGGAGATAGTTGCTCGTTTTGTGCGGCACTATATCATATACAGATTCGGCACCCCCAGTCGGATTATATCCGATAATGGCACGTCATTCAAGAACAAGACTGTTTATGCTTTGGCGGCCAAGTTCCATATCGATTGGAGGACGTCATCAGTCTACAATCCCCAAGCCAACGGATTGGCCGAGGCTTTCAACAAAACCCTTTGCAAGCTGCTGTCTAAGATAGTAGGTGGCCGCAAACGGGATTGGGGCGAGAAGGTCCACGAAGCCCTATGGGCCTATCGTACCATCTACAAAACCCCTACGGGATGTTCCCCATTCTCTTTGGTCCACGGAGCCGAAGCAGTGATCCCTGTGGAGATCGAGCTAGCATCTTACCGCGTTGCTGTGCACGCCGGATTGCCAGGCCAAGACCAATATGAAATTGAAAGAAGGCTCGAGGAATTGTCCAACCTTGAAGGTCAAAAAAAAAACTCAAAGCCTATAAACACTTACAAGTGTATCAAGCCCGCATGACACGTGCCTATGATAAGCTGGTCAAGCAACGGGCGTTCAAGAAAGGCGACCTTGTCATGGTCAAAGAAAAGGAGATTCTCGCGGGAAGATCCAGCGGCAAACTCCAGCCCAATTGGCGTGGACCTTACGTCATCCAGAAGGTCTACGAAGGAGGGGCCTATACGGTCCTTGACCACAAGGGAGACAATCCCTTCCCTCCTCTCAACGGCAAGCACATGAAACTCTACTACGCGCCACAGCAAGAGTTTCCCCAGCAGTCCTCACAGGATAGTACCTCTACTCAGTGAAGGTTCAAAAAAAAAGAAAAAAAAGAGTGGTTAAAAATACTGATACCCCGGCGGACCCAGCCAGCCTTCAACGGTTGGCTGGGGGTAAAAAGGTCATAGACCCGGTCGAGGTGAAAACCCGAAAGGGCGCCTCGGGCAAAAATGGGCAACCCCTCGGTGTGAAAACCCGAAAGGGCGCACTGGAAAAAGCTAAAGGGGGCCAGCCTCGACGAAAACCCGAAAGGGCGGTGAGGTTGGTAATGTGAAAAAAAAATCCTCTCTTTATCTATTTTAAGGGTGGCTCTAAGTCAATGACTCCACCCATCTCGACCAAAACATCATATTGATGTCATGGCTATGCCTTACATATCATTCTATGACACCTAGTCCCACCAACATTTTGAGGTTGTCATATTCTGCCCCATTGGGCTCGACCTCAGCATGCTCTCTTGGGCTGCCGAACCATCATGCCATTCGGCACCCTTTTACCCCTTTGGATTGAGCCTCAGTATGCTCTCTTGGGCTACCAATCCATTACACCCTTGGACTCCTTTTTGTCCCATCGTGCATGGCCTCAGTATGCTCTCTCGAGCTGCCAACCGATGTCGTCTTTTGACTCCTTTTTATCCCATCGGGCATGACCTCAGTATGCTCTCTCGAGCTGCCAACCGATGTCATCTTTGGACTCCTTTTTGTCCCATCGTGCATGGCCTCAGTATGCTCTCTCGAGCTGCCAACCGATGTTGCCTTTTGACTCCTTTTGTCCCACTGGGTGACACATGTGTCCCTAAGAGAGTGTCACTAGTTCTCTGCCCTTGGGCATTATAGGTTTAAAAAGAAGAAAAAAGAAAAAAAAGAAAAAAAAGAAAAAGGGGTTAAAAATACTGATACCCCGGCGGACTCAGTCAGCCTTCAACGGTTGGCTGGGGGTAAAAAGGCCACAGACCCGGTCGAGGTGAAAACCCGAAAGGGCGCCTCGGGCAAAAATGGGCAACCCCTCGGTGTGAAAACCCGAAAGGGCGCACCGGAAAAAGCTAAAGGGGGCCAGCCTCGGCGAAAACCCGAAAGGGCGGTGAGGTTGGTAATGTGAAAAAAAATCCTCTCTCTGTCTATTCTATGGGTGACTCTAAGTCAATGACTCCACCCCATCATAACTAAAACATCATATTGATGCTATGGCCACGCCTTACATGTCATCCTATGACACCTAGTCCCACTAGCATTCTGACGGTGTCATACTTTGTCCCATCGGGCTCCGCCTACGCATGTCCCTTTCGGGCTGTCGACCCATTCCGCCTACCGGCTTCCAAGTTCAGCTCATATGTCTCTTCTGAGCAGTTAAACCCGCTTACTCTCTTGTCCCACTGGGACTGGCCTCAGTATGCTCTCTCGGGCTGCCAACTTTTCATGCCTTTCGGCTCCTTTTTCATTCTAGGGAATGGCCTCATTATGCTCTCTCGGGCTGCCAACCCTTCATGCCTTTCGGCTCCTTTTTCAGTTTAGGGAATGGCCTCAGTATGCTCTCTCGGGCTGCCAACCCTTCATGCCTTTCGGCTCATTTAACCTCCTTGGGATTGGCCTCAGTATGCTCTCTCGGGCTGCCAACTTTTCATGCCTTTCGGCTCATTTTTCATTCTAGGGAACGGCCTCAGTATGCTCTCTCGGGCTGCCAACCCTTCATGCCTTTCGGCTCCTTTTTCAGTCTATGGAGCGGCCTCAGTATGCTCTCTCGGGCTGCCGACCCTTCATGCCTTTCGGCTCATCTAACCTCCTTGGGATTGGTCTCAGTATGCCCTCTCGGGCTGCCAACCCATCATGCCTTTAGGCTCATCTTACTTCTTGGGATCTGGTCTCAGTATGCTCTCTCGGACTACCAATCCATCGTGTCTTCTGGCACATGTCCCACCGGGTCTGGCCTCAACATGTCCTCTCGGGCTGCCAACCCACCTACTCGCCTATCGACTTTCGGATTTGACTCTCACGTCCCACTAGGGCTGTCAAATTCACCCTTTTTCTTCTTCTGAGTCTGGCCTCTGTATGCCCCTTTCGGGCTGTCAACCCATCTCACCTCTTGGCTTCAGACTTGACTCATGTATTCCACCGGGATCGCCAAGTCTATTCCTTTGTCCCCATGGGTTTGGCCTCTGCATGCCCTTGTCGGGTTGCCAACCCTATTTGCCTATCGGCTCGCGGATTTGACTTATACGTCCCACCCGGGCTGTCAAATCCCCTCCTTCCATCGCTTCGGGTCTGGCCTATGTATGCTCTCTCGGGCTGCCAACCCATCCCGCCTATCGGCCTCCAGGTTTAACCCTCATATCCCTTTCGGACGGCTAAACCTACTCCTTTGCTATCCCAACCGGGTTTGTCACATGCACACCCTTTTCGGGTTACTAACCCGGTCAACCTTCGGTTTTGGATTTGGCTAATTGCGTCCCACTAGGAGAGTCGAATCCACCTATCTTGTCACACCGGGTTCGGCCTCAGTATGCTCTCTCGGGCTGCCAACCCATTACGCCTTTCGGCTCGTTTCTATCCACTTGGGTTCGGTCTCAGTACGCCCTCTCAGGCTACCAACCCGTTTCGCCTTTCGGCTCACAGATTTGATTCATTCGTCCCAACCGGACAATCAAATCTACTCACTTGTCCCACCTCTGCGGCACACACGTCCCTACGGGAGTGCCACCTTTTCCTCGCCTTTTGGCATTATAGGACCAAAAAAAAAAAGAAAAAAATTGGGGTTAAAAATATTGAGACCCCAGCGGACTTGGTTGTTTCTGTTAGAAGAGCAATCAAGGGCAAAAAGACTTTAACCCGGCTAAAGTGAAAACCCGAAAGGGCGCCTTAGGCAAAAATGGGTACCCCTCAGTGTGAAAACCCGAAAGAGCGCACTGGAAAAAGCTAAAGGGGGCCAGTCCTGACGAAAACCCGAAAGGACGGTAGGGCTGGTAAAGTGATAAAAAAAAAGAAAAAAAAAGAAAAGGCTTATCAAGCATCAGACTCACTCCTCCTCAGCTCAGCAAGGCGAGTCTCACTCTGAAGAGCTTCCTCTTGGAGCCCCTCAAGCCCACGGCGGAGGGTCTACATCAACATGCGCAAGACTGCGCTCTTCTTCGGTCCCCTGGACCTCTCACAAAAGCGCCTCCTCACTGTGGGAGGCCACCTGCTCGCGCTCGGAAGCGACCTCGGCCAGGGTGTCCACCTCAGCCTGGGCCGCCCAAAGTTTGCAAAGCTGCTGCTGCTCCTGCTGAATGATCAGCTGAGTCCTCCGCCTTCGTTCTTGAATAGCGTGAAAGCAGGCGAACTCCTCCCGTAAAGACGCAAGCTCAGTCATCCAGGCGTCCCAAGGGAGACCAAATGCATGCATCTGGCAATGCTACACCAAGTGGAGGACCATTCGGCCACTCCATCACAAGGGCCGAGAAACTCTGAAGCAGCTTTGAAGCCTCACTAGCTGAAGCTAAAACAAAGAAAGGAGTTGTCTCAGCCCATGTACGGCCGACATCTACCCAGACCAACATGCCCTAAGGGCTGGTCTACATCAACCTTGGCCATCACAAGTCAGCAAGTAGCCAACTTCATGTTCGGCTACACCTCAGATGTTAGCCGGCACATCTTTGGCGACACCTCAGCAGTTAGCCCGCTTTAATTTGCGACTACACACCTCAGCGATTAGCCGACACGTCTTCAGTGGCATCTCAGTGGTCAGCCAGCACCACGACTTTCGATCAACGCACCCCTAAGGGTCGGCCAATGTTGATTTCCAGCTATCACAGCTCAATAGTCAATCAACGACGACTCAGATGGATGCGCCTCTTCGAGACATGCCTACATCAACTCCGGGCCAACAAGCCTCGTCGAGACAGGTCCGCACCAACATCGGGCCAACAAGTCTCTCAGAAGCAGGCCCCCATCAACTCTAGGCCAACAAGGCTCTCAGAAGCAGGCCTACATCAACATCGGACCAACAAGCCTCTCCGAGGCAAGCCAGCATCAACCCTCAGCTTTCTGGAAAGCAATGAAGCAGTAAGGTGCAGCTCTACAGAGGGCACGGATCGTCCGCCTCCGCCTTCGGCTTTGACGAACGCTCCGTGGGGGGCATTTGTTGGCAACATTTTTTGCCCACTACATACGAGGTGAACTACTACTTAAGCTCACCACTGCAGAAAGGGGTGACTAGAACTCCCCGAGGTGGACTGCAGCAACATTAGACCTGCCCGGGGTGGCCAAGACCCGCCCGGGGTGGACATCAACAGACCCGCCCGGGGCGTACAGCAACAAACCTGCCCGGGGTGGCCAAGACCCCCCGGGGTGGACAGCAGGGACCCGCCCGGGGCCAGCCACCCCCGGGCAGGTCCCCCCGCGGCTGCACGGGCGGGAGGAACCCGCCCGGGGTCGGCTGTCCCCGGGCAGGCCCGCCCGGGGTTGGCCCACCCCGGGCAGACCCGCCCGAGGTCGGCTGGCCCCGGGCAGACCCGCCCGGGGTCGGTTGGCCCCGGGCATGCCCGCCCGGGGTGGCTCCTCCCCGGGCGGGACCTGCCCGGGACCCCCCGACCCCGGGCAGGTCCGTGCGGACCCGCCCGGGGCAGGGCTGTCCCAGGCCGGTCCCGGGGTCTCCGTCTGCCCATCATAAAAAAAAGAAGAAGAAAGAGAAGAGGGGGGGAACCTGCCCGGGGTGGCTTTGACCCGCCCGGGTTCGGCCCACCCCGGGCCGGTCCCTCACCTTCTATAAATACCCCCTACGGGGCTCATTTGAGGGGGACTTTTTTTTTGGGAGAGAGAGGACGACTTGTGAAGAGAAGAAATATTTTGTTCGTTGTCTTGGCCTATTTGGGGTATGTGACACCCCGGGCTTTGTCATTATGCCCCTACATGGGCTTTGTCATTATGCCCCTACGTGGGCGTTGTTGTTGTGCCCCTACGTGGGTCTTGTATTTATGTCCCTACGTGGGTTTTGTCGTTATGCCCCTACGTGGGCGTGGTTGTTAAGTACCCTTTGGAGGAGACAACGAGACAAGGAGAAAAGCTATTACAAGCTGCCTACGGAAGACACTTGAAGCCTTTGTTCGTTTGTTTCGGCCCGTGTGGGGTAAGTCCCCGGGTCTTGTATTTATGCCCCTACGGGGTATATTTACGTTTATGCCCCTCAGCGGGCCATGTTGTTAATTACGCCTCTTAGTGGGCCATGTTTGTAAGTCTTTACGTCCTGGGACGACTAAGTCATGTAATTCTGCCTTTATAATGGAGAAATTACAAAAATGTCCTCCCCGGGACCGTCAAAGACCAAAGTCCTGTAATTTGCAGTTATACCCTGCAATCTTTTGTAATTCGGGCTACGCCCCTACTTCCCGCGTTGGTGCGGATCTTTGTACAGTCGACAACTCGCCGACAATCCTTGTACCCATTTGGGCCATAAATGCAATCTATGACTCCATATGTCTTCTTTATGCATTCACCAGGGAAATTTACAAGAAAACCCCCGACTTGTCAAAACTGCACATATACCCTTCCTTCGGCCAAATTGACAGATGTGTCTTCTATGAAGTCCATTGTCATTCCTTCGCTCCGGAAGTGTTGTCAGCTCAGTCCAACACTCGGGTATCATCTCAAACCTAGGTCTAGGGTCTGGTAAAATTACCAAAATACCCCTGTGACTTAAAAATGACCTCAGAGCCCTTGAAACCCTCCAGAAACGGCTTCTATGCCTTGGGGAGTCAGGAACCCGATCCTACTTCCGTTCCAGCCCAAAAATTTCATAAATGCCCCTGGCCTGGGAAAATTACCAAAATACCCCTGGGTGGTAAAATTACCAAAATACCCTCGGGGTCCAGAAAACTTCTCTCTACTTCAAAAACGCCTACGGCTTCCGCATATTTGCGTCTTTATTCCTAAATCTTAGGGTTTTGTTCAGACTTAGCCCTAACTCTATTAATGTGTTGGTGGTAAATGAGTGGTCATGGAGAGTCTCTCGAGTGAGCTTGCCCTCCACATCAGAACCTCTATAGAAGACTTTGGAACTTCTTTGACAGTCAAACAAAGGTGTTCGGACGTTAGGGCGATGTAAATCAACACTGACTCCGGTCAGTGGGGAAAGGTCCAGCACTCGAACCCAAATCGTCTGATACGACGCGCACCCACGGAACCCTCTCTATGCAGAGGAGTGTTTCTTTTCAAAAAGAACGAAAATCTACCTTTTATCCACGATAAAAGTCGATTCTAGATTTTTTCCGTGTCTCACAGGCGTTCGCCTCGGCGAGCCACGACGGGGCGAGGCGAGTTGCCATCACCTCGTCTCGCCTCAGCGCCTAGGCGCGATTTCGACTACATAGCTTCTTTATGCAACCTGGCAGGTGAGGCCGTGGAGCAGAATGAGGACGATGTGGCCGGTGGAGGACATGGTGGCCAATAGCCGTGATGGCAACGTCAGCGGTAAATGGTGACGGCGACATGGATGCGGCAACGACAATGGCAGGTAAGTATTTTTGGGTTTTTTTTCTTCTTCTTCTTTTGCAGTTCTTATCTTTCTTTTCATTTTTTCTTATGGGGTGTTTGGTTACAGTTTTTTGGACATTTTCTCTCTCAAATTATATTTTAAGGAAAGAGTAGACGCTAAACCTCATTTGGACCCACCTTCCCTAATTTTTAAGGAGGAAGTTAAACCTCTCCAAAACTTCCCCAAATAAAAAACAACCATCTACTTATTTTTTTAAGGGAATCACGCTAGACGCTGCGTGTCATCCCTCTTCTTCTTCCTGCGAATCCCGCCCATGGCCGCCACCTCCCCGCCCGTCGTCCCCATCTCCTCCACCCTGCGGCTAGAACAGTGTCGCCTGCCCTGGCGTCCCGGCCACAACAACAGCAACGTTGCGCCCACGTCGTCACAAACGGATGGAGCTCCACAGATAGGGAGCAGTTGAGACACCATGACGGGTCTCTCTGGAAGGCGAATCTGCAGAGGAAGCCAATCCCCTTGACAGAGAGGGAGACAAAGGTGGGGGCACAGCCTTCCAGAGCCGACTGCAGCTCCAGTAGCATGAGGTCTAAATTGGCGTTGCCTGTGGTGACGAGGCGACAGAGCTCCCAGACGGCTTGGTTGGCAACGACAGTAGATCAGAAGCCGAGGTAGAGGATATGGAATCCCTGCCGGGGTCGGACTTGATGACGAAGTGGGGAGGGGCGACGATCATGGCATAGCATTTGAGCACGGGTTGGGGGAGGCGTCCATGCTGTCGCCGCCCGGTGATGGAGGAGGGCAGAGCAAAAGGGGTTTTGGCCGTGGTTGGAATAAGGGGAGCTCTTGCCTTTGGATTTTGAGCAGACTGGTCCGCAGCCACCCCAACCGCCCCTGCTCCGCCCTGTGGCCACCCCGCGATGATGGTCCAGATGCAGCGCTGTCTTTTGCACCACCCCACTGCCACTCCCTTCTTCTCCACCCCCTCCCCAGCCGCAACCACCCCGCTAACATTGAGCACCTCCCCTCCACCACCAAGGACAGGACACTCACGTCATCACCCAACCATCCGCCCCCATCGCTGACCTCCACTGCCGGCGTGCAGCTCTTTCTCCAATCTGCTCTTCTTCTTCCCTTACATCGCGGGTTGGCAAGGAGCACCTTCTGCACAACATCCCCAATAACACTCCCGATGTCTACCAAACACCTCTACATAAATTTTAAAAAATATGATATTTTACCATACAAATAATTATTTATTTTCATCAATTTTAAAAAATAGGTTGAAAACTGACATAACATAATTTTTTAGATAGAAAGAAGTTTATTTAAAAAAGTGTTCCCAGACACCTTATTAATATTACCCAGTGGGACTGACCTAGGGATCATGTCAGATCGGCCAATCTAGCACGTCTTCTTCTTCTTCTCCTCCTGATACTTCTGGTGTGTGTGTGTGTGTGTTTTTTAATTAAGGGTGGGGATCGCACCAGATCCGGGCCCGATCCGAGTCGATACCGTCTGATCCGTCCAATCCTGGTCATGATTCGGGATAGGCCGGCTCAGGATCGGATAAGATTGCCAGAAATCCAATCGGATCGGGCGATCCGATCCAATCCGATCCGATCATTCCTTCCTTGCATAGAAGTCCATAAGTCTAAGCCAAGCACTTGATTATTCGTTTAATAAATATTAAAAGCACCCTTAATGAGGCATTGCAAAATCTAATTCTTCAAAAAATGAGAATTCCCCCAAAAATGCTCAACTTCCTCGCCCATAGCCTATCATGACAGGTGAACAAGGAATATAAATTCTCTAGAGAACATAAAAGTATTATCTAAATTCCCCAAACTTCAAAGATGTCAATAAACAATAGAAACATAGAAACCACAGAGAGGGGGGAGTACCGAACTTAGACATGAATACTAGTTTCACATCCCACGATTTTCAAATTGCAAATAGCATATATATATATATATATATATATATATATATATATATATATATATATATATATATATATATATATATATATACTGATGAGAAATATCGCATTAGTACATTACTGATAAGTAGTTGAGTCCAACTGCATTACGAGCCATGATCATCACTAGAAGTGGGAGCGGATTAGGCGATCAAGTCGGCCACCATCCGCAAAACCAACGCACTGAATGGCACCACATCAGCGATGCGGACCCTCCATGCATTGCGTCACTCCCCTCCCCCATTTCGAAGTACACCCCCTCCTAACACACACGCAGCAGCGGTAGCAACCTGCAGTGGCCGCTGGAGAGGCCCCCGCACGTCTGGCCGTCTTCTACCCCTATGGGCCACCGTCCGGCACCAACCACTCAGGTGCCGCCGACCTCCCCTCTCCTCCAGAATGCCTTGGCCATAGTCGCGAGCGCTTAGGCTTAAACGGTAATTAGGCGTCAGATTCATAAAAATTATGATCCTTAATATATATATAATGTTTATATAAAAATTAATGATGATACTATGATAGTTAAAAATATGAGAAGCGACAGCAGTATGGACTAGAGACAAGAAATAAAAATAAACAGACATGACATTCCAATAAAATACTAAAATTAATTTTGAGATAAAACTAACAATAAAACTTAAAGTTTTAAGATGAAGAAAATACTAACCTATGTTTGCCGGTTCTTCCAAAACGCTGCAAATCATACTTAAAGCATATACCAAAGAAAAGACATCACCAATTACCAGAGAGAGAGAGAGAGAGGAGGGGCGGAGGAGAGAGATAGAAGGGAGCGGGAGAGAGAGAGAAGAGAGAGGCACAGATAGAGAGAGGGGGGCAAGCCGCAGGAGAGAGAGAGAGAGGATGCCTCGCGGTGGAGACGTCCGACGGCGGTCGTTGGCGACGGCGGTCGTTGGCGACGGCGGACGACAAAGAGGACAGCTGCCGACGGCCCGACGAGGGCTGCGTGCGTCGGCGTGCTCCACAAAGACCCTGGAGAGACTGAGACAGGCAGGGGGTATCGGGGTGGGGGGTCGCGTGGGGGTGGGGGTTTTTATAACCTGATCTGGAAATACCGGATTCGGTTCTCGCAGGTCAGCGGACCCTGTCAGGAAGGCAGGCGCCTAGGCCGCCTAAGCAGCGCCTTGGGCTGCCTTTTCACGAGCGGCAGACGGCGGCGTTCGGCGGGACAGAGCTGGTCAGCGGCGAGCGAAACCGGAAACCCTCGGAGTACGGATGGGGGATTAGAGAGGGGCGGCGGCGAACGGTGCGGATTGTGGAGGTGTTGCAGCCTTTGGGGGTTTGAGGTGGGTGGAGGGTGGCGCCTACTGAGTAGGGTCCAGTGGATTCTATTAAGCGGGTCCTTAAAAGGTCACGAGGAATGCGATGGATGCTGTTAATCGAACCTTCAGGGACATTTGGTAACGGGTTATATCGGGTTAGGGTTAGGGGTCTAAGTAAAGGGAGATTATTTGTGTATTAATCTTCTTAAAAATATGGTAAGCATGAACGTCTCCCCTTGACCCTTCCTCAGGTGGCCAGCGAGGTCAAACTGTCACTGTGAATACTAACACAATTTTCAGAAGCTCACGTTGTCATTTGAATGTTTTGGAATCTCAAAGTGCTTTTCATAAATTCTCCCATCAAAAGCGCTTCGGAGCCTCGCTGGAGCGATGCCAAACGCCAAACCCCTTTAACCAGACGCCGCATCCTCCAGTGCCCTGTAAGGATGTAACAAAAGCCGCAAAACCCACCGCTCTCGCCGCCGAACGCCGCCGGAGAGAGAGAGAGAGAGATGATCTGGAACCCTAGGTTCTTGGCGCTGAAGCCCCTCCTCTCCGGGGCCCTCAGAGGCCTCCTCCCCTCGCCCTCGCCGTCGCCGCTGCCACAGCCGCAGCAACTCCTGCGGAGGTGCCCTGTCAGCGGCACCGCCAAGGGCAAGGCCAAGATCAAGGTCGGCCAAGCCCTGAAGCGCTCCTCCATCCCCAAGAAGAAGACATCTAAGGCCGCCGCCGCCGGCGGCGGCGGTGGCAGCCGCTCTGCCCACGATGACCACCTCGGCCGCATGGTGGACTCCTGCCTCAACGCCCCCACCCCGCTCCGCCACCTCACCGCGAAGCAGCGCGAGCGGGAGGTCGAGCGGGAGAAGCTCGGCCTCATCAGTAAGGAGCGGCAGCGGGAGATCGACGCGGCCAAGGCGGTAGCGAAGAAGGGATCCTCCGCGGAGAAGGAAGAACCCGACCTGATGGGGACGCCTGGGTTCGACTTGATCTCGCTCGGCCTGGTGGACGTGGAGGCCGTGCCCAGGTACGAGCTGACGGTGGAGGACGGGAGGCGGCTGGCGAAGGAGTACAGCAGGGTGCTGATGAGGAGGCACCGCGCTCGGCAGGCTGCCGAGTCGACTTTCCTGCGGTTGAAGAAGGAGGCGATCGAGGCGCTGCCAGAAAACCTGAGGGCCGCGGCCATGGTGCCGGACTTGACGCCTTTCCCCGCGACCAGGTTTATGGCGACGCTTACCCCGCCCATTGAGGGGTACGCCGAGAAGGTCAGGGAGGCGGCCAGAACTTATGCTGGGAAGGAGAAGCTCCGGTGAAGAGGACATACCGAGTATTTAATCTTATTTCCCTTTTTCCCGGCTGGTGGTATTCTCATCTTGGATTTTGCACTTCTTTAAAACCTCATAATGCGATCTTGTTATCTGTTGAGTTTTGGGTTTCAGTTTGTGTTGATTCTGTTATTTTTATCTTATAAATTAATATTTGTGAATTGCGATCGATATCTGTCATGCTCCACCGGGCTGTTGCATGATCTTTTACTTTGTTTCCCTTGCGTTACAGGTCTCAAGAAGAATTGTGATCAATACATTGTCAATATATCGCCTATCTCCTCAATATATCGTTAATATATCGTCTTTCTCCTTTGTTCCGCCATCCTTTCCGCCTTGTCGAATGATTCACCTTCCCCGTTCCGCCTTGTTGCTCTTCCTTCGCCTTGTTGTCCTTCCGTCTTCTGCCTTGTTGTTTTTCCTTCTTTCTTCCACTATATTTCATTATTTAATATTTTTGACCCATTAGATGATATAATCTCAAAAAGTACTTAATGGAAAAGTTGTAGATAATCGGGTTGTCTCTCTAGTGAGCCTAATTTTACTTCATTGGGACATTCCTACACCGAGTTATGCTATAAGTAACGGACTGCCCTCTTGAAGTCTCGAATTCCTCCTAATAGACTCAAATCCACTAAATGGGCCAACTAACAAGGGTCCCTAAAATTGGGGTGTTACAATACCTAAACTTTCACTGATTCAGAAATGCGAGCTTACAGTCTCAGAATTCATATTTATGTCACTGTAGTTTGCCTATGAGATGTATATAGATTCAAAAGTGAAAAGAACAAGGTTCTCAGCATAGGTTGCCTGTGAAGAGTTTTTTTTTAGTTGGAGGTGGTCTAATGCGGATAGAAGACGTTTTGATTAGGCAGGTTATCTGTGTGATGAATCTAATCTTAGAAGGAATGAGCACTTTCCAAAAAAAAAAATCTTACAATGAATAAGTAAAATGTTCTTGGGTTTTGCATGGAGGAGGGCTGATTGAACAATGTCTAAAGTTTTGGGGCTATAAAATTGGGTAAAAGAACTTGGCTTACCTCTTTACTTCAATACATTCTGAGTTGGGAAGTGCTTGCTTAATTATTCTTAGAAACTTGATGTTAGGGGAAATAAATTGAACTGTGGTGGCAGATTTAGCTCTTTTCAAGATTGTCCTCTCAAGCATCCTTATGCTTTGAAGCCTTCTCTAAAAGAATTATCATGGTGTGAAATAAGGATGATTGAGAAGCTTGAAATCATCTGAAAATTTATTTCTTTAGCCCATGCCTGTGTTCATGAACATGCATTCTGTGGGGAAATGCAGACAGAGTAAAGTAGATTGGGCCCTTTTCTTGGAGAGTGGGGAGTAATAGCTACATCTATGCAGTCCCATGGGAGAAGACTTGAATTCCACAAATCGGCTTTGACTAGTACCAAGGGTTTGAAATGCTGACCAGAGTTGGGTCAGATCGGCTGATGCAGGTAAGTTTTGGCTAATAAACCCAGTTCTGAACCCCCCCACCCCGGGTTGCTCCATATGTCTAATTGGCTGATCCAGCCTGGATTGGGCCGGATCAGCTTGATCGCACATTGTGCCAGATCTGCCCAATCCAAGCTGATTGCCTAGGGGAACCCTGCCCTATGGGGCTTATCTGATATCCTTACCTGGTTTAAACGGTACCTAGTATGGCCCCATCTACCCCAACCCAAATTCCCTTACTGGAGAATTTTATCATATGGGATTGGTTGACCTGGATCGATCTAGGGCTGGCCAGTCCCGATCCTGTTCCTGACAAGTAAACAGATTATATGCAGGCTCGGGATATTGGAGCATGGTACATCTGACTTTTGCATCATCTACTTAGGGTATCTTTTTCTAGATCCACTTAGTGAGGGATGTCACCTGTCTCTGAAGTTGACAAGAGGTTTTCAGCATGGAAAATTCTTTCTTTATGGCAGGAGGCTTCTTGAAACACCGTACCCTTTAATTCTGATAGACTTTTTATTGATCTTCCAAAGCAGAGGTAGTTGAGGATGATATCCAGTCAAAGCAAGTTCTTGCAGAAGGGATGCAGTGATGGAGGTAGAGGATTGCACCTCATCAATCAGTTACTGGTGCCATTTGTAAGGGGGTGGCAGATCAAGCCTTTGGTAGGTTACAGAATTTGGACTAGACTAGTCTTGCTATTCATGTTAAATGGGTATGGCTGTTTGTATCAATGATCCAGTGGAAATTATATCTTTGGGCTGTGGTCATCCTGTGAAAGTAGAGTACCACAGCTGGGAAGGTCTTTGAATATTGTTTCTGGGACTACACCCATTGCTTACCTGTATTCTCGATTTCTAGGATAATCTGTTGCGATAAGAGCTAACACTCTAGATATAGGTTGTGGGGTAGGCCAGAGTTTGTACTGGCTCTTAGTTCATTTCCATTTTCGCATATCATTGTTTCCAGAGCTCTGCCATTGCTTGCATGAAAAAAATGCTTTGGTAGTGATATAATCAAGGTTTGCCGTGCCACGTCAGCACTGCTGGTACAGGGCAATACCGGATCGTGCCAGGCCACGGCCGGCACGTGGCCTGCTCGTGGTATGCCTCACCTGGTCATCAGCGGCCCGAAGGTGGCAGTGGCTGGGGGGAGCCAGGGATGGCGGCATCGGCTTGAGCCGGGGACGGAGGAGGCGGTGGCTGGGGGGAGAGGGAGAGGGGGGCCGTGGGGAGAGGGAGGTGGCTAGGGTTCCCAAGAGAGGGTTCGGGGAGGGGGGGAAGGAGGGATGGGCGATTGGGTGTGGGGTTATTTTATAAATAAACCCCTAAAACATGAATCTCTTTCATAGGAGATTTTAAAGAAAAAATTCTTCTCAGCACATCACGGCACGCCGACATATTGGACCGTGCCGGACCGTACTAGGTCAACATCAGTACAGCCAGTCCGACTGGTACGGTCAGTCCGACTGGTACGGCCGGTCTGACTGGCACTGCAAACCTTTCATACAATTTGATGATTCTAGCAGCCAATATATTCTGAGTTTTGGAATATTCTCTGAACAGGGAAGCTTTGTAACTTTGCATCCTCATATAGGAGGAGGGAAGCTGTTAGAGGAAGATGTTGGGATTTCAAGGTTGGTTAGAGGACTTAGTGTGGTCAGCATCTTTTCCCCTGTTCACCTAGGCAGTTCACTTGTTTTCATGGGTTTGGGTTGATTCCTTTTGATGGCGGTTGTCATGGACATTGTTATGGAGCTCATCTTGTAATCATCAATGCTTTGTGCGGCAATTCAGCTTTGGGTTTAATCTTGTTGGTTTGGGATTTGGCAAGTTGCTGATGTGACTGCCTTGGTGGTGTCTTGATTTATCCCCCTTCCTGCTGTATGCAGATGGTTGTTGGCGTAGTGGGTCATGGCTGCTGAAATTGGGGTTCTTGAGTTATCTATTGTACCCCTGTTCTCTTAGCTGCAAGATTTTGATTGTGGGTGCCGAAATGATAATATTGGAATCATTGTATTCCCTCTCTTGTCTTTATCTAGGTGACATGTTATTCTAACATTTTTTTGTTATTTTTCTTGATAGTTTGGTCCGTTTTGGAATTTTTCGATGACCATTACCTTCTTTTTTTGTAATAATATCACGTGGCTTCGCCACCTTTGCTTTAGAAACGACCTTTCTTTTTTGGGTAAGATTAGGGACTGTGAACGTGCTTCTTAAATAATTTTGTGTGGATCAAGCAACATTGCACAACTGGCTGTTACAGATAAAATTAGGAAATGCCGCCTCCTCCCCGGTAGTGATTAGGAATTGCTCATGCACCTATTTGTGTGGTATGGAACGCAGAAGAGGGCGGCTTAATTCATTTCTCTGCTTGTTATAATATGATTTATTTTACGCTTCCCTTCCAAGAATGAATGTGCATTGATCATTCGAATCCTATCCTGCCAATTCAATCTTATGTAATGTGGACAATAAACAATAACTAATTCCGGTCTATCTTCTGATCCCATATCAACTGTTTCTGCGTTTTGTCCTCTACTCCTATATTTTTCTGTTTGCCAACGTGGTTTTCTTGAATCCCATTCATTTCATTGATGGGACCAAAGTGCAGGAATTTGTTTTTTTTCAACTGAATTTTCTCTCACTCCCTCAACGTATATTACCCATTTCCTTCAACCGAAGATTGTGATTGTCATCTTTCAGTATTCTATTAGAAGATTTGAACTTTGATTTTAGGGGATGACTTGGAAACCAAAGGAGCACGCTATCCTTTGGTCTGATTGTGGCCGCAGTTGCTGTTGTGTTCTCAATTCTTTTGATATCACCGAAAATGTAGAGGCCAATTTGAAATGATGGTCAAATCTTGGATTGAAATGCATCTAGAATAATGTTTCAAAGTGCTCATCAAGTTCTGGGCCAACACCAGGGTTGAACATAGGGTTCACAATCTGACTTCACTCCTTGGTGGAGCCAAAATTTAAGTGAATGCAATGCTTATATATGCCGTTATTCGAAGTTTATTCAAGTTATTTTAAACATAGCCTAGCTGGCGACATGCATGGGGCATTGCATTGTCAACCACAAGGTAGGGTTTCCTCATAGAGTTACGGTGTAAAGTCATCTGGATAAATTTCTTTCAGATAATTTTCCGATGCAGTTTAACACGAATATGAGAAGGAAAGTTCGAAAAATACTCGTCCTCATTGTTTGTCTGTGTGGCCATATAGCGGAAGTATCAGACAAACGTAACGTTACTTGTGGAGGCCACTAATGAATCTCTGAATTCTGAAATTCATGGTACGCACGCACCCTTGAAGACAGAAGAGATTTGTCTACATGGGGTAGGAGCAAAAATGCTTCTACTTAAAATCTGCATCAAATATGTTTTTTTTTAAAGCTCTTCTCCTAAGTAAACCCTTTATACTGCCCCTCCCGGTCATGTGGGTTCCTCCTACCCCATGTTTGTTTCTCCTCTGTTTCTACGTCGATTTAAATGCATGCTCCGTTGAGAAGTGGAGCAGTTGGAGGAAGACCGGAAGAATTACGGAAACCATACGGGGTGGAAGAAATGCCCCTGTTGCAACGAGGTCACTTTAGATTGGACATATATATTGTTGAATTGACAGAAGCATGCCGCAGGTTTTCATTTGACAATATCTTAAGCAAGTATTGGAAATTGCAACGACGTGACGGATTCTCACGCATTCAACGGCAGCTTGCCCGGCAAAATTTGTCAGCACAGGTGCACAATGTCGACACAGGCCGAGGCGTTCTTCCGGAAACAACGTGAAGAAGCCGCCAGAACACTTTCTCCTATAAAGGGTTTACGTTTGTCTGATACTGCCGCTATATGGCCACACAGACAAACAACGAGGACGAGAGTATTTTTCGAACTTTCCTTCTCATATTCGTGTTAAACTGCGTGGGAAAATTATTCTGAAAGAAATTTATCCAGATGACTTTACACCGTACCTCGTTGCCAAAGTGGCCCTTAAAGGTTCGGGATTCAAGGGCACGCGTTATTGGACTTCAGGAAGCCCTTTTCCAGCCGGTGGGAAGGGGGGCGGTGGGTGTGCAGGTGCAGAGAATTTATGCGACATTTGGATGCACTTTTTATGAGTATTTTTATTTTAAAAATAAAAAGTAGTAAAAAAGAAGGGTATTCTGCACGTCTTTTTTATATTTTAGAGAGGAATCTATATTTATTTAAGTTCCGATAAAATAAAAATAATTCTCCACTTATTTTTTTCCAGAGAGTCGACGAAAGTTATCCGATTTAAAAAATAAAATGGTAAGAATATGAGCATAAGTTAGACGCTCGAGTCGGTGAACATTAAACTTATATTTCGCATATATCACCGAGATGATTAAGTACTAAATGGAGCAGTAAAAAGTGTAAACCATAGTAATGGTATCCCTCCTCCTGTTAATGTTATCAAGTTAAAATTTGGAGAGAGGGATATGTATAGTTCTTATTTTGAACAAAACAATAAAGACTTTACGATAAGATTGAGGAAGAAAAGATTATTTTTTAGCACATAAATAATTTTAAAATGCCATTATGGGTGTGTGTGTGTGCATGTTGAAAAATAGGTAATTAAGCCGCTACTACATTATGAAACGTTGAATTTATAAAAGTTTCTAACTATTATTTTAATTACCTATGATTTATTTTTAAATAGTCTGTTAATTGTAATTCCTTTTCGAAAAGTAGTAGATTTTTGTTACATTGGCTCCTCTCGATGGACCCAAAGGATGCCTAGCGAGTGAGAAGACTGGCATGGTTGATCTGCATTTTTTGCACAGACCCCCACCATCTAGGAAAGTATCACACATCAGACGGTCGAGAGAAGAACATATGGCATCGTCTCGTGCCCCGTTGCTAACTTATTGCAGAACAAACATCGCATTCTGCAACGCCCACTAGGATCCCATCCGGTTAATGCCAATGGGTGCGCTTAAGAGATTGCTATGAGTCCCGTTACAAACAAGAAATTATGACCTGTAGGGCTATATCGAACTCATCGTAACAGAATACCATTCCTATAAATTTGGCATAGGCAAGATTAATCGATTGAGAACAGAAGCTTGCAAAGGTTCCAGTACTCACCTTCCGCATACATTAAGGGCCTCTTTAACAATCGGGTGAGGTAGCGTATTCAAGAGGTTGAACGTAAATACATTACTAAACCCCCGTTAACTCTGAATGTGTACGAGGAGAAAAAATAAAACTCACATCTCTTCTCTCTCATCGATTGATTATTCAGGTCCATATTCGTACTCAAAACGGCCCTAAAATTATGAACTATTAGAACATGAACGCCTAAGGCGCCAGCCTTACATTTTCTGTTCAATTAGGTTTAGCTTGGCCACCATGTTTCCCTGCCATTTTTTAGAGTCAACGGGGGCTCTTGGCATCAGAGCAATTAAAGTTGCCCATATGATGACCTAGAGGAAAAGTAAAACTAGGCCATACAGGTCTCTAGACCAAAAAGAACAAGAGTTTATAAGAACATCGACAGGAAAAATTAAAAATATGGTGGTCATGCCATTCGAAGAACCGATGGGCATGTTCTGCATCATTTCCAATAGGAATCAATTCCAGGCTCTATAATCTTTTATCCCAATATTCTCAAGGAGGATTGGACAGGGGAGATTCACATGACTTTTCGACCATTAATTGCGAGTTCTAAGTTGGAGCCTCCTACCTTGAAAGACAACAGTAAGTTTACTACGGGAGATTGATCAGTGCGATTGCCTAAAATCAATTATCTCAACTCCTATCACTATTTTTTCATATTGGAATAAAAGCTAAATAACATCCCTAGTGAAACTGCGAAAGCTTTCTTTAGCTTTATAAAAGTCGTGTGGGCCACCTTTCCTTTCCTTTCCTTTTTTTTGTACAGATATCACACTATGATCCCACTACAGAAGCCCCTGTACAGTTTACGGGTCACGAAGTCAGACAACTCCAAGACTCAAAGTGGAGCGAAATTTAGATGAAACACTCCGCTTATGTGGCCCCTTGTCAACCATCCTCAACTTGCTTTAAAGCCCTGAGCAAATTTTTGATTCAAAGTGAAACAGGAGACACGATACCAAAAAAAAGGAGCACTTCTGCACTAAAGATTTCGCAAGTGCTTTTTTTTATTTCCACGCAAAATTTATAATGCCTCATGCAGAATAGCTCAGCCTCGGTCAGCTTGTTATACCAGCATGGAGGCGAACCAACGTTCTCAATTTTGGTAATAATCAAATACGATCGTTGTTATGAACAAGGCAGGCTATATCATATGTACAAAAATCAGTCTTCCAGGATGCTATACAAACCGCTGCTGAGCACGGTCCCACTTCATGTGGCTTTGCACTACACCTGCGAGAAAACCAGATTTTAGAGAAGTATGAACGGATTTGTTTGACATGGGGGAGATGATAACAAAAGCTGGCAACTTTATCCAGCTGGAAGGGGAATGCTAATCGATCACCATTCCGATTTGTGGTCCTCCAGAAAGCCCGAAAGGCTACTAATAACCAAATGCTGTGGCAAAGTAGTTCTGAAATCTACTATCGAAGGAAAATGAATGCAGCGTAGTTTGAGAATATAATTACACTGAATATGGCCATCCACATCCATAAGGAAAACCCAACTGAAGGCGAAGGCATTATGAGAAAAATGATGATGAATAACTTGGATAAGATGAAATGCATTTTAAGATTTATCACGATTAATCGAACAGGCAAGCCACCTCAAGGTTTCTCGGAAAGAGTGACGTCAGGTTTCCAGGGTATTTTGCGTAAGATAAATGAATACAAGAGAAAGAACCCAGGTACTGTCAGTATACTTCCTCTGCCTGTCTAATCACTGAACGTACTCCGCCCACTGCACTGTTACACTTTCCAGACTCAGGAGGGGGGGAGAGGGAGAGGGAGAGGACTATGTGATACCGACGCCAAAGAGGGAAAGAATTTTGTCACTCTGTAGGCAGGTGTATTCCATGTAAAGACAAATAAGTGCAGTGGACATCATCTAGTGAAATGTCTTCCTTTTTAATGAACTGACCTTGGCAATTGTTTTACAAATTTGACCACCTAAATTGCAAGACAAGCATTCATGCCATTTTGACAGGAAAAGATATTCAGCATGATGAAAAACTTTAACGAAAATGATGACAAAAGATACAAGCTTTCCAGATATTAGGAAGAGATGGGAAACCATGGAAGTCCAGGGCACAGGCAAAATGCAATAAAGGTGTGAGAGCTAACCATTTGGGACAAAGTAGGTGCTACTTGTATATACATGGCACTGAGCCATTTTCAATGTTTTGTGCATTTTCTGCAAAACCAAGACACCAGAAAAGAAAAACTAAAGTCTTCCTGCAAAACAGATATTTATCCATTTCAATAGTGCAAATAAACAAATAAAGATCATTGTAAGTGTAAAATAATTTAAAAGACAACGAATTTAGCTTTAAAGATATGACAGATGGAGATGGCAGAAGTCAGAGAAGAAAAAGTTAACAAGATTGGATATACGAAAAATAGCAATCGACATACTGTCGGACACTAAATATTTCAAAGAGTATCATTGCAAAAGCTAAATGTAAGAGCAAAGTACAAAAAAACATATGCAGGGAATAGGGGTGTCAATGGATTTGCGGGATCCGAAAACTCGATCCGGATTCGATTTTTTTTCGGATTCGGATCAAACTTTTGACCCGAAATACATGTATTTTTCGGATCCGGGTCGACAGAGTTCTGATCCGAAATCTCTCGTTTCGGATCGGATATCGGGGCACCATATAAAACCCCCGTGTCATGGCAATTTCAAGGCGACCCTGTTAACTCGCCCTTCACCCCACCATCCCCTTCTTTTCTCACAGATTTCAGGGCGACCATTCTCTCCCCCCCCCCCATCCCTTTCTGTTTGTGGAACCTCTCTCTGGGCAGACGAGAACGAGGGTGAGGGTAGCGGTAGTGGCGGCGACTGTCCAGAGCTGGAGCGGCAGTGGTTGGGGGGGGGGGGCGGTGGTTGGGGGGCAGCAGCGGTGGCCGGTGGGTGGCATGAGGGAGGGGGAGCATCCTGGTAGGGGGTCTGCCAGGGTGGGAGCAGCGGCGGTGGGTAGAGTGAGAGAGGGGCAGCAGCGGTGGCCGGTGGGTGGCACGAGGGAGGGGGAGCATCCTGGTAGGGGGTCTGCCAGGGTGGTTGGGGGAGCATCCTGGTAGGGCCGCCAGGGTGGTTGGGGGAGCAGCGGCGGTGGGTAGAGAGAGAGGGGGGCAGCAGCCCGACTTGGGGTTCGCCGGGGGGCTGGGCAGAGATAGAGAGAGAGATACCAGGGATGATTTCTGGAGGCGGCACACGGGGCCGGCAACGGCGGTGGGCGGGGCACGGGGCCGGCAACGGGTGCTGGGCTGTGCACGGGGCTGGCAGCGGCGAGGAGGAGACGCTTCTTCCAGTGCAGGGAGGGCGAGGAGGAACTTCCGTTCTGGAGTTCTCTCCTCTGTCTCTTTTTCCCTCTCTTCTATCCCCTCTGTTCACAGTTCACCTCTGTACTTTTAAAAAAACTACATATTTTTCCAATGCACCTGCAGTCTGCAGTACGTTTGACAGGTTTTAATGAGGCTGCAGTACGTTTTGACAGGTTTTAATGAGAATTGATGCCTGCTTTTTTAAATTTAAAATTCATTTACTCTCTCTTCGCCACTCCCTCTCTCTCTCTCTTCACGGGAGATCTCTCCACCCTTCTCTCTTTTCTACCTATCTCTCTCTCTCCTTTATTTATCTCTCTCTCTCTCCAGTAGTTCAGATCTTAACTTATTAATATCAGATTCGAATTTGAATTCAAATCTATATTTAATTTTGTTTTCAAATTTAAATAGGATTCGTATTTAGATCTTTAGAGATCAGACCCAGATCCAATTAAAATTTACAGTTTCAGATCCGAAGTATCAAAACTGAAAGGTACGAATTTACAGTTTTAGATCCAAAATTACAAATGTCTAAATTTATAGTTTCGGATCTGAAATTACAGTTTACAGTTTCGGATCCGAAACTATACACTGTAGTTTCATATTCGAAATTGTAATTTAGGATTTATAACTTCAATTTTGGATCCTGGCCCATTACCTATAAAAATATATATTGAGATTTCGGGTCAGATCCGAATCCGAAAATTTAAACTAGGATTCGGATCAGATCCGAATTCAAAATGACATTTCAGTTCGGATCCAAGTTGAATTCAGATCTTAAGATATCAGATTCGAATTCGGATCATAAAAGATCCGACCCGAATCCGATCCGTTGACACCCCTAGCAGGGAACTACTGTTTTTGGACGTTTTTTGGGAAGGTATATTTTGTTAGAATAGTCCAGTATTGGAAACGGGCTAAAATAAGATGTGTTTATAATAGTGGAGCCCACTCCGCTCAACACCTTAAGGTTTTGAGTTGGATGACCCAATCCAATAAACTTTAATAGGGTATCAGAGCTCAGTTTACCCGTTAGATCCATTTGTGGACACTTGGCCCTACCTGTGATGCACCCCAAACCGGTTGGTTAGGCACGAAAAGGGATGTTGTCTTTTTAGTCCCATATCATAAATCCATGGGAGTCTTTCCTCTATACATGTGGGGGATTCCTTCAACTCAACGCCTAGGTTTTAAGTTAGAGTTTGAACCTCTAATATTGTATCAAAGCCTATGATTTTGATCTAAGCCGCACATCCCGTGTTTGTCATGGTCCACGTGACAAAGCCTTATCGGCCCGCACGTGCAGAGGCGTATTACAATAGTCCTATATTAGAAACAGGCTAAAATAAGATGTGCTTATAATTGAGGAGCTCTCAATGTTATAAAGGATTTTCACGCATCAAACCATGCCAACAATTTAATAGAAATGAAAGGTATTTTAGTACACCATTTATATACCATTTTGTGGGGAACATACGGTCTTTGGCCTTTTCCTCAAAAATCTCACTGGATGCCCCATGTAGAGGGTTAATGACAGAAGTGGGAAGCAATGACTGTAGTATTTCCAATTTCCTGGAACACTGAAATCTCCTCAACTTAAATCCATATTCCATATCAAAAACATAGCATCCCTCTTATCTGAGTTAATCCAAAAATTTGGCAGCACCAAATGAAAACCAATTGGCTTGTAGCCCAGTGTTTTTTATTTCATTTATCATCATCATCATCATTATTATTATCAGTGTTATTATTTTGTGTGGCGGGGGGGGTGTTTTGGAGGGAGGGGGGGAGGCCCCTGCCAGTTGAGCGGAGACACCACAATTTCCACATCACAACATATATGCATTGCAACTGCTGAAGCAATTACGAAGATGCCATAATTACAGAAAGCTAAGAAGAGAATGAACTCAGTTTCAAAAGATCAATGCAAAGCCTGAAGCAGGTGCATAGTTGTATATCGATGAAATATATATATATATCCAACAGACAACTTGAACAATATACTCACATTTATTGGCTGATCTCATGATCGGTGGGGAATAGATTTATGGAATTAGTACTGAAGGTGAAACCACTTCAGAAAAGTAGAACAAGCAAGTGTTAGCAAGACAATTTACAAAAATAAACGATAGAACTTAGTCACTGAAATCCATTATCACAGTAACAGAGGAAAGCATTTTGAGATGATCATAACAGCATATGACATAATGCCATTATTTGAATGGAAGTAGAGCTATTAGCCCAATCAAGGTGGAATAGCATTTTGTCAAGAAGATAATCATCATTGAAATGAGCTTTTCTGGTACAAAATGACTCAGACCATCAAAAAAACATTTTGTCAATATAACAATGATCATTGAAATGAGTCAAACCACGGACGACCAACCAACCTGCCACTTTCCCTAATCATGTTGCAGTGAACGAGGCCGGAGCCATAGCTGACCATTGCGCAAGACCCATAGCCAGACCAGCCAATGAAGTCTTGGAAGGAACACATTTGTCTAGCTTAAGTACTGTATGTAATTAGTGAACTGTTGAATTATGGAATGACTCCATGATTAATTTCCCTAACCTCTGTATTATATCCATTGATTAACTTAAAGAACAAAAAATCAAAATATGTCATGTCTCAAGCCTATATCTTCTTCGCTTTCAAAAAACATGGACTCCATTTCCACTACATTTGTTGTTGTCCTATTTCTTCCCTACTTTCAAAAAGCAAAGTGAAAGAATGTGATTTCATGATTACAGTTAATCCCAAATTGGAGTCTGAAAATCCAATAGATCAATACCTCATTCAGATGATGTCCCAAATTGAAATCTGGTTTTACATGTGAACAGATTAACATTCATTATTGATCAACTGTTTTTGGGCTTGGATTCGGATTACTTTAAATGATCTCAATCCAACTGGATTGCACTTCTATCAGCCAACCGTTCCCAGGCCAATCTCCAATCCATTGAACCTTGCATACAGCATCAAAACAAATGTTTGATTGCTCATTGAGATTGAGCAATAGCAGGCCTAGCTAATGGCACGTGGAACCACTGGAGTACGAGATTTATGACTAAGAGATCTTTGCTCCTATTGGAAATATGCCATCATTGAGCACATTACTTGCAGTGGTTTTGGTGTGCAGCTGGGCTCTGCCAAATAACCATGAGGAATGTCTTTCCTCACGGGGAGCTCTTTGAGGAGATTTACATGTCATCGCCTCCTACATTATCTGTCCCGCACAGGATTTCATGAAGTAAGTTCATCCAGTTAGCTGGTGAAGGAAGAAGGTGGTCTCCCCCCTCATCGTGTCTGCCAACTTTGCCAAGCTATTGATGCACTCAACCAGGCTCTACTTGCTTGTTTGAGTACATCCAATATGCCATTCTAGATGTTGGATTTACTGGGAGTCATAATGGCTATGGTATGTCTATTTGCATTTGCCTTGTGAGCATATCATTTAATGGCTTCATAAGGAGATGACATGGTTATTATTGGTGGTGACTCCGTAGCCTGCTGCATGATATGAATTTTGATACCCCCATGCCCATTTTACATTATGATTAACTGTCCTCTTCATGCTGCTAACAGTTTAGTATTTTCATGAGCATATCCTGCACAAGCATGGATGCACAGCTCCTGGAGACAGCAGATTTCATTGTATTGTGAACATGTGATTAGTGGTGTCAATCAGTTCACAGAGCATTTGGCTTAGATTACATGAGGAACTGGGGGCAGACTCTTAGGTCTAACAATGCCACCAATACTTCGTACACTATTTTCCACTGTGCAGCAGAGATTTAATAGAAGTACTAGTCAAGCAACTTCATCTTCTTTTGGATGTTGAGTATTGAGAACTCCGGCTCCAGCTTTAACACCAACTCCACCTCTGACTCTAGCTCCAGACAAGATTATTGGGGCATGTAGGGCTTTCTTTCTCGAATTTAAGATTATTGTACATACGCCACTATTTGTACATATGTGTAGCTGCACACAAAGGCATCCTCGCATTCAGCCTCTCACTCAGAGAGATTTAGAGAGCTCCATAGTGACAATGATGAAAGAGTGATAATTATATAATATAGTGCTTCAAAAAATTTCACCTTTTATCTTATTTGGAATTTTTCTACTAAGAAAAAGGCCTACAGTTTGGGCCAGCCTGAGCCAGCATGTTTCCCGGCCCGGATTAAATCAGGGATCAGCCAACCTGATCAGTTTTTCTTGAAGGGTCCCGGGGCCAGTCCCAAATCCCCTGATTCCTTAATCCTTGATTGTTAGGAGTACACAAAAGCAAATGGGATGATTAACATCAGAATATATTTCTTGCTGATAAATGGCCTTGAGATTATGGATAGCGTCAGAAGAGTGAACTTGTTGCAGATAGGTTTTTACATGGTAGATATATGTGTTAATTCCAGCTAGAGAGACTGAACATATCTTCATTTGACATTACTTTTTAAAACAACAGTAAAGATCAAAAGAAAGTTTTTTTTTTTAAGCAAACAAAGGTCACCTTGTGGAAAGAACCAACTGCCACACATATGGAATAAAAAACGCCTCAGGATGACTCTCTTGCTCATAAGTGAATTTCAGCTGAGTAAACATCTGTTCAAAACCAGATTGCAGTTGCATTTAGTAACATGTTCATGCTTGAAGGGAAAAATATTGACAAGCACCTTGAAAAAGAGAGTGCCTTATACATAATAAACTGCTTCAAAAAATCACCTTCATTCCTTCACCACGCCAAGATCGGCAGTTAATGATAATAACCTGCAGGACCTTGTCCACAGACCATTCACCATCTGTTCGCTGCATATCCATGCGACTATTGAAGAAATCCAATACCTGAAGGATAACAGAGTTATCAAAACCCATAACCTAGAATATGGTTCATATATGAACCTTAACATTAGTGAATTAGAGACGGAAGAGCTGATAATTATAAGCTTCTTTATTTATTCACCAACCGTATAAATGTTTTCAAGCAGCTCATTGAACCGTGGATGATTCTTGAATGGCTGAAAGACCTCTTGTCGGTGCATTATTGCATACACAACCTAATTAAAATGAAATAAATATGTTAAATGAAAAAACTCTAATCACATGCTAATGGTGGAAACAATCACAGAGAAATCTAACACGAACCTCCGGATTCCGTGGCAGGGCATATGTAAGTATTGCATTTAGAATTTCCAGGACAATTCTTAAGAAATCAGTATAAATCTGAAGCTCTGCTGACTGCAACAACAAATCTCCTTCAGCCAAAAAGAGGCTTCAAGAAATACCAACATAATGAAATAAAAATCAGCATGCACAATGTTGATCCACAGTGTATAGAAAGGTACCACATCTTCTGACGTGCTTCCACCTTCAACTTGGTTCCCTTTAGCATCAATACTTTTGTCATTTTTAAATTCGACCAATTTGGTGTACCTGACAGAAAGGTTCATTGCCTAATGAATAGAAGAAATTTGAACACATTTTGGAATGAAGGAGCTGTTACTTCTTGATGAAAGAATGTTCAGGTCACAGACTAGCATACTTGCGCGCAAGCATGTCGAAGAGGCTAACCAGCCTCTGAGATGCATATGCACTTAATCTGTGAACATGAGGTGCCATGTTTGCCAAAGTTGCAAGACAGTTTGTGTGGAGGTAGACATCCTGTAAATTTTAACATATGTTAAAGCAACAGAATGAGCACTTATTTATTATCAATTAGAACACATCTGGCTTGTACACACAATGAAAAGATGAGAAATCAGCATCATGCTGAAACAAGAGTGGCCACTTAGTATTACATCATCAGAATACTTCATTATCTTGTTCAAAATGTTAAATATTAATAAAAAAAGTATTTTGCATGCATATCTGAAAAGTCAAAAGACCACAATGAGATACTTTAGGTGTAAAAGCAAGTATAGAAACCAGGACTAGCTGACTTGTTACACCTGATTCCAGAAACCAGATTTTCAATCAATTAGGGACTGCAAGATATTACAAATGGAAGGCCAAATGAAGGTATTATGAATGGAATGTGGGGCAAATCTCAAGAGATTAGGTTAGCACTAGCTTAAAAAAGAATAATGAAAAAAGGGGACTTGACTCATGATGAATATTCCTTTGGAGTAAGCAACTAATGGTCATGTGGAGGCAATTACTACTTAAGAATAGTCAACAACGACTTCTTATCCATAGACAAAGACTCCAACGGTATAGGAAACCACTTGAATTAGATGGGCAACTAGTACTTAGACAGATGCAACTACTGGCACTCCAACCCTTATCACTTCAACCCTTCGGCCTGCAACTGGATATGCCGTCCTTTCAATTTGAACTGGAACAGCAATAGCAGAAATGGAACTAGATGCTCCTAGGACTAACACTGTATGGCTGGCAGAAGCACTTATAAAAGAAAAAGGACTGGCCTGACAGGGGGATTCGAGAAGATAAGGTGGGAACATTACAAGCTCCTTAAGAGTAAGGGATATTTGCTATTGACTATCCAGCTTTCACACAAATAATGGAATAGGTAACGATTCCATCCAAGAGAAGACCAAAACCACATACACTTGAAATCTTAAAGGATTTATGGCAGCCTACTGAGTTTAAAAAAATAAAGAGAATTGGACAATCATAAATCCAGCTGGTGAAGCAAGGCATACCCGTAGCTTAGACAGATTGTACTTCACTGTTCTTATGAGTATGATCACCATCAACGAGCCAAGGGAAGTATTATGAAGAAGACGCTCTTGATACCATGGAACATTTGGCAGTATCTACAAATCAAGATTCATAAGGTTACTTGTACACAAGAAATTTTTGGAAACATTTGAATATTTTCTTACCAGCTTATGAATGCTGGTGTTGAAAGACGAATCTTGACTCAGTATGAGAAGGATAATCAGCAACATGTAGATTTGATTGGATGTCCGTCTTGAAGCATTATACAATGTTTCCAAAATCGGCATCAACTGGTGATCACATTACCATTAAGAATTTATTCATGGATTTACATTAACTTTGTGAACTGCTCACATAGCTAAGAAGCATAGAGACGATGTAGAAGAAATGGATGAAAAATGGGCATAGAGACAATGCAGAAGAAACAGATGAAAAAAATTTTACCATACAATTCAGTTAAATACACTCAACCAAATATATTGTCAATCTTAGAACGAAACAATGCAATAAAAAGAAAGGGTCAAAACATGCATCACTGAAATAATAAACGCGACAAAGTCACAAAACAAATTGTCATTTTCCATTTTTCTAAAAAATATGTCAGAATTTGAATTCCATCCTGGAAAATAATTGGTCACCAATAAAAGAAATTTGTAGTCAGATGATGCATACCAATGTATCAAGATCAGTTCGCACCAGCACGTATTCCAAGAAGTCCGAGTTCCCATGCACCAGAGAGTAGAGCAATAGGGCAGAACTCTCATCAGACAGGCACCTGAAGAATCAAATCAAACACAATCAAAACATATAACTTGAGAGGATAAGGAGAAAAAAGGGAAATGTAGACAACCCCTTAGTTGTGTGAATTAAACAACATGAACAGGGATTGTAAGACCAATGTCATAAAAGAAGCAAATCATGTCAGGATTATAGTTAGCTTTTGGCAAATGGCAAATATTCGGTTCGAGAAAAGTTCATGTTTACTTCT
Source organism: Amorphophallus konjac (assembly GCA_022559845.1). Classification (NCBI taxonomy): domain Eukaryota; kingdom Viridiplantae; phylum Streptophyta; class Magnoliopsida; order Alismatales; family Araceae; genus Amorphophallus; species Amorphophallus konjac. The sequence goes on along the minus strand of CM040117.1, from coordinate 248,692,470 downwards.
GCTTGGTTCCAATTATTCAAGACCAAAAATTAAGAGTTTCTGTGTCTGTGTCTATATACATATGAATACATACATACATACATATGTATATCCAAATGTATATATATATGTATATATATACACAGATAGATAAATAATCATATTATCTTGTATTCATCATGTTCCTACTAATTCTAAAACATGAATGTGTGTATACTACATGTACATTTACAGATACTGTCAAGAAATGGTATTTTACCTCATTTTTGGACTCTATTTGAAAACATGTATTTTTCAGTAATATGTCAAGCTTGTGCATAATAAATGTATAATTACAACTGCTAACAAGGATCGGAAAAAATAGCTCAAGAGATATGACATGGATTGAGATGGAAACCATTGAGGTTTGGTCCCGCATCAGATAATCTAAGGGCGCCTTCACTCCTGATCTATAGAATATTCCCTCAACTCGATGCCCAGGTTTTGGGTTTCGAATTCAGGCCTTTAACATGGTATGATATCAGAACCAGGTTTACCCGTTGGGTCACCCCACCCATCCAATAGCACCACTTATATCGTAACCATTCATTGGAAGGGGGTGGTGGAGGTTTTGTCCCACATTGGATAATCTGTGGGCACCTTCCCTCTTTGTTTGTGGAGGATTCCCTCCACTCAATGCCAAGGTTTTGAGTTCTAGTTCAGGCCTCTAACAGGAACAAGTAATCTGAATCCAGTGCAAATAATCAACGGTATATTTTACCTAATTTTTGAACTCTTTTTAAAAAACATGCCCTTTTCAGTAATATGTCAAGCATTCAAGCTTGTGCATAATACATGTATAATTTGGAGAAATGCTAACAAGGATCAGACAAACACGCTCGAGAGACATGTATTGAGAAGGGAACAACTGATCTGGATCCGACACGGATAATCCATGGTCAATCCAAGAAGGATGAAATTAGAACTACACATGCAGTTTTTACCCAAACTTTATCCAGGTTAGCATATCCAAATCAGAAATGGACGTACTTTGACCTTTTTCTTAAGAAAGGAAAGGGTAGGGTATCACCCGATTAGTCATAAATGAAAGAGATTGTACATTCTTTAATAAACATGGGGAGGTGAGCTACCTCCCATGGTACCCCTTACAAGTCAAGATTCACAAGAGAGATCAAGGAATGCAGAATCGGATCGCCGATACGATCGGTTTTCGGTCAGTCCGATCCAACCCCGATCCCACCTTTCCCGATCCAAGAGCCGGATCGACTGGATCGGTTGAGATCTGCTAGAATTGGCCAGAATCGTCCCTAGATCGGCAGCGATCGATCGATCCGGTGCGATCCCCACCCGTTTACAAAAAAGAGTATTGTTCATCCAATCTCGGATGAACAGTACTGGAAGAATAGAAGAAGAGAAAAAGTGAAAAAAAAAATACTAACCTGAAGACACCGCCGTCGCCTCCACTAGCCGCCAACGCTACCATCGCAACGCCCTGCCATCGTCGACCTCCTCCTCCTCCACCTCTGTTCTCCACCCACAAAACCACCCGCAAGTAACTGCGAAGGTATCGACTCTCAAGCACGAGCATTGAAAAGGTGAAGTGCTCACTGCCCACCGGCAGCTATGAAGGTCTCGAGGAGAGAAAAAGGTAAAGTGCCCACTGCCCACCCTTTTATATAGAAGCCCCTGCCAAACCACGTGCATACAATAAAACCTCAATCGTTGGGTCGCCATGATCGCTTTGTGATCAGGCTTGGATCGGCAGATCCGGATCGAATTTTGGGCCTCCAATCCGAGCCCGACCCACAATTATGCTTACCTTGAAAGAGATACACTAGAAGGAAAAGAAACTCATAGTTTGAAAGGGATAAAATATAGTTATTAAAACTTCGTTGCAATGTGGAGTAGTATTAGCCTGTTATGTTGTACTGTAGCAGAGGAACCTCAGCCCCTTCCCAACTGATAGTATTACCTCTGCTTATTCTGAATAAAGTGATGGTGCAATCCACATCTTTTTTCAAAAGGTAGAGAAAATTATTCAACACTACACTTAATGAAGAATTTCAGAAGCCTAAAAGGTAGAATTATTTTGGCTACAACTTTTCCCCGTCAATTTCCACGTGAACGTCTAATGGTAGGACCTCTGTTCCTCATTTAGTCTATACCTACCAGGAGTTCACAAGCCACTTCATGTCTACATTAGTGGGCTTCTCACTAACATAAGATTTTGGGTCAGAAATTCAGTTCAATAGCATGGTATATAGCCAGTAAGCTTGCTGCATTTCCCCCTGTTTGCACGCGGAATTTATGGATGCATATTCTTTGCGGATTAGTATGCATGTTTGGATTTCAGCGCGCGTAGTTTGTCAGACGATTTAAGTTCGTGTACAAAGACCTTTCCCCACCGACCGGAGTCGGTGTTAATTTATATCGGTACAAGTCCGAACACCTTTGATTAACTGTCAAAATTTGTTGACCGTCATGTCGGCTCTAATATCCCGGGTCTGCCCCCGAGGGATCGTCGGACATTTTTTTAAATGGGTGACATTCGCAACCCTTTTGTGTATTGTGATCTTGCATCTACAGTTTTCTCTCTTTCGGGGGTTTGTTTGTAATTTTTCCTTTTCATGGGGATATATTTGCAATTTTCCCGTTACCGGGGTATTTCTGCAATTCTCCCGTTCACAGGGGATACATTTACAATTTTCCCGTTACCGGGGGTATATTTGCAATTTTCTGCCCATCGGGGATATATTTGTATTTGCACTTTTCTGCCCACCGGGGGTATGTTTGGAATTTTCTGCCCACCGAGGGGTATTTCTGCAATTTTCTGCCCACCGGGGGTATTTCTGTAATTTCCTGCCCACCGGGGGTATATTTACAATTTTCTATCCTATCGGGACTATTTTTCCAGTTTGTTTTGAACAACGGACGATATTTATATACTTTCCAATATATATTAAATCAACATGAAGTTTCAAATATTCTTTCAATCAACATAACCTCCCCTAATAGAAGAGAATGATTTTACATATGTGATCCTCCCATGGGAGGGTTACTTTATAAAGACTTTCAAACAAATCTTCTATAAAGAGAAGTGGAACATCTTGTTTCACCTTCTTCTCTCTCTCTCTCTTTTTTTCTCTTCTTTTCTCCAAGTCTTCTTGCGTAGCTTCCTCTTTTGGTGGAAAGAGTCCTCTCCAAGCTAAAAGTTCTCTCCGGTAGAAAGAGTTCTCTCCCCAACCAAAGTTCTCTCTTGTAGAAAGAGTTCTCTCCCCAAAAAAAAAGGTTCTCCTCATGTGGAGAGGTCTTGGGTTTATATAGAGGAAGGAAGGAGGCTTGGAGGAGCTCCCCCAGTGATTGGAGAAGGTAACTCCCATCCTTTCATCTCCCTCCGTCATTTGCTCTTCATCTTCTTCTGTTTTTTTTTTGATCCCCCGGTGGCAAAGCCATATGCGCAAGAGGAAGGGGGAGCTCCCCCGGTGGTGCGGCGTCGAAGGAGGGCCGGGGGGAGTTCCCCCGGTCGCACTCCCCCCGGTCCAAACTAACTTTGTCCTTTTTTGACTTCTTGTGCAGGGATACCACGTGGAGACTTGTTCGTTTTTTTGTGTTTGAGAATTCTCCGGACGCCGTCTTGCCGGGTTGACTTGAGGTTGATTAGAACTTTGATCAAACTTCGTGGGAAAACCTGATGGGCCCCTAAAATATTTATTCTTGTATGGACTTGAACTCATGGGTATGTATTTTCATGTTGCCCGTGAGGTGTTCGGTAAAATTTCCACTTGTCATAAATAGAGCCAAGGGCTCGAGTTAGCGTGGGATTTCAATTGGAAAGGCCGCGCGGGCTTGTGTTATATATCCGGGCCTCGTCTAAAAAGACTTCACAGTCCGGATCTTTAATAACTCGTAGAGTGGGTGCACATAACTTTGTACCACTGAGTTATGTTTTAATGAAAACATAATTTTCTTCATTTCTGAAATGCACTTGTAATTTCGTCAGCAATTCATCCATGAACTTTTCAGGGTTCAACAAATGCCCCCCACGGGGTGTCCGTCAGAGCGATGGTGACGACGGACAGCCCGTGCCCCTTTATGCTTGCCTGGCCATAACGACTTACTTATTTCACATGACTTTGAAGTTCTTCATAGAATGTGTCACTTGTCATAAGGAATTGATTTATTTTCTTTTGTCTTGGGCAGGCTTTGAGGATGTCCCGTGTGAGAGATATGCGTCTCCGGAAGGGTGCCAGCCGCGGCGGAGAGAAAGATAAGGCCTCCTGCTTGTCAAATCCATTAATGCCTGTGTTGGCGCCTCCTCATGTCACAAGGGAGAACATGTTTTTACTTCCTCGGGGCTTTGATGTGGTTGCCATAGGCCCTCTTTCTGAAGATTCTGAAGACTCCACGGAAAGTGGAGAAGTTAGCCAATCTTTGATTACTCGGGAAAGAGGCTTCTATGCTTATCAGCGGCCGAAGGGTTATCCGCGGCATTTCCCTCTTGATGTACACCTGTTTACCTTTATTCGACATTATGTACCTGAGTATCTTGATGCGGAGGACTCGACTGTTTTTGCCGAGAGGGTATTGCTTGAGAGGGCTATTCTAGTAGGGCGAGACAGTATGATGGGGACTTGTACTTACTCGCACCCTAGTTTTCCATTGGAATATTCTTCACATGTCCGCCTTCCAGGAGCCACTCAACTGGACTTTTATGCGGCAGAAGATTATGGCTACAGCAGATCTTGTTCAGTGATCCCTGCCATATGGGAGTTATTTGGGCAGCACAAGACAGGGCCTCCCTATTCCGGGCTTTTCTTGCTGCCTTCAGGCACTCAGTTCGCGGTCGAGGATTACGACAATTTGTGTTTTCTGGATCGCATCATGGGCGGCTCTGCGCCTAGCTGGTATGGGCGATGGTCTGTGACGGCTTCCCACAGGGTTCACTTGGGGGCTTCTGAGTGGTTAATGGGTGTCATCCATCACCATCATGACATTCTGGAGCATGTGGGTATCCGCCATGCTGTGACCGCTGCGCTTTATCGGTATCCCTGCTACACTGGACTTCTCAGGGATTGACAGAGAGATTTAATCGGCGATTCAACACTTTTGCAACAGTAGAGGGAGAGACATCCCTAGACTTATGGAGTTTTCACCGGATTTCGGGCCTCCCTATCTCTGGCCATATGTATGAGGAGGCCTGCCTTAATGACCTGCATAGATGTTACACCACTGGAGCTAGCTCTTACGGGTTACCTCTTGGCTTTCGCTATTTGATGAAGGTCTGGAGAGACCTTGCTCGAGTTGGAAAGGGGAAGACCCCTTCTGCTTCCACTAGTACAGTGAGGGTCAGCCTCATTGCTTGGATCAGGTTCTTTTATAATGGCCCATTCTGTTTTCAGGATGGCTTTGCTGAGGATGACAAACCACTTGACCAGTATTATCAGCTTTCTCTTGACTTGCCGGAGAATAGGCGATATCTGTATGCACCACAGAATAAGGGGTGGAATCCCCACAAGCTCCCGGACAAGACCTACTTGGCTGCTTATCTCGTTTACTGGCTAGCCACTTTCGTAGTACCTTATGGAGAGGAGGGCATTGTACGCCCCGAATTGATATATCCGGCTTGCCTGCTTGCTGATGGCCGGAGGCTCGCCCATGCTCCCGCGGCCCTGGCCAATATTTATCATGGCTTGGGTAGTTTGACAGCTTCTAGCTCGCCACGAGACCGCAGTGTTCGGTTGGCGACGCATTACTTGAGTGCGTGGGCGGGTCTACTGCTTCCTGATTTGTGTCAGAGTGTGAGGGTGGAGAACCCTGCAGCGCCTTTGATATTCCGGTTCCGCAATCGGTCGGATCAGAGTCCCTTTGAGCAGTTGACAGGAGCACGGAGGGCTTTGTCCTTTTTGCCTACCCAGGGTCAGCCGGGTAGGGATTTCGCTTGTGTGACGCGGGGATACCGCCCTTTCAGTACTGAGGGGCCTGATGGTGTTACTTATCATCTTCCTTATTGTTCTAGCCCGAGCAGAGCTTTTTATGATGAGTGGCTATATTGTACGCGCCCTGGGGTACTCGTGTTCCGGAAGGGTACCAGCACTTTTCTTGAGCCCTACTATCCTCACCGCTTCGGGCGGAATTTTGGCTATGATCAGGGGGTACCCCCGAATGCTGATTTTCCCTTGGGGGTACGGCTGCACAGAGGACAGGATAGACATCTTGTAGCCGCCAGCTGGTGGCTTCACTTTACCCGGCCGGGGCCGGAGCCGGGCATTTCTTTTCCCACGGGCGAACAAGCGGGACAGGTTGATATTTATTATGCCCGCTAGTGGTATCAACGCAGCAACATCTTCAGGTAAACGGCCCAGAAATTGAAGGAAGCTGAGGAGGGGCGCTTAAAGAAGGTTGATGCTCCCCCTGTTGAAGTTGAGCAATCTTTTTTGTATTCCCAGTTTCCTCATATTGCCCGGACTGTTCGGGAATTCCGTGAGTTGTGGGAGGCAGCCCATGGGCCTATAGCTGTTGACAGGGACACTTATATCGGGGCCATGAAACCTTTGAAACGTGCAGAGGACCCGACTTTGAAAAAGGGGGAAGCCCTTATTGATGAAAAAGTTTACTATTGGTGGGAACATTTACTTTCTGATTGCGGCCATCCCCCTGATGCTTCTCTGTCTGACCCTCTGCTGCCTGCTGGGTTTAATAATGACCTCTGGCCGAAATGGGAGAGACATTTAATGGATGCAGTCGCTCAAATGGGTGCCATTGAATTTATTTCTTTCATTGAAAATGCTACTGTTCTCCGGGATATTTGGGATAGCATTTATCAGGCGGGACAAAGTATTGGCCTTCCGCCAGAAGAGGTGGTATTGCAACCTTCCTTCTCTCCTGCTCCGACTGGTATATGTTCTTCCTCTTACAGTTCTTCTTTTATTTGATTTGCTTTAAAAAGAGAACTTCCTTTTACCTGCTGATTTTTTTCCTTGCAGCGAGCTTTGTCCCTGCCGACACCTTTAAGAAGAAGAAAAGTTCCCATCATGCCAAGCGGCAGAGAGGGGATGATGACGACCTTCTTGTGAAAACCCCTCGTCGCCAATCAAAGAGAAAGGCCCCAGTAGACGAGCATCAGGGTAACCTTTGTTACTTCTTTTGCTTGATTTTTTTTTTTGAAAGTCTTATAACATGAGCTCATTTGTCACTTCTTTGCCTTTTTTTTTCAGTTGACCCCAGAATTACTGGGGAGATTGCGGGGAGTGTCCCTGTAGTTGACATAGATATTCCACTAGCCGCCGGCCAAAATAAGAAGGAGGACGAAGGGTTAGATGATTTAGGCATGTTGAATTATGACTATAACCCAGTGTCGGATGCTTCCCCTCCCTCGCATGACAACAGTCCGCGAGATGTAGCTGCTTGTAGCGGAGGTAATTTCCTTCCCCCCCTTTTTTTATCCGCTCACTCTAGCACCCTGCTCTTGTCAGTTAAGAGTTAATATGACTGATGTCTCTAAACAGGGGCTTTGGATGGCGTCATGGGAGCATATGCTGCATTATTGGGCTCCACGCCAGATGGTGAGCTTCCCGCATACTCCGATGCTTCTGCAGTTGGGGGGAGTACATTGACAGGTTATGAGGAAGCTTTGCTGCCTGAACTGTCCGCCCAAGGAAATGCCTTAACTTCAGAAGGGGGTGTTAATGACCAATTTGTCCTTGAAGAGGGTGAACTGCCCCTATCAAGCCACCTGATCAAACAGCCGACTTATTTTTCTGCTAGTAAACATCATTAATTCTTTTTGCCTTTTCGTCGTATATCAACCAAGATATGTTTATAAATTTGGAGGATTTCCTCTTGTTGTTTTGGTGCAGTGACCATTTCTGCGACGATTGGGTCCTCTGCTCCTCCTTTGCAAGGGGCGACCCTTTCCTCCTTTGCAAGGGGCGACCCTTTCGTTGGAAGGGGTTCATAGGAGTGGAGCGTCCGGATTAAGGACTGATTCATCATCCATAATAGAGTCCCAAGGAGGATTATCAATGGATCAACCCGAAACTTTCCACCAGAGTGATGAGGGTAAATTGATTCTCTTTGCTTGCTCTTTCCTTTTCATCAGACATTCAAATTTTTACATTGTGGGCATTCTTAGGATATGCAGGCAATGGGGGTGACGCCGCCCTCCCTATTAAAACAAGAGAGGAGCCGGTTACATCTTTGGGAGAGACTCTGCCTGAATCGACAGGTAATGGTTTTTCTGCTGCTTCAATTATCTTCCTGATGACTTCATCTGCCTGATGATGGGATACGTATTTCTTTTCTTCAGACCCAACCATTGCTTCTCTCGTGAGTAAAGAAGTTGTTGGAGCGGTGGCTGATCCGGGGCCTTCCGTTGCCATAGTGTCCCCAGGTAGCAGATTACCCTGAGTCAAAGCCTCTTGACTTCCATGTTTTTTTTTTTTGCAACATAGTGGTGGCTGATAATCGCCTTCCTTTGACAGGTCACGAGATCGGCGCCCCATCTGACTTTCCAGGGCATGAGATTATATGGCCAGATTCTCCGCAACTTCCCCCTCTCATGGCAGTGGAATTGAGATTACCAAGTCTTATAGGCAGCGCACAAGCTTTACTTCAACAGGAGGCTCTTCCTACCATCAAGACTGTACGGGATGCCCTTCAGAGGAGTACCCGAGCTTATCACACCATGGGTTTAGCCAGGGAACCTTGGATGACAGCCGTAGAAAAGACTTAGGGAGATTTCTAGGCTCTATATGAAGCTTCTGAATGGAAGGCTTGCTGCATGCGGATTGAACACTTGAAGTGTGATATTGTCGCCTTATCAAAGGAGAGTGAAGCGTTGGAAGCAAAGGTCAAGACCATCCAGGACGAAAAGAACATGGTGGAAGCACGAGCGACGACAGAGAAGGAGCAGGCCTTGCGCTGCCGTCAAGCTGCCGAAGAGTTACTGGCTAGAGCACAGGCGTACTTGGTCAGTGGGAACTCCCACACGGAGAGGGCTCAACACCTGCAGGATGAGGTGGCAACCCTTACTTCCCGAAATTCCACGCTTCAATGCGAGATCAACAATAAGCAGACGGAGATAGCAGATTTGATGAAGAAGAAGCCTCGTCATTAGTGAGGTTGGATCCGCCTTTATGATTTCTTACACTTTTCTTTTTTCCTGCACATTCATTGTTCTTGCGGTTAGCCCGAGAGCTTGTCTCGGGTCACACTTTTATAAATGAATGACATTTGTTATAAACAAAAAGTTTGTGTTGCTTTTGTGCATGAATATGTCTCTTCTCTAATTTTTTTTTTTTTTTACTAGTGCTGGCGCCCTTCTGGTTTTCACCAACGCTAGCCCCCTTTAACTTTTCCCAACGCGCCCTTGCGGGTTTTCACGCTGATGGGTTACCCATTTTTGCCTAAGGCGCCCTTTCGGGTTTTCACCTCAGCCGGGTTATGATCTTTTTGCCCTTGAGCGACTAGTAACCTAGCCACCCAAGTCCGTCGGGGCACCTCTATTTTAAGCCCCTCCTTTTTTTTTCTTCTCTTTTTTTTTTGGATGAGGAGAACGAACCCCCATAATAACTTGGAACAAGAATTAGAAACTTGTGGTGAGTGACCTTGGCTATATCCTTCAACTGACCTCTGATAGGGTGAAGTTCGGAGATTTGGGATTGGCCAAATAAGTAACCTTAGAGCCAGAATTATGACATGAATTCTGAGACTTTGGGGACAGATGGCCAAGAGATGGCTTAGAGAGCCGAGGCGTGGGGTTTTAGATTTGGGGCAAGCCACAAAGTGACTTATTGCCGAAACTTTGGGTTTTAGGTTTGGGGCTGGTCACAAAGTGGTTTAGTGCCGAAACTTAGGGTTTTAGATTTGGGGCTGGCCACAAAGTGGTTTAGTGCCAAAACTTAGGGATTTGGATTTGGGACTGACCACAAAGTGGTTTAGTGCCGGAACATAGGGATTTGGATTTGGGGCTGGCCACAAAGTGGTTTAGTGCCGGAACTTAGGGATTTGGATTTGGGGCTGGCCACAAAGTGGTTTAGTGCCGGAACTTAGGGATTTGGATTTGGGGCTGACCACAAAGTGGTTTAGTGCCGGAACTTAGGGATTTGGATCTGGGGCTGGCCACCAAGTGGTTTAGTGCCTGAACTTAGGGATTTGGATTTGGGTTTAGGGCGGTGGGACAGGAGGACCCTCTTTTTTTTTCTCTTCTCTTTTCTCTCTCTCTCTTTTTTTTTTACTTTACTAGTGCTAGCGCCCTTTCGGGTTTTCGCCAACACTAGCCCCCTTTAGCTTTTTCCAGCGTGCCCTTTCGAGTTTTCACGCTGAGGGGTTGCCCATTTTTGCCTGAGGCGCCCTTTCGGGTTTTCACCTCAGCCGGGTTTCTTTGACCTTTTTACCCTCAACCATCCCTGTGATGGGAATGGCTAAGTCCGCCGGGGCACCTCCATTTTAAACCCCATTTTTTTTAACTTGTGTCAACAGAGGAAAGACGCGGCAGTGATTGCTACGGGAATTCGTACTCAGGAGCATGGTATAACTTTAAATGTTTTCCATTTAATGGAGGGAACAGATTTTCTCCCTTGTGGTCAATGACCCTGTAGGCGCCTCCCTCATAGACCTTGGAGACGACATAGGGCCCGCGCCAATTGGGTTGGAGCTTGCCACTGGATTTACCGGCCATGACCTCTCTTTCTTTTATCATTACGATGTCGCCTTCTTTAAACGCCCTTTGCTTGACAAGCTTGTCATAGGCTCTGGTCATTCGGGCTTGGTATGCTTGGAGGTGCTTGTAGGCTTCCAGCCTTTTCCCTTCTAAGTTAGACAGTTCTTCTAACCTTCTCTCTATTTCATCTTGCTCCTGGGTCTGGAGGCCATTATGTAGGGCGACCCGGTAGGATGATATCTCAATTTCGATTGGTATGACAGCTTCGGCCCCATATACCAGAGAGAAGGGGGAACACCCGGTAGGGGTTTTGTAGACCGTTCGGTATGCCCAAAGAGCTTCATGTATTTTCTCACCCCAGTCTCTTTTGCGGCTGCCGACAATTTTGGCCAAAAGCTTGCAAAGGGTCTTATTGAATGCTTCGGCTAACCCATTAGCCTGGGGGTTGTAAATCGTGGAAGTCCTCCAGTCTATGTGGAACTTGGCAGCCAATGCATATATTGTTCTGTTTTTGAATGGCGTACCGTTGTCTGACATGATACGGCTAGGGGTACCGAATCTGTATATGATGTGATGTTTGACAAATTGGGCAACTGCTTCTCCTGTTACCTCTCGCAAAGGGATGGCTTCGGCCCACCTGGAGAAGTAATCTGTTGCAGCTAGTATGAATCTATGGCCTTTTGAGGATGGTGGGAAGGGTCCCACAATATCCATTCCCCACTCTGCAAAGGGCCATGTTGGAGCCGTGGGATGCAAGGAGGTTGGGGGTCTTCTTGGAACTGGGCCGAAGGCTTGGCATTGGTGGCATGTGCGGGCATATCGATTGCAATCTGCGTACATGGTGGGCCAGTAGAAACCCTTGAGTTTAATGTTATTTTTCATCTTGTCTCCCGCTTGATGGGCACCGCAGAGTCCTGAGTGGATCTCATGCATGATCCTCTTGGCTTCTTTTGGTGAGAGACAACGTAAGAGAACAGACTTATCTTTCTCATGAACGAGCCTATACAATTGGTCTCCTACCAATTGGTAGGATGTAGCCCTTCGCAGCAATTGTACCCTTTGAGCCCGATCTGCAGGGAGGCGGCCATTCTTGATATCAATAATTGGTTGACGCCAATCTTGTTGCTCTCCCTCAGCGGGATCGCCTTCTCCAATTGCATTGACCTCAGGGGTTGTAGGGTCGGCTTCTTCGTTTAAGACACTTGGCATGAGCTTTCGATGTCTGACGGTTATGTCTAGCTCCCCTTCGGGCGGGAGCTTTATGGCGGAGGCTAACTTTGCCAAGGCATCTGCCTGAGAGTTTCTGCTTCTTGGGACATGACCAATCTCAAATAGGTAGAACTTCTCCTTAAGCCTTATCACCGTGTCATGGTAAGGAATTAATTCCTGCTTGCGAACATCATAGTCGCCTGTCACTTGTCGCACGACGAGCTGCGAATCGCCATAAACCTTAATGCATTTAATATCCATTTCAAGAGCTAGTTAAAGTCCAACAATTAATGCCTCATATTCTGCTTCATTATTTGTCAAGGGTTTCATGAGAGCACAGGAGTTGTGTAGAATCCCCCCATGAGGAGTAACAAAGACAATGCCTGCCCCTGAAGTGAGGGTTGTAGTACCGTCCGACTTCTTAACCGTTCGGGAGGCACCATCAAAGTAAAGCTCCCAACAGGGGACATCAACCGCGAGGACATCTTCTTCTTGTGGTAATGGCATATGTTTAATGAGGCCTTCTGTTCCCAATTGGGACAGGAGTGTTTCTTCATCAGGAAGTTCAATATTGAGAGGTGAATCAGCTGGGATTGGATGTGCTGCGAGAAATTCCGTCATTCCTTGTCCTTTAATTGCTTTTTGTGGGACAAAAGTTATGTCAAACTCCATGAGGAGTAACGCCCATTTTCCCAACCTTCCTGACAGTGCAGGCTGCTTGAGGAGAAATTTGAGGGGGTCATATTTTGAAATTAACTCCACCTGATGGGATAGGAGGTAATGCCTCAACTTCTTCACGGCAAATACCAATGCCAGACATACTTTCTCCATTGGAGAATAGCGGTGCTCAGGGCCAACCAACTTCCAGCTAAGGTAGTATAACGGCTGCTCCTTGCCTTCTTCATTTACTTGTGCCAGCAGGGCTCCCAAAGAAGCGTCCATGGCAGCAATATATAATATGAGTGGCTTTCCCTTGACTGGCGCTCCCAATACCGGGGGAGTGAGGAGGTATTCTTTGATTTGCTCTAATGCATGCTAGCATTCTTGGTCCCACACGAATGGTGTGCCCTTTTTCATCAATTTCCCAAAAGGGGCACATCTTCCTGAGAGGTTGGATATGAAACGCCTGATGTAGGCTAGCCTTCCCTGGAGGGATCTTAATTCAGTTATGTTTTTAGGAGGCGGCAACTCCTGAATGGCCTTGATTTTATCAGGGTCTATTTCTATCCCCCGGTATCTGACAATAAAGCCGAGAAACTTGCCACTTGAAACGCCAAAAGCACACTTCATCAGGTTCATCTTGAGTTGAAACTGCCGGAGTCTTTCAAAGACCCGACGCAGGTCAGCCAAATGATCTTCCCGCCTTCGGCTTTTAACGACGAGGTCATCAACATAGCACTCGACCAAGTCGTGCAACATTTCATCAAAAAATTTAGTCATTGCCCTTTGATAGGTGGCACCAGCATTCTTCAAGCCGAAGGGCATCCTTTTGTAATTGAAGATCCCTTTGGGGGATCGAAAGGCCGTGTGCACTTTGTCTTTGATGGCCATGCGGATCTGATTATATCCCGATGATCCGTCCATGAAGGATAGAGCTTTATATCCAGTGGTCATATCGACCATGGTTTCAGTAATAGGGACCGGAAAATCATCCTTTGGGCAGGCTTTATTTAAGTCCCTGTAGTCGATGCAGATTCGGATTTGGCCATTTTTCTTTTTAACAGGGACTGTATTGGCGAGCCAGATTGGATAAGTGCAAGGCTCTATGAAGTCCACATTCAAAAGTTTGTCTACTTCAGCATTTACTTTGAGCTCAAGCTCATGTCGCATACGCCTTTGGGCTTGTTTGACAGGCTTAGCGGTGGGAAGTATTGCCAATTCGTGCTCTGCCATAGACGGGTCTAGCCCAGGCATTTCTTTGTAAGTCCAGGCAAAACAATCTTTGTATTCCAATAGGAGTTGTTTGTATGCCTGCCTTTCCTCCTCATTGAGGAGGGCACTAATGAAAATCGGCTGAGGCTCACCGGCTTGTCCGAGGTTGAGCTCAGCTAATTCATCTACAGTTGCTTGTCCGCCGTCTTCGAGTTCCCGCGGAGCAGGCTGCAAGTCAAGGAAATCTTCACTGTGATCAACCTGGGCTACGTGAAAATCACAGTAGTCTAAGTTATTGATGATGGCCGAGCATAGCTGCTCATGTAGGCCTTCTGAGGCTGCCTCTTGTAGTTGGTGATTTGCACCATCCTCGGGCTCTTTGCTGGAGTCGGAATTGGCGGAGGAGGATACCAGCCCTAGAGTGTTAACTGAATAGTGGGCTTTGGACTTCCCCTTTCGGCTATAGGTAGGACCAATCAGGTCTCCCCTGAAGACGGGGAACTGCTCTGAGGATAATTCCTTTGGCATAAACTTGGGTAGGGCAGAAGCAGCTAGGGCAAGAATTTGCTTAGCCGACGGCTTAGGCCGCTCCCAATCATGAGGTTGCGGGGGAGATACCCGATGATCCTTAATTTGGATGACCCCCATCTGTATCAGGCTTTCAACCTTATCTTTGAGGACGTAGCAGTCTTCAGTGGCATGCCCTGACATTTGATGATATTGACAGAAGCTGAACTCTTTAGTTGTGCCGCCTTTGGGAGATCTTCGGGGCTGTGGGAGCATTATGAGGTCCCGTGCCATGCAAAATTTAAACAATGGTACAGTATGTGCCTTAATAAAAGAATATGGTGTTTCCATTCGCTGTGCCAGGGTCATAACAAGAGACTTGTTCTGAACACCTTTGTGATGTTGACTTACACCAGTCTTCCTCTGAAGGTAGGCATCCACGGAAAAGAGTGGCATGCTGGTTACCTCCTTAACAGGGGGGTAACGAGCCTTTACAGATTTGCCTTGGCCGGTTGATGCTTCAGTGAAACCCATTGGGGGGTTGACATTGATTTGAGCCCAATAACCGGTTTGACAATTAGGTGAAGAGACGAGATGCCTAAACAGGGCGTCTCGTTCTCGAAAAAGTTCTTGTACAAGCGATTTCAATGCTTGATTTTCCTGTTCCAATCCTGCTAATCTGGTGGTCAACACTTCCTGCCGGTTATCTAAGGGAGGAACTGCAATAACTTGCTCAAAACTTTCTAAGCCGAGCCCGGCCAATTGGCACAGGGCCGCCTGTTGAGCATCTCCCAACCCAGGGGGAATGGGCAGCGGTATAATAGGCTCTTCCTGGTGACTAGGGCCGGCGGGGCAAGGAGCCCTTTTGTCAATATAAAATTGAGGAAGAAGGTCGCCTTGATGTTCAACGATGCAGGCATCATTCTTCGGGCCGAGGCTAGTATCACTAGGAAAAGGCATCAGCCCTATAGTATTGACAGCATAGTGTACCTTGAACTCAGCCTCGGGGTCATAGCCCAATCCTCTCCTATCTTTCTTGGAGAAAGGGGGTTGCCCTCTGACTTGTGAAGGGTGCCACAATTGTTGAAAATAGTCATGCCGAGAAGCTTCTTGAACTTGAGGAATATGCTGCTTCTGACACATTTCTTTAATATGTCTGGGCATGTCGCCCATGTCCTGAACAGTTTTGAGAGTATGTTGGGGTCCCTTACCCCAGTTTCCCCAATTATGATCATCTTCCACGGGGTCTCGAGGGACTAGGTCTCCTTTGTAAAAGACAATCGGCCTAGCGGCTTCATCATTCTTTCTTTTCCCTTTCCTTTGATAAGTAACAATGAATGTTTTCAACTGCTCAACTTTATGCTCCCTTCTTAAGAAAGGGAGTTGTATGCATGCTGACGGCAAAGAGATGCTTTTGTCGATAAACCGACTAATGAGATTAGCTTCAAAGTTGACCTCCCGTCCTTCCAGCCGAGCCGGTTTGGTGTTAGGAGCATCAGCTTGCATGTGCAGTCGGTGTAGTTTAGCAAGATCTTCATTAACTGTGAAGAGCTCTTCTTCTTGTCCATCTTCTTCTTCCAGGGGTGCCTTTTGCTTTTCTTTGTCCTTAATCCCGGGATGGGGATTAATAGTGGGCTCCCCGAAATATAGCTGAGCATCAGTTAAATTACATTCATTTGGTCGAAAGGGAGCCAGGTCAGCAAAGACTGTATGTTGCTCTCCGCCTTTTGCATATTTGATGCACTGATGAAGGGTAGAAGGGATGACCCAATTTTCATGTAACCAGGGTCTCCCCAACAGAGCTTTGTAGGATGTGTTTGCATTAATGATGTAGAATGTGGCCTTAGTGACAAAACTGTCCATGGTCACCTCCACCTCTGCCTTACCCAATGCATCCTCCGAGTCTTGGTTAAATCCCGAAATTTTGACATCATGAACCCTTTGCAAATAGGGTATGAGAAATAAAGACTTAAAAGTCTTCAAGGGCATTATGTTGACAGACCCCCCAGGATCTACCAAAATCCGGTTCAGTTGATGACCATTTATCTTTCCTTGCATATATAAAGGCCGATTGTGACAAGGGGAAGACAGCAACATGTCTTTATCTGTGAAGGTGACCGTTGCTGCTAGGGCCTCATATGCTTGGGCATGAAGCTCGGTTACATGGGCTTCGTAAACCTCTAGTTCTTGGAGTATTTTTACGAGGGCTTCCCTGAGCTCTTTGCTCCAAGCAATTGCTTCCCATATGGTGACATTCGTTGGGAATCGCTTCATATGCTGAATGATCTTGCGATCAGCCCGCGCACGAGCCTGATCTAACGGAGGGATCACCTCCATCAGAGGTTTAGGTTGATAGACGGGCTTCTTGCTTGGTTCAACCTTCCCCTGATCATTAGGTTCCTCTTGGAATAGTGAAGCCAGGGAATCTTCTTCGGGAGGAGGCAGCTCCTCATTGTCCTTACCAGAGGGACCTGCTTGAGCCGGGTCGGCTGGATTTTGTTGCAATGCCGAATCTACTGCCCCATCCTCTCTATCTGATAAATCGAAGGAGAAAGTGGAGACTCCGTTTTGAGCTTGAGAGGGGGTAGCTGCCTTTTGGGGAGTTAGCGCTGCCGGCCCTTCCTCTTGATCTGATGGGTCGAAAAGGAAGGTATCTGCTCGAGTCTGAACTTCGGGAATAGGCCCCGGGTCTTCGCCTCTGAAAATAATGACGTTTCGAGGATGTGTTGAGTTAGCATTCCCGTTACTAGAAGATGCTGAATGCCTTCCTCGCCCGCGGCGACGATCTCCTCCGCGTCCCCGGTTTCGGAGTTCTACATTGCGGCGATGATAAGTGGCCAAGGTAATCCTATCCTCGGCGGGGGGGGGCGGTACTATTGCTCCCGGTTGGTCGGTATAGACTTTCGGGAGGAGGAATGGACACCATGTTACATGAAAAGCTTTTTAACATAGCTTGTAGCTTTTCTACGGTGAGCTCTTCATCTTTATAGAAGAAGGAAAGTTCCTCGGGGATAAAAAGCTTCTCTCCCTCTTGTGCTTGTTTATACATTTGTTGGAGCCAGCTCTTTAGCCGAGTTTTCCGCTCCATCTCTTCCCATGGAATGTATTTATCAAGAGGGACAGCCTTGGTAGGTGTAGAAGGGACGTACTCCTTGAGCTCATCAATTAATTTCTGTAGCTTTTGTAGGGGAGTTAATTCGCCGGAGTTTTCCATAGCGGTGGCCTGCTCGGCCTGTCGCTTTAGCCTCCTGTTCAAACTCTTTCTCCTGTTCTTCTCGCGCTTCTTTGCTTGTGCTATCTCGGCGGGAGAGGGAATGTCCATTTTTGTCGACGGTCGGAGAATGCCCCCAGCTTTGGGGCTATGGAATCCGTGCTTTCTCCTTACCGGTGCAGAATGCTTATACTTCTTCGAGGCTACACTAGTCCAGCCATCCTCCCCTGGAGTCTCCAGAAACGTAGCACTGATTGCCTGGTTAACTATTTCAGGTGGGAGTTCTTGAAATTCGGCTATAATGAGACCAAAGCTTTGAGGTAAAACTGCCGTAGAAAGCTTTTCAGGCGGTGACTCATGCTTTATTTCAGGCCTCTTCATGAGGGATTCTGGCTTGGCTTTCCCCTTTTTGCTTGGAGCCTTGTGACCTCTTTGCTGGGGATCACTATTCGGGCCTTGCTCGCCAGGCACTTTGGGGCCCCATAAAGGGGTCGGACCTTCTTGATTTGATTGTATAGCAACCTCAAAATTTTCATCTAGACGTTTCCTTGCCAAGATCTGCTTGGCGCTTGTCTCGAGCTGTTCTTGCCGAGGTTTTCCTTTTTGTGTGAAGGTTGGCTTTCGTGATTGAGTAGGTTCCCAGGCTCTCCCTGGGAATGCCCGCTCTTTGACATTGGGGACTGAAGCAGATGAAGCCCGATGTTGACTTCGGGGATTTTTGGAGGGGCCTTGTGATGGATCCCGCACTAATACTTCTTTCCGCCCAAAGAGGATCTCGAGTAGTTTTTGAGTTTCCTTCTTTGAGAAGGGCAAGGATTCTAGATCCTGCAATGGGCGCCACTCGGGATTTCCTTGGGCGGCTTGACTCGAGCTGGGGCCGGCCTCCTGCTCCTTAGCTCCAGTTGAGGTGCGGGGAGTCGAGGCATGTATGACATTAACTGAGAAAAACGATGGGCCTTGCTGAAAAGGTCCTACGGCTCTTCGAGGAGAATTGTCTATATTTATGACCCGGCGGGAAATGAGATCCTCCGCGATGTCTTTGAAGGCAGAGCCGTCATAAATGACGTGACCCACAGCGCGATGGTAAAGGCAGTAATGGTGCCGATATACCACGGGAGTGCCAGGGTCATTGCCAGATGCGGGGAGCTGTATCAGCCCTTCCCTACGACACATATGGAATATCTCCAGTGTTCTATGTCGAGGGAAAGAGTATAGCCTCCGGGAAGCCCGATTGACGGGAAAATCTGTTGCATCATCGGACAACCATCCTCCTGTCCTTCGAAGCCTTCGAGGCTCTACCGTATTTTCCGAGTTACGGGTAGAGACTGAGGCAGACAGATGTTGTGCGGGGGCCGGGGCTTGCACCAACAGCCGATCTTCAATTCGTTCCATAAAGCGGAGTAAATTCTGCTGGTTGCGTCGTAGGCGACGGGCCTCCCTTTTGATCTTCATGACCGCCTTCTGGATGGCAAAACATTCAGACATAAGAAGGGGCATACCCCTCTATGCTGCTTCCTGAGACCTGGCAGAGAGGAGTGGTTGAAGCCCATCTATCGTCGGCCTCGTCTGGCTCTTTCCCGAGATCTTGTGGATTACATTTACAGACAAGTTCAACTTTTCTTGGGTAGGAGATGGAGGCGAGCTCTCTATGCCAGAAGATTGGCTTAGGGTCTGCTCAACAGCTTCCCGCAGACGTTTTAGCGTCATGCCTTCCCCATGGATATCAATCTCTCCCCTTTGGATGAGAACTTCGATGAGGTCTTGTACCTCTTTACACTTCTCAGTGGGGTGGGATATTGTAGCATGGTACTTGCAATATCGAGGATGCCTTTTTTCGACCTCGGTGTAACCTGGCGGCGGGTCGTACACCAAGACTCGCCCGTCTTCAAGTAGGCGATCAAATATCTCCTTAGTGTTCTCCTTGGGAAAGGAACATTGATGGGACGGCCTCCAACCTGGATACCACAAAGTGGGTCTTGCTTGGCCGGGACCGGCCTCCGATGCTTCTGGGTCAGGGAAAATGAATGTTGCGGCCCTGAAGCTCCTATCATTTGAATGGTTAATTACATTGGCCGAACGTGTCGGCCGGTCCCATGGATGGGGCTCAGGAGGATCCACCAAACCGTTCTTCATTGTAATGAGTTGACTTTGGATCATCTTCTCTGCCTCGTCTTTAAAGACGTAGCCATTTTCAATGGTATGGCCCAATATGCGATGATACATGCAATAATTGGGATGGTCGGTTTTGTTGACATCCTCTGGCTTTTTTGGCTCTGGAAGGGATATGAGCTTATTCTTGAGGCAAAGGTTAAAGAGCCTCTTGGTATGCTCCTTTTTGAAGGAATAGGGAGTCTTCATACGCTCTGACAACCTTGCGACGCTTTCCCTTCGGGCTTTTTGCCAGACTCTTTTGGGGTCGTAGGTTCATCCGACCCATACAGTTTGGTTTTATGCCAAACAGATCTACTACAGAAGCTATTTTCTTACTACGGCAGCTAATGGAGAAGTATAGAGAGATGAGAAAAGATTTGTATATAGTTTTTCTTGATTTAGAGAAAGCGTACGATCGAGTACCGAGAGAATTGATTTGGTGGACATTAAGAAAGAAAGGAATCTCTCAAGGATATGTTGATTTGATTAAGGATATGTACGGCGGTGCTATTACTAGTGTTCGAACTATTGCTGGGGAGACTGGTGAATTTCCCGTTTCTATAGGTTTGCATCAAGGTTCTGCACTAAATCCCTATCTCTTTACCTTAGTTATGGATGAAGTAACTAAACAATTGCATGAGGATATCCCTTGGTGTATGCTATTTGCAGACGATATTGTTTTAATTGATGAGAGTATTGATGCTCTAAATGCTAAGTTAGAGCGTTGGAGACTTGCCTTGAAGTCTAAAGGTTTTAAAATTAGTAGGAGCAAGTCAGAGTTTATGCACTGTAATTTTAGTAATGGGAGAGTGGTTCAGGAAGACATGGTTCTAATTGATGGACATAACATTCCGAAGAGTAGTAGCTTTCGATACTTAGGGTCTATCATACAAGAGAATGGGGAGATTTATGATGACGTTACACATAGGATTAAGGCAGGCTGGTTAAGATGGAGAAGTGCATCAGGTGTCCTTTGTGATCGTCGTATGCCTGTGAAACTCAAAGGGAGGTTTTATAGAACGGCTGTGAGACCTGCTTTGTTGTATGGTACCGAGTGTTGGGCAGTACGAAAGGAACACATCCACAAAATGTGTGTAGCAGAGATGAGGATGTTGAGATGGATGTGTGACAAGACTAAGAAGGACAAGATTAGGAATGAGCGCATCCGCAAGGACTTAGGGATAGCCCCAATTGATAGTAAAATGAGAGAAAATAGACTCAGGTGGTTTGGACATGTGTTTCGTCGCCCTAACTCAGCACCGGTTAAAAGATGTGACCGAATCTTAGTAGATGCTAGTAAAAGAGCTCGAGGAAGACCTAAAATGAGATGGTGCGATGTTATTAGGAAGGACATCAGTTCTTTGAGTTTAAATATGAATATTGCACTTGATAGAAATCTTTGGCGGAACAGGATTCATGTAGCCGACCCCAATTAATTGGGATAAGGCTCTGATGATGATGATGATGATGATGAGGTTCATTCGACCCATTGGTGGGAGAGAAATCAACGGCATTTGCCTCTTTCGCCTCCTTCCCTACAGCACCCCGCTCCTTGGAAGGTTTCCCCTTGGAGGGTGTGAAAGTTGGGTTCTCTGCAAAGAACATTTCTATTTCTGCAACGGCTGAATTGAGCTGGTCGAAGCCTTTAATACTTGCGCCTAGGAGCTTCTCGCTGACTTCTGCTGACAAGCCCCTTCGGCATATGGTTATTGCATCTTCTTGAGAAGGAGGGTTGTCGCATCTCATGCTAAATCCCTCCAACGCTTGATAAAGTCAAGTGCGGCTTCGCCCCTCTTTTGCTTAAGCGAACATAATTCTGCAAGAGAGACCTTTCTTTCTGCTGCCTGAAAGCGATCGATAAACTTCTTTTGAAGATCGGCCCAGTCAGCGACAGAACTGGGCTTCAGCCTTGAATACCATTGGAAGGCGCTGCCCGTAAGAGAGGTCGCAAAGTAGCGGAGGAGGTAGGACTCCTCAAGTGCCAACTCGCCCATGGTTGTTATATAGTAGGCCAAATATTCGTGGGGAGATCCCAGCCCATTGAACTTCTGGAACTTAGGCGCCTTCGGGCAGTCCGGTGGTAACTTCTTAAATTGGTGGTGCAGAGGATACGGCACACTGTATAAATCAACAGTGGCCACCCCCTCGCCCCGCTGGGCAAATTTATCTTCGACAATTTTCTCTATAAGCCGTCGTTGGGCAATGACGTCCTCCACCGGTAGGGCCCGAGAAGATTGAGCATTGGGCGTAGCTCGAGGCAGTTCAACACCTACTTCAATGGGCGCCTGGTAGGGGGCTCCTACTTGCCGTTCGACAATAACAGGATTGCCCGACTGCTCTCGCCGAAGGCCTTGATCATGAGTTGGTGTTATCGGCCTTGGGGCCGTTAAATTCATCTGGTGTCTCATTTCGAGCATGAGATTGGTCATTTCTATATGCCAACGTTGCATAGTCTCGAACTTAGCATCGTCGGACATGGCTTGAAATGCCGCCCTTGTCGGTGGCTCAAAAACTAGGTTGGCAGAACCACTATGGGGTTGGGCTCCCGCTTCTCCATGGGCGCTCCTAACTTCGTCGGGGTCATTTTCTTCTTGGACGAAGTTGACCTCCTGATTTCGGAGCTAGTCAGGATTCTGCTCCTGGTGCCGTCCCTGGTTGGAGGTCCCTGGATGGCCACTAAATTGGGTTTGGAGGTTCCTCCTTGCGGCTGTCCTGGTGTTAAGATATACCGCGTCGGCAGCCAAGTTCGGGTCATCTGACCGGGGAGGTTCATTGGCTGGATTGTCGGCCGGACCCGTGGCTTCTCTGCCGGAGGTATAGCAAGTATACACCTTCATGCTATCTTCAGTGCCTGAGAGTCGAACCGTTCTCCGCTTCTTCGGGGGTTGCAGCCCCGTGCGGGAGGGTGCCCCCAATCTGTCAAAGACTGACGGCCGTGTTGGCGGAGCTTTTGCTAGTCTATCAAAGATCGAAACCTGATTAGGTGGTGTTTGACCACAAATGGGTGTCTCGGGTTGACAGGGCTCCGAGCTTCGGGGAGCGCGGCCAGATTGTCGATAGACCCATTTTCTTTTCTTCCCTTGGAGGGGTGAGGGGTCAACCTGCTGGGTAGCTTGACCATGCTTTTGGTGAAAGGTTCGAGCTTGGTTGGGCTCACTAGCCCTGGCTCGTTTGATTTGGCGGGCCTCCGACTTGGTGACCCAGACTTTCTTCATCTTCTGGGGGCGTTGTTGAACTTTTCTGCTCCCGAGTTTAGACTTGGACTTCTCTTTGAAATCTGGCTTGTCCTCCTGCACTTGGCGAAGAAGGGCGAAGCGGTTGGAAGTTGATATTGTCGGGACATGGTTGTCCCGCGGTAGGCTCGGCTTAGTACCGTCTAACCGGACGCGGATGCTTCCGACCAAAACGGTCTTGCCGGACCTAGAGAACTTTGCCGAAGGCCTGCGGCTTTGACGGCTTCTTTGCCGCCCCCATTTGGCAGGGGCGATGCAGGAGGAAACGGCATGGACGGAGAATACTCGGCCTGGCAGGGAGCGGGATCGGTTGCCCCCGGTGCGTGCTAAGATAGCCGGCTCCTCCGAAACTTCAGAAACTTGTTGGGGGGCAGGGACCACCCCCAGAAAAAAGGGGGACCCCACAACAGCTGGGAAGTCCCCAAATGTGATTGGGGTTGCCAGGTAGCCATAGCGGGCGTGGTTGGCGATGACAAGAGGTCCATATATCACAGCCGCCATTTTTTTACGGAAGAGCCCACTGAAGAGAATGCACGCTCGACAGGTCCATATTGTAATTCTGCCCATAAATAAATAAATAAATATATATATATATATATATCCTACCTTCCTCTCTCATCTCAAACTTCTTCATGTTACCAGAGCAAGGGGAGAAGCAGACAGTGAAGGAGGATCCTGCTGGCCTGCACTGCATCTTCGCGTGCTTCCGGTGCCCTGGTTTTAGGGTTCCGTGTGTTGTGGCCTCTTCCTCCTAGGGCCGCAAGGTGTGCAGCCTCCTCGTCATGACCAGGCACCCTCTTCTTGGTGAACAAGGTCCGCCCCCCCTTTCTCTCTCTCTATTGCGGCTGTCAGGAAGAGGACCGAGTGGTATCGTTTCCAACCCTAGGTCTCCAATTCAGTCTTATTGCGGCCTCCTTGGGGTGTCGGGAGTCTCCTACATCCTATGTGAAGGGTTGAGGAGTCCTCAACCACTCGGTTTCACATCATGTCTTCGTCAACCAACAATGGTTTTGATTCCCAAGAGCAAGTTCAGTCTTCCAATGCTCATGAAGAGAACTCGTCGACGAATGCGTCCTACGAGTCTACCTGCCACGGAGAATCTCTCAATGCAAATGAACTTCGTGAAACGACCAATTTCCAACTTTGGTGGTCTATGTCTGTTCATATCTTTCTTGGCGGACGAGGAAAGACTGGCTATATTGATGGAAAAGTCAAGGAACTTGTGTTTCATGATCCTAGTTATGTCGTCCGGGACTTCGAAAATAATCTCATGATGGGTTGGATATTGAACTTTGTGACTCTGGACATCCAATAGTTGATTTTGATGAAGACAACAGCAAGGGAGATGTGGGATCTCCTTGAGCAGATGTATGGACAGAGACAAGATGTTCGTATCTATCGGCTAACTACGGAGATACAAGGATTGAAATAGAGATCTGTTGGTGTGACCACTTACTTTGGACTGTTGAAAAGTAAGTGGGAGGAACTTGACTATTACTCGCTGTATACTTGGGAATGCACTAAAGATCAAATTTTGGATCTAGATCATGTTCAGCGGAATCGGATCTTTAAGTTTCTTGCTGATCTCACTTCAGAGTATGAAGACCTGCAGGCTCAAATACTTATTTCTGATCCACTTTCGTCTTGAGCAAGTGTACTATAAGGTGTTGAGTGAAGACGTGCAAAGGAAAGCTAGAATGGAGGGGGTGCAGAACTGCAGCAGCAGGTGACCGTGATTTAGGAGAATTCTCGGCACTGGTCAATATCTCAACCAAATCCGAGAGAGCTGGACATGGCCCCGGCAAGGAGAAGTCAAAGGCTGGGCGACATTGCACTCATTATGGGAAGGATAACCATATCATGAAGACCTGTTGGGACCTGTATCCTGATAAAAAACCAGCGAAGTTCAAGACTGGCAAGAATGGACAGCATGCTAAGGGCAATGTTGTCATCACTCAATCCTCAGATGGTCCGCCAAACTCAACTTCAGATGGTAGCTTCACTCCTTATCAGGGGTCAGCATTCTCATCCAGTGACATTCTCCACCTACGGCGGATCTTCTCACAACTCAAGCTTCCCTCATCACCTACTACATCTACCCCATCAGGTACCACAGGGGCGGCCTTAAGTGTCACCTCCAATCTTCCTTATAACCCCTGGGCCATTGACTCAGGAGCTACAAATCATATGACTGGTACCTCTGCTCACTTCACCTCCTATTCTTTGGGTTCCCAACAGGACAAGGCCACCATTGCAGATGGTACCTGCACCACTGTGGTGGATAAAGATGCTATGAATCTCAATGATGAATTAGTTTTATCCTTCATGTTCCTACTCTTTCAATTAACCTTCTTCTTCTTAGTAGTCTCACCAAATCACTTCATTGTTCAGTATCCTTTTATCTTACTCATTGTGTTTTTCAGGATCTAGAAACAAAGCGGAGGATTAGGAGTGGCCGTGAATTGGAAGGCCTACATCATTTTAAACCTGGTGGTGGTGTTGCGTTCCAATCCAACATTGATGGTGATACAAACCAGCAAATAAAAGAACTCCATCTGTGGCACAGTCATTTAGGCCATTTGTCCTTTGTCCTTGAAAGTCCTCTTTCTAAGTGTATTCAAATCAATAAATGTGACTCCCTACAATGCCGAATGTGTCAATTTGCTAAGCATTGTAGAACCAATTTTCCAATTTCAATGAATAAAAGCATTTTTTCCAACTTGTGCACTCTGATGATTGAGGATCATCCCCTGCTCCTTATATGGATGGTTATTGTTATTCTATCAGTTTCATCAATGATTTCTCCCATTGCTGTTGAATATATCTCATGAAATCTCAAGAGGAGGTTCCTCGGGCTGTTCAAGTGCTCTGTAAGATGGTTGAAAACCAATTTGAAAGGCAATTCAAACTATTCCAGTCTGATAATACCAGAGCATATTTCAAGAGTTTGGAAGACAAGGGTATCATTCATGAATCCTCCTATGCTTATTCACCCCAACAAAATGGGGTAGCCAAAAGAAAAAATAGACACTTATTAGAGGCCTATCAAGATCTTCTCTTGCAACGTCAATTGCCTAAAAGGTTTTGGGCTGATGCTATCATGATTGCCACCTATGTTATAAATAGAATGCCATCTGGAACACTTGGCTATCTTTCTCCTTTTTGAGTTCTTCGTCCAGAGCATCTTTTGTTCTCTTCCTCCTCATGTCTTTGGGTGTCTATGTTTCATTCATTCTCTTGATCCTAATTCTACCTAACCGTATCCCAGGGCTATCTGTGGTATCTTTGTGAGGTACTTTCCCACTCAGAAGAGGTACAAATGTTTTGGCCCCCAGTCTGGGAAGCTGTACATTTTTAAAGATGTTATACTTTTTTAATCTAAATCATATTTTCATCCTCAGTCTTCTAGTTCAGGAGTGGACATCTCTATTGTTTCTTGTTCGTCTTCCATTCTGTCCATTCCCTCCCTCTGGTAGACCAGACTACAATTGTCACACATGGTTCTCCGAGTGAGCCTCCACCAGACTTGCTCACATACTCTAGACATACCTAGCGCAAGAACCCCGAGAAGCTGCTGGTGTTTCCAGTCCTTTACCAGCACCTCCTTCTATTGCTCCCTCAGATCTTGACCTTCCCATTGCTATTCGGAAGGGCTCCCAAAAAAACATCCCATTTCACATTATGTGCCCTACTATCGATTTTCTTCCTCTTATTGTTCTTTCTCGTCTGCAATTTTCTCTTCCTGTGCTCCGAACACTTTGGTTGACATTGTGAAAGATTCCCGCTAAGTTACAACTATGGATGAGGAGATGCAAGCTCTTATCAAAAATGATAGCTGGGAATTAGTGCAGCTACCTCCAAGGAAGAGTGTGGTTGGATCCAGATGGGTTTATGCCATTAAATACAACTTTGATGGCACTGTCAAGAGGAATAAAGCACAGTTGGTTGCCAAAGGTTTTACTCAAACGTATGGGGTTGACTACATGGAGACTATTGCCCCGGTGGCCAAGCTTAAATCTATGAGGGTTGTTCTATCCCTTGCTGTCCAGTTTTCTTGGGACCTTCATCAATGGGATGCTAAGAATACCTTCCTCAATGGCGATTTATAAGAAGAGGTGTATATGCAGCCTCCTCCCAAACTTGATGCGAGGGGGACAGTATGTAGGTTGAAGAAGGTATTGTATGGACTCAACCAGTCGCCGCATGCTTAGTTTGATAGGTTCAGGACAGCAATGCTTCGTTTTGGGTATGCACAGGGCAATTCTGATCATACTCTTTTTCACCAAGTGGACAGATAATCAGGTGGTGATCTTGCTTGTGTATATTGATGATCTGATCATCATTGGGGATTACCTGGCTGAAATTCATAAATTGAATGATACTCTTGCTCAAGAGTTTGATATTAAAGATCTTGTACAGCCAAAAGATGTTCTTGGGATTGAGGTAGCTAAATTTCAGCGTGGATTGCACATCTATCAAAGGAAATATGCCTTAGTCTTACTTCAGGAAACAGGCAAGTTGGGCTGCAAGCCAGCCATACTCCTATAGAAGTAAATCATGGGCTCTCTGACTCTATGGGAGATCTCCTACCTGAACCAGGATAAGGATAAGGACTTATGCAGTTGGTTGGCAGATTGTTGTATGTCTCTCACTCGTCCTGACTCGTGACATTGCCTATGCTGTCGGCATTGTTAGCCAATTTATGCATGCTCCCCGAGTGCCTCATATGAGAATTATTGAGCGTATATTGGGCTACATCAAGTGCTGTCCTGGCAAAGATTTATTGTAAGGCTGCTCATCTCAATGTTGAAGGATTCACGGATGCTGATTGGGCAAGATCTCAAGATGATCAGTGGTCAACCATTGGGTATTGTATTTTTCTTGGCAGAAATCTTGTAGCTTGGAGAAACAAAAAACAAACAATGTGTGCCTGTTCTAGTGCTGAAGCTGAGTATCGTGCATGGCTCGAGTGTTACAAAGATGTTGTGGTTGAAGCTCTTCTTGTAGGATCTTGCCATCTTGGTGTTCAGATCCACTTTCCTATGTGACTCTGTGACAACAAGGCAGCGATAAACATTACTAACAATCCAGTTCAGCATGACAGAACAAAACATATTGAGATTGGCAGCCATTTCATTCGAGAAAAGCTTGACTCTAGGGAGATTTGTCTCACTTATGTTCAATCCATAGATCAAGCGTCTAATGTTTTTACCAAAGGGCTCTCCAAGGATCAATTTCCCTCTATTTTATCCATGCTGTGCATGATTGACATTTATGCTCAACTTGAGGCGGAGTGTAGATAGTTTGGTATTTGTTGTGTAAGGGAGTTTTATGCAATTAGTGTACCATGTGGTGGGTTTATGAGGGCCTTTCTCATAGACCACTGGGAAAAGGGTATTTCTGACCCATGTATTTATTGTAATTTTGCCCCATCTATATAACATTGTGAGAAGGATCGGCTGGTTGAGTTAGGTCGCGATCATGTTCCCCACCAGAGCTCTCTCTCCTTCCTTCCTCCCTCTCATCTCAAACTTCGTCAGCATCAACTCACCCCTTTGTGGGAAACTGTTTTCTCCTGTGGGGATTGCAGGAAGATGCAGAAAGGCAAAGTCATCCAATTCCTCCTGAGATTTTCACTCCCTTTCTCCTTCTCCCGTAAGGCCAAATCATCCTTATTTATTCTTTAATGGCTAAGATTTACGCTGTGCTAATTAAGTTTGTCATGGTCATCAAGTTAATGCATCACTTCCTTTTATTTTTTGGAAAGTGGCATCAGCCACAATTCATTAAGCATCACTTCCTTTTATATTGTAAAATTTCTGATATGTAACACTTTTTTTAAATAACAATGTTGCAAGATGAACCAGAGTTCTGGTGACAGAGTAGCACAGCTGCTCATTTAGAAAGAAGGAAGAAGATGTTTAGTATGAAATATGACCTGTAGTTTAATAGATTTGCAGAAAGATCAGCAAAACTTTCACCAAATAAAAACAATGCAAGAAAAAATGACAACAAAAAGAATTTAAAAGGCACTTGAGAGCCACGATAATCAACTATGCGTATAGTTGTAGACACGTAGACATTGAAATGAAGTACCAAGTAGGCCTGGCAATTATCCGTTTAAAATTCGAACCAAATTCGTATTCGTTTAATCGGATAATTATCCGAATAAAATATCCGACGGATAATTTAATCGGATATCGGATATCCGATTATTAATCGGATACGAATTCAAATATTGAGAAATCCGTGTCGGATATTATCCGACCGAATATGAACCCTTAGATAAAAATCTAATGATATACATATTCTATATATAATTAGCTTAAATCTTATTATATTATTTGATTATTCTTTTTTGTCTTTTTTGGTCTCAAAATATAATTTAAAAATAAGAAATTCACTTACACCCACTTCGTAAGTTATCTCCTATTTTTTAAGATGAAGTCTAATCTTTTGATAACATCTCTCAAAATAAAAAAAACTTTCACTCTTTCTTTATTTTTTTGAGAAAACAATATATGATGCTCTCACACGGCTAACACAACTCACCCCTAAGTAGGCCTAGTAATTATCCGTTTAAAATTCGAACCGAATTCGAATTCGTATTTATCCGATCGTTATCCGAATAAAGTATCCGACGGATAATTCGATTTCTAATCGGATATGAATTCGGATATCACACTATCCGCTCCGTATCCGACCGTTTACAGATCTAGTACCAAGCCTGACATCCACTGTTGGCAGAGAGCAGAAATGCTCAAAGCCCTCCAAAATCAAACGGCACATTGCTGTGGATATGTAGATATTGAAACAAACAACTAAGCCAGACGTCCATTTGTGTGGCAGAGACCACAGATGAAGCTACTGACGGTGCAAAGATTATATGGTCGTAATACAAAGTTGCTGGCTTAGAAGTGAGGAACAAATTATGTCCAGAATTTCACCGTTCGGATGATTTTTTTTCACCAATCCATCCCAACCTTTGTGATTCCCTGGATTAAGAGTGTTTAGAACCAAGCAGACAAAGTCAAAGAAAATTGACCACATTCAGATGAACTGAAGTGGCTGGCCTCCAAACCTAGTCTGTTCTTTGAAGCCATCCAGAAGTAAGACAGAAATAGCCAAAAAGTAAGCAGCAGCAATTGAGGGACATATCAAGGTTACGAATATAAGGAAAAAATACTCTTAAAGTATTGAATCGCAACTATCCACTTTCCCAAAAGAAGGGGGGAAAAAGAATAGCAATTTACAACTAACACTTACAATCCGAGGGTATCAAATAATGAAGCAAATGGTACTCTCACTAGTGGTCCACTCTGTGCATTCCCCTCAACATCTAGGCGATCAACTGCAGAAGAATATTGTTTAGAAACTGAATGAAAAGTGAATGAAAGTATAGAAGCCTTATTCAGAAATCAAAGGAGTTAGGACCTCACATTCAATATCCCTAGCATTTTCTAATGCCTTGCAGTAAGGGTTTTCAGAAAAACATGAATTGTCTTTTGAAGAAATGTATGAGGCATTATCTACAGGCTCATCCACCAACACACATTTCTGGTAGTGAACAAGGATAAGCAGCAATAGTAGGCTGTTGTCTGCCAACAGATTTCTTGAGCCTTCAGCGCTTGAACTGACAAGGTAATTGAAAGTATAATACGGCAATAGTACAAAATTAGCTGCAGAGATAGAACATGTCATTAGATCTTACTAGCAAAAATGTAATCTACTCACTGAACCAGAGATTATGTTTACAGAAGCATACCACAGAAAACTTATCTACAACCAAACCTTACTAACACAATTTTCTTGCATTACCAAATGATTGCATACACACTAGTTCCCAAAGAAGAAAAAGAACAAAGCATATTTGAAAAGATTGAATTCATAACCAAAAAGCATAAGTAGCATCCGGGAGGAAGTATGCCTCAACGACATGGGGTAAAAAATCGGAAGTGCAACCCCTGATGAACTTCCAAATGATGGGAAGCAGTGAGCAAATGCAAAAGCAGGAGTTAATACAAGCAAATTGCATAGTCAAATGCTGTGGTCTAGCATGCTACACATACAACTGCATGATTAATAGACTTATAGTGACTATTAACAGGTATGAGAAATAATGTTCCATTGTTATCAATAGGACAAAGGTCCTATATATACAGCTAGGCTCCTCATACGAAGGCTCAATAAAAAAAGGCCTAAGCAGGGAATCCAAATACAGCAGGAGCTAGAACTGTGCATTTCATGTGCACACCATCAGGGATGTTTACTGACCAGACTTGGTACAAATACAGGGTGTAGCAGTACCATCCATTATCTGTAAACTGTTTGAAGCCAATAAGAAGGAAGATCATTAAATGACCTTACCAAAAATTCATTAATAAGAAAAAAGGGGTGTATTACTATCCAATCAACTCACCCAAATCCCTCCACAGAATAAGAGAATAACAGCCTAGAAAATCATGTAGGGAAAGAAAAGGGCTTTCACACCAAGATGGAGTGAGTACACTCCAACTCACCAGATTACACACTAGTGGGGGTTTGCAACCCTTAGATTTCCCCGTACTTTTATCTGCACAGCCAATCTTCGCATAGTTTGCAAACACGAGAAAATGTTAGTTAAGAAGACGCTCAGAATGTTCTCTTTCCCCGATTCTATTTCCCTGCCTCACCCATCTGCAAAGAAAGCAAGGAGAATATTTTTCCACACGCTCCTCACTTCCCCCTATGTCTCTCCCCATGAGAATGTAGAACACATATGTATAACACATATTAAGGAGGATGATAAGGACCTCATTGCTAGCATGCTTGGGGCCAAATGAAGTAATTTCCCAATCAGGCACTTGGGCCTGCCACTTTCTCCAGGCAACCTGAAGTCTTCTGATTGGAATGTGATTGTCAAGAGGATTGGGGATCGTATGGCGGCCTGGAAAAGTAAGCTTCTGTCTGCAGGAGGCAGGTGGGTTCTCTCCAAAACAGTGCTTGCCAACATCACAGTCTTTTTCTTCCATTTTCAAAGCCCCAAAACAGGTCTACTGGAGGATTGAGTCTCTTAGAGCATCTTTTTTTCTGGAAAGGACGAGGGCCAGGTGAGAAAGGAATACATCCAGTCGCATGGAAGAATGCATGCAAGTCTAAGGAGAAAGGTGGAGTGGGGTTGTCAATTGAAGCTATGAATCAAGCCCCTTTTTTTTTGAAAGTGAATCAAGCCCTATTATTGAAATGGTTGTGGAGGGCAGATATGGAGGGATCAGCCATGTGGAAGGATATAATTGTTAGTAAGTACTTGGGGGAGTGGAAGGGGTGGTGTTCAGAAGGAATCTTTGGCAGCCAAGTGTCCAGCATATGGAGGAACATACTCAAACTAAAAGATTTCTATAGATGCTCTTGTTTAATCCGTGTAGGGGATGGTAGAAAGACCAAGTTCTGGGAAGAGCCATGGCTGTTGAGTACTGACCTTAAAGAAGCCTTTCCTAACCTTTTCGCAGTTGCCTCTATGACTGGGGAAAATATATATGAATTCTGGTCCCAATCAGATCAAAACCCAGGGTGGTCTGTACATTTTAGAAAAAACCTGTCTGAAATAGAGTACCAGGAGTTCCTGCAGCTCACATGCACTTTGAACCAGAAGAGGTTGGCACTAGGATCCAATGACTCTAGATGCTGAAGATGGGAAAAAGAAGGGATGTTCTCGGTCAGGTCAGCAACCAAGATTCTGATGCAAGGAGGTAGGAAAGTCCCCTGGTACAAGCAAGTCTGGAACATAAAGGCCCCCATCAAAATCAGAATTTTCCTATGGCAAATGGCTTGGAAGAGAACCTCAACTGCGGACAGAGTGCACAAGTTTAAGCCAAGCATTAAAATCAAATGTATCTTTTGTGATTGTTATACAGAGAATCTGGACCATCTTTTCTTCAAGTGTGGCATAATCCACACAGTGTGGGCGCACTTCTTCAAGGCAACCAACATTCAGCGCATCATCAATAATAGCTTGGAGGAGTGGTGGGCAGAATGGAAGCTCCTTAACCCAATAAAAGAAGAAAAGAGCTCTGGGAACTGTCTTCCGGCCATACTATGGTCAATGTGGAGGGAAACGAACAATAGAGTGTTTAGGGACCAGTTCAAACACCCATCCAGCATCATGCACAACTGCATCACTTGTTTAATGGACTGGTATTTTACTGCCAAGGGGTTGCCATGGCACCAACCATCCTTTATGTCTAAAATGCAAGGGTAGAAGAAACTCATATTGTAATCTTCTGTCTCTTGGGGGATGGGTTTTGGGGGCGTTTTACTTTCTTGGTAGAACTCCCGAGTGCTCTTTGTCTGAGTGATTAGTGATTGTACCCTTTATTTTTACCTAATGATATGTGGCTGTATGCCACCTTCCAAAAAACCTATTTTCCTATGAGATATACAGATAAGTTTTTTATTTAATTTTTTTGAAAATAAACCATTCTAAGAATGAATATTAAAAATCTATCATCGTTGTATTTGAATTGCCATGAATCCACTATGAAAGCAAATGGCATCCAAAAAGGCCATAAAGTAGTCTTCTTCACATGTCAAACTGGTCTCTCTGCATACATAAGACAGTCCCTTTACAGTTTATACATTGTTGGCATTCTTAAATGATTTTTACAAAAATTCAAATGCAGTAGTTGTATACATTCAATTTTTATACTAACAAAGGTTTATTTGCAAAAAAACTTTTTGCTTTCTAGTACGCCATTTCCCGACATTCAAATTTTATCCTAACAAAGATTTATTTGCAAAAAAACTTTTTTTGCTTTCTAGTACATCATTTCCCAGGACTTCTCACTTTACAAGCAAATATTTCTCACGATTTCTGTACTCCTTTGCAATCCACCTGTCTTCCTGCCTAACAATAACCCCTCCAGACCGTCATGTCATCTCCATTGCAGTCGCACATCTCCTGGATGCATTATTATTATTATTATTTTGTCTTTTTGGATGACGGGGGCAAACCCTAGCATGTTGCCATTTTGGACCTACGAGTTTGCACATCATGGGGTCCGTTGGCTGTGGAAAGGGGCGGGCTTGGTAAAAACTCCGAGTGGTGCTGCCTAGACTCCAGCCTGGGAACCACCCATGGGTGTGGACACTGTGGCGAAGGCACAGCATGCTTAGCCGCCAGAAGGAATCAAACCTGCAACCTCAATGTCACCAAAAAAGCACGTTCACTTCCCAGATGCATTATGCATAGAGACAGGCTTTCACAATATGATATATCATTTCATTAGGATTGTCACAGAAGTAACATATCATATTTTTTTGAAAGTGGGTAATACGACTGATTGTATAAATGAAAAAGGAGTGTACAAGTGTAAGAAAGCTCCCAAAAAAGAGATGCAATACAAAACACACCTAGGCAGTGTGTGGCCAATTACCCTCCCAACAAAGCAAAAGAGGTGCGTTAAGGGCGTTCCCATTACAATACAATTCCGCCCATTCCCTCACTCTAGCATAAATTAAAAAAATAAGAAAATCTTCCACTCTAACTTCCCGTCTAAAAATCATATTGTTTCTTGCACCCCAAAGGGACCAAAGAGTGGCATGGAACACGATAACCTCTGATGGGCCAAGACCTACCCCACGACCTGATGAAGGACCGGATCTCCATCTGATGGCCAAAGACACATTGGGCTCTGAAAGCCAACCCCTCTCACACAGTCTGTGCATACTGACAGCCAACAAATAGATAGTCCACTGACTCGCCCTATAGACCACATAAGCAGCAAGACGGCCGGATATCTGGAAGGAAGTGCCTGAGCCAATCTCTAGTTGGAAGCCTCCCATGAAAAATCCTCCAAATAAGAATCTTCACCTTCAAAGGACTCTTCGGTCTCCAAATGTGGGGAACGAAAGCGTGACGCAGGCCTCCATCTGAGATGAAGATATAAGTAGGCCTCACAGAGAAAAGCCCCTCCCTGTCCCACCCCCACGACCAAGCATCCTAGGGGGCGAGGGGCAAAATCCAGGAGGAAGGAAAGGAGGTCCTGAAGCCTCTCCAGCTCGGCACTTGAGAGACCCCCCTGAAAGTAGGCACCCAGGTACCCCCTTAAAGGTGGGGGTCGAAGGCACGGTCAACAGTCCCAAGAGGGTCTGCCGAGATCGCGAACAGACTAAGAAAAAAGCCCCTTAAAGAGAAGTCACCACACCATCTGTCCTTCCAGAAAAGGCACTAGTTGCTTTTTCTTAGACGGACGCGGACCCCACAGGAAATGAGGTCCCTGCAAGAAAAGATATCGCGCCAGATAGGAGACGTTTGGGATGGAAGTGGAACATCCATATCCCAAACTCTCCTCCTCCCAAAATACCTATGCCTGATGAGCTACACCCAGAGACCCTCATCTCCAGATCCCAACCTCCAAATCCACTTACTAAGAAAAGCCATGTTAAAGTCCCCCCCCCTTCTTGATGCCAATATCCCCTTACTCCTTAAGAATAGCCACTCTCCCCTACGCAATGACATGCCAACCCCTACACCTCTCACCACTGCCATGCCAAAAAAAAATCTGCCTTGAATAGATACAATTTTCTTCAACAATGCCTTAGGAATGCGAAATACGGAGAGAAAGTAGATAGGTAAACTATCCAACACTGACCTGCACAAGACCAGTCTACTCCCATACGATAGAAGCCTCACCTTCCAACCCACTAGCCTTGCCTCATATCTCTAAATAACAGGGGTCCAATCCGCACACTTAAGAGCATCTGGGGTAAGGGGGAGCCCCATATAAGAAATGGGGAAAGTCCCTATCTGACAACACAGGATATGAGCAGACCTGTAAAGTATTTTCTCATCCATATTAACCCCAATAACCACACTCTTGCTGAAATTCACCTTCAAGCCCGTAGTGTCCTCCAGTAGGTCCAAGAAAACCCTCGCCACATACATCTGCCTCTCATCCTCAGCAAAGAAAAGAATGGTATCATCGGCATACTGAAATAGGTAATCGAGAGATGACCTCTCCCAACCTGAAATCCTCTAATCAAACCAGCAGCATTTGCTCTCTGCCAAAACCTACTCAGAACACCAGCTACAAGCACAAAAAGGAGGGAGACATAAGATCTCCCCGCCTGAGGCCCTTGCCACTGTGGAAGAAGGACAATGGCTTTCCATTAATAAGCACCGCAAAGGAAGCAGAAGAAATACAAGCCTTGACCCACCAATTCATTCTCTGCAACACATCAAAAAGGCATAACTAGCTGACCCTATCATAAGCCTTTTCAAACCACCCCTCTCATCCTCTGCTACTTCATAGCATACAAACACTCATGGGCTACCAAAAAGTTATCATGAATATCACGTCCCCTGATAAAAGGTCCTTGGAAATAGCTGACCATCTTGTCCATGACAACTACCAATCTCCTTGCCAACAATTTAGTAATGACTTTGTATGTTTCATTCAATAAGCTGATAGGCCTGAAATCACTTAGGTCTTGTGCCACTTCTTGGGAATGAGAACAATGAGAGTTTTATTAATACCCCCCAAGTGTGCTCTCCCCTCCTAGAAATCTGCAATGGCAGCCAACAAATCTGCTTTAATAACATCCCAACAATGGTGAAAGAACACCAAAGGAAAGCCATCTGGCCCTGGAGCTCTATCTCTTGCAAGGAAAAAAATTTACATGTCTGACCTCCTCCTCAGTGAAGGCCAGCGAGATAGCCAACCTCTCTTCTTGCGACAGCTGTGGAGCCCATCTATAATTCTCGGTTTGAACCTATCCTCCTCAGTAAAAAGCCTAGAGTAATAATCCCTCGCCAACTTTCTAATCTGCTCCTCCGAAGAGACAGAGATATCCCCCACCCGAATACAAGTAAGGGTGTTGACCCTCCTCCTACCAGAAGTAATGAGTTCGAAGTTGTATTTTTGTCTCCCTCCTTGATCCATCTGTCCCTCGATCTCTGCCTCCAATAGATCTCCTCTCTGGCTAGGATATCATCAAACTGAAGCCTCAGAATGTCTCGCAACCTCCTGTCATCTGCATCCAAAAGACTAGCCTCCTCTAGTCTATCCAGACCCTCAATTTGCTGGAAAATTTTATCCTTGGCCACCCTCCTCGGGAGAGTTTTGCCCTTCCCCCAGGTCTTGAGAACCTCGGCAGTGTGCCTTAATCTGGTGACGAGAGTAGCCATAGTAGAGCTGCCAACAACCTGAGCAGCCCAAGCCTCTCTGACAGTGTCCAAAAAGTCCTCCTCCCTGAGCCAGTAGAACATAGCCTTCCTCCCCCGTAGACGACTGGTCTTCAAAAGGATTGATCTATGATCTGAAACCGATCTAGCCAATGAGAGAACTTGAGCATCTAGGAAATAATCCTCTCAATCCACAGAAATAAGAAATCTATCCAGTCTCGAAGAGGAAGCCTCCACTCTCAAGTTTGATCAGGTGAAGAAACCGTGTGCCATGCCAATATCAACCAAAGCCACCTCCTCGATGAAGGCAGAGAAGTCTTCCATGTCCCCTGAAAGGGCAACATCACCCGACCTCTCCCAAAGAGCTATCACAGCATTAAAGTCCCCTCCCACACACCGAGGCCTACCCAAGTGGCAGTGTAGCCTAATCAACTCCTCCCAAAGCAGCCACTTCTCCTCTCTCCCCTGTGGCCTGTACACCCCGGTAAAGTCCCTAGCAAAGTCGTCCTTCACCGAAATGAAATGAAGCAAGATGGCCCACCTGCTAATGTGCCTATCCACCGACACTTCATCCACCTCAAAAAGGTTCCACAAGATCATGGTGCCCCCTAACGTTCCCTCTGCCGGCGAAACAACTCCTCTGGAAAGCCTACCACCCCCTACCTCTCTCATAAGGCACTCCCTCTCCCCTTCACACTTGATTTCTTGGATACAAAGGATGTCGACTATACATCTCCTCACTAACTCTTTGACCGGCCTCTTCTTCTCAGTCCCTCCCAAACCTCTCCCATTCCATGAGACAATCTTCATAGAGACAAAAATCAGACCCTCTCTTCCCCTACCCCTATCTCCTCCCTCACCCCCCCTTTGTTGAGCCCGTTCCTCTTGAAGAATAGCCACACACCACCTTTTACAAACATTATTATAGGTCCCTCTCTCATCTTTCTCAACCCCCGCCTCAAAGGAAATACCCATTTGATCGGCCATCTCCCTCAGCTACTCCTCAATCACTTTCTGAGACTTCACCATCATCTCCCACACCTCCTCTCTTGACATGTGGTATTTCCTCTTCTGCTCTTCCCCATCAGTGATAAGTGCCACCGGACCCTCTGGACAGGCCGGCGGGGTCAGGGCTATGTCTACAAGAGCGCCAGCTTCCGTGAGCTATGCCTCATCCGAGAAGCTCTGCAATACAGTCTCCAACATGACGCCCTGACACGGCTGCCTTGAGAAGCCTGGAACGGTAGCAGCAGGAGCCCCCTCTAACGTGTTGCCCTGAATTTGCCGCCCTAAGTGGCATGGGATGGCAATATCATGAGCCGTGGCTGACGCCGCTACCCCAGCAGACACAGACGACCAGAGGGTCTCAAAGGGAAGATGGAATAGGGAGCCCTGATAAGGAAGGAGGGGGGTACGGGCGATAACAGGAACTGACAGTCCCCAGCACTAACAGGCCCACCATTCGGTGCCACCACCGCGACCGCTACAGGCTACTTCCGTTGACCATTCAGCACAACCCACACCGGAGAGCCCATCGCCGAAGCCGTCGGAGCCAGGCCAACCGTCGATGAGGAAGGGGCGATGGTGAGCTGTGCTGGGATGTCTGACGGACCCTAGCTGCACCGTTGTTGCAGGGCGGACGATGAAATCGAGCAGGGGAGATGATAGATATCGGGTCGTTGAATTGGACTCGACGGTAAGTTAGAAGCCGATTCACCAAGCCCACCAACCCGATCAGGCACTCGTGGACCGGCACAATCACTAGCCGGTTTGGGCGGCGACCGCCAAAACTGTGGGTGAGCTATTGTCTCCTACCTCCGGCCCCTATGCCTGATGCCCTAGGAACGTCGCTGGCCCTGCCACCTCCTCAAGCAACCACACCTGAATAACCATCGAGACACCATCAAGGCGCACCGAGATGACCGTCGGCACCCCTGAAAGGCTCACCACCCTCACCACAGCGACGACCGACGTACAGGAGCTCCTTGGGGAGAATCCCAAGCTGCCAGCCTCCACCTCCACAAAGGATCTCACCAGAAATGCTCAGCCCTCCGTCATCACAAAGAAATAAAGGGACCCCCCCCCCCCAACGGCCAACCCCAACCTCCTCACAGGCAGGTTGGGGAAAGTACCTCTAGCCTCCGACCACCGCAATAGGCGGATGAGTGAGTTGTCGATCTTCAAACACCCCACCTCCGCCATCCAACCAGCCACTTCTTCATTCACCCCCACCGCCAGAAACATGCTGGAGGTAATCCTCAGAACCTCCCAACCACTCCCAGACACTTCCACTAGATGCTGCCGGGCTGCCTCAGGCACAGCGTGTCCTTCGAGCACGGCCACGCATAGGCACCTCCTCAGCCAAGCCCTTCTGCCCAGCAAAACTTCCACCTGGAGCTCTCCTACGTCGCAGCAACGCCTACTAGCCCGATTCACCGTTGGAGGGGGGGACGAGAGCATCACGGTAGGAATGGAGGCTACTCAGCCTGCTAGATGAAGCAGCAAACCTCGATCCCTGCTACTGACAGAAGCGTCGGATGTATCCTCGACGGCCACACCGGAAGCAAGTAGTAGCACCCCGACTCTCCTGTCGACGAGCATCCCCACCGGAGACGAACCCCGATGAACGGAGGCGAGTCATGGAGCCGCCCTGACCACAGAGCTTCTCTCACTAGAAAAGTCTAGAGAGAGAGAGAGACCCTCCTGTGGAAGATCACCCCTCCTACTCCATGTTGAAAATCCTTGAAGTAGCATATCATATTGATCCCTTTCACAAATTCTCATAGCCAGTTGCAAATGGATACCCCGTAGAAAAAACTCTCCAAATGAAGAATTCCACCTTCAAAAGGTGGGTGCGGGCTCCACATATTTTACCACCTAGGACATCCGGCCTTCCATCCACAATAATCTTTTAAGTAGATTCCACCAGTGTCCCATCTCCATCTCCATGCATTCCCCCCCCCCCACTTGGTTTGAGTGGCATTCCTCTAGAGTACCCATCACTTGAGTAAGAAGTGTTAACTGGATTTCCCTATTCGGGAGATTGTTTCTGAATCTCAATGTTGACACCCAGCTCTCCGTGGTTATTGGGTATGTATGTTATATGTGAATCCAAAATGATTTAGTCTAAATTGGTCTAATACCAGATTTGGACCCTCTTTGACAACCCTGGTCATGAAGGTGAATAACATGGAGCTGTCTAAGTAGCCAGAAGAGATGCAGGAGATGGCTGGAAGGATGCAGGCAACAGCAGGGAGAATGCCGACGATGACAACTTGACATTGAATGCAATGGAGAGAGATTGGAGGGTGACCAGCAGCCACGGGTGAAGCTGCAGATCCAACAGGGACAAGCTAGGCTTCTATCCTCAACAGGGACAAGCTAGGCAATGTGCAGAGTCCAATGTTGACTGTGACTGAGAGGACTTCAACAGGTGTTGTGGCAGAAAAGGCTTCATCCGACCGTGCTTTCAAACTTTACAGGGTTGGTGAGTTCAAGTGAGCTTCACCCCTTGGTTCTACAGTCCTGCCTTTAGCAGAGCTGCAGGAAGGGAGGGATCCAAGTTTTTTTTTTTAAAAGTGGGTAGTACCAGTGTACCACTGATTGTATAAAAGAAATAAAGTGTACAAGTGTAAGTAAACTCCCAAAAAGAGACCCAATACATGAAGGAATCCATGACAAAGATGACAGCAAGCAGCATTGAGGACACACTTTCCATCAGCCTGGATCTCAAAGCCAGCCAACTGGACTGGACTTTCACACAAGTACGTGGGTGCCTATAGTCACAAGGAAGTTGCTGTGAGTTTTACAGCGGCAGAGTGACAGATGTTGGAGGTCTCTAAGCTGTGTTATCAAAGGTGATGGAGGCGATCACCTAGGCGATGGAGGCGGCCACAAGTTGCAGGCCTCGTGGGCCCTACCTCCACACGCCCCAGCCCGTTTGATTTTTTGTTTATATCTGTTATTAATTTTATTTAAAATTGTTTGATTTTAGGAATGAATGAATTTAGGAAGTTTATTGATTTTATGTATGCATTTTTTGTGATATTTAGACCTATATTTATATTTCTGAAATATATATATTGTTTTAATAAAGTATCACCTCAAACACCTCAATCACCTATGCCATCGCCTAGGTGTTTGGGGCATGAAGCGACCCCTTGGTCGCCTCTTGCCTCTGACTACATAGTCTCTAAGGAAGAGTCCTAGGCTTGGACTGATGTTGCTCATGGGACATAGTACTGTGCCTGTGGATTTGCTGCAGAGAGTGGGGAATTGGTGGATGACTCCTTAGGTGGCTGCAAGAGGAATGAAGGACAAATTCAAGCCTGGAAAGTTACCAACTTTGCTGCCACTAACAAATTGGGGCATATCTTGTTCATAGACAAAGGGCAGGGCTTAATAGGCTCAGAAGAAGAAACAGTGACTTGGTAGAAAGACATTATGCAGCTTTCCCAAAGGCAGTACACTATGTTGGACTCAGAGAGACCAATGGAGTCACAGACTAGAAATGTCTAGCAGCATTTGTCAACATCAGTCACATTGCCCAGTCAGAAAAATGTAGGCAGCAATTTTAGTGTAGCTACAATGCAGCTAGTACACAATAACACATCAGACTGATACATGATCCAACATAGTATCAGCCAACTGAGGACATGTGGGTTTTCTTCAAAATCAGAGACTTAGTCATGGAAAAAGCATCAGAAGCAACATTCTTCTTGTTATGCCTTATGCAATCTGCCGGAGCATTTCAAGGGAGAGAAATGAAGTCATATGACAGGGAAGTAGACATTGCATTTAAAACATTTCTCTATGCCCTTCAGTTTCTGTATTTGTGGAGTCATTTTCTTCTTAAACTGTTTGGAAGAAAGTTGTCAAGAACATATGACCAGTCTTTTTAGCTTTCTTTGGGCATCAAAGAGGAATATCACCTGTTCAAGTTTTCTTACATTTGAACTACAACTGTTTATTCATTAATAAAATTGGTGGTTAGAATCAGCCAATCATCTCAAAACTTGCAAAGGAAATCAAAGTTTTCAAACTGTAACTCGTGTTTCAAAAGTATACCAGCTGCAGAACTGACTCTTTGTAGAACACCAGGCTGTATCGCTTCTGAGAAAATGGGATAACTAGAACCACTAAAAGGAATGCGTTGTCTGGTAATATAGTTGACCAACAATCTACGTACCACAGAACAGATGAGGGGACTTTCCTGCATAGTAAAATACAGATAACAAAATGAGTTGACTGCAAGATTTTTTCCTTTTTTTCTATGTAAGGGGCCTCTATTAATAACACCATCTTCTCCTTATCACCTGGACCATTGCTGCATCAATAAGTGGATGAACATCACTTGGCCCTGGGGTTGGTGCAGAACGAAGCTGAGTTGACATGGCCACAAGCATGAAGTTGAGAAGTTCATGGTGGAGGAGGCACGACTGAGGACTTGCAACAGAAATAACATTGAAAATCAGAAAGCAATGAACAAACTCTAAATAGAAAGGAAAAGGCAAATGTGAAGAGGAAAATTCAAAAAATACCTTACTTCTGAAGTGCTAAGAAAAGTGAGGAGTCCTCGCATAACAAACTTAGGGATAGTTTCATCTACATGAAACAAACAAAAATGTAAACTCAGTACTTCAAATTTCCTAAAAAAAGGTATATACATATATACATGTGTGTGTATATACTGTGATACAGTGTGTTGCCAACCTTTGGGGCATCGGCGGCACACTGTGGTGGGGCCACCCTATTTCAAAGAAAAAGAAAAAAAGAGCAGGCAATGGTCGGCAGCACACCCAACTGAGTGCTGCGATCTAACAATGCCAAATGTGCTGCCATGGGGCTACAGTAGGCAGGAATGTTGTCCCGTGCAAAAGAATGGAACTATTTTTTGTAAAATAACCACTTGATCAGAGGGCTGCAGTGCTCCAAAGGCCGACAGAGCTCTGCACCTGTTCCTATATCTACATCTATATGTATACATCTCTCTAGCTATCTATGATTCTATATATATGTCTGCAGACATAAATGATAAATCTTATTGGTGGGAATTGGAAAAGAGTAAATGAACAATAAGTTTGAGGGAAAGCACATTTCTCAGTTTATAGAAGCTATGATCTCTTTTTTTCCTTTGTTTTGGTGTTGGGAGGGGTGAGGGGCGGGGAGGTTTCCTGCCATGTGTGAAACCGAGCTGAAAATACAACCATCCTGAGTTATGATATGGTTTTAATGACATGATCATGACGTAATGAAATATTTAGGCAAATGAGTTAGAATGTAATTTCTTACCCTTTGGAAGAATCTCGGGTTTTGTTTCACCTTCATCAATTGCAAGATACAAGTCTTCAAAGTTATCAACCTTTGCATTTTCAATCAAATACTTAAGAAATGTGGATGACATATATGCAGCATTAATCGCCTTTGAGTAAATGACCGAAGAACTAGCTGCAGCTGATAGGTACTCTTGTAGGCTCCAAACTAGATGTACTAAAATCTTTGCAAGATGTCGTGTGTGAAAATTGTTTTGAGCTGTACAAAAGGGAAAAGAACGCAAGCAGCACATCAGCACCTTTGGCAACGAAAACAAAATTCAGCCTCAAAACATGGAGATTAATGTATTGGATGTCTAATTTGCTAAAATATCAGGAAAATCAAGCATATTCCAATGTAGATTGATATAAACTAATACAAAGACAGAATTATCTAACAAAAGGAATCAGACAGGTTGGACCCTTCTGATCCTATTTTGGTCAAATTCTAGCAAACTTCACTTATATTTTTTACCAGAAAACTGACTTGTATTTTACTAAAGGAATGCTATTTAGTCATTGAATAAAAGGTGAAAGTGTACAAGTAAAAATTTTGGAAATGCTTACGCTTAAGTGATAGAATGGCTGGATGAAGATAATTTTGGAAATAAGGCACTCGTTAAATGCACATTGTAAAGTTACGTCAATTATATCCAAACAATAACTTTATTGTGGAGGGAAAAACTGAGACATGAAGAGGAATGTATCGACTAGCATGCCTCATGTGGACAAGTGAGAGACATCAGTAAATGTACACGTAAGCTGTGGGCATGGCCAGATATCATTTTCTGAGATCACTTTCATAAAGAAAGCTACCAAGTATGATATACTCACGTATTCCATGTAGGACAATGAAAAGAGCATGTTGCATGGATGCTACATACAGCATTGATGTGAAAGGATAAAGACAGACAGGTATCCTGTCTAACAAACGTCTAACAAACAATTAATTGAACTTTGTCAAAGGGAATTCCTAAACATGATTTTGGAGGAACAATAGGAAGCTGACAAGCACAGGATAGCAAATACAAAATCCCGTAGAACAGGATTATCTTGTGGAGATGTATCACGTATGCTCTCTAGTATCACTGTCTGCAGATGAAGTTATTGGCCGTTGACAATATAACTTGGGCATCATTCATCAACAACATGAATCCTGGATCTATGATGTAGTGGTGCCTATTCAGGGTTTTTATTCTTTAACGGTAGTAGAGGAACCTCTCCTCTACACCTCCTATACCGCTTGCAATAAAATTGGTGCTGCAAACCACAGCTTTTGTTTAAAAAGTGTCCCCATTCCATGATATTTCCT
Organism: Amorphophallus konjac; assembly: GCA_022559845.1. Lineage (NCBI taxonomy): Eukaryota > Viridiplantae > Streptophyta > Magnoliopsida > Alismatales > Araceae > Amorphophallus > Amorphophallus konjac. The sequence goes on along the minus strand of CM040117.1, from coordinate 248,647,864 downwards.
TCAACATGATTGTCTACATGCTAAAGTGTGATATTTACTTACATCCGTGATGCTTACCCAATTCAGTTTGTTTGTTTATGTTAACTAGTAACATCTGCGTTGCTCGCTCCATAATCTTGCCGTCAACTTGTGCACATTAACTCACATATGTAATGCTAAAAAAACAATTTCTTATGTTGCAACCGGAAATTGTACTGTGCTCACAAGCGGTCCAAAGACCGCACGAGTTCCCCGATTCAACCTAACATAGACTTCAAACTCGCCACACTCGTCAACCAATGGGTTCGAAATCCATCAATGTAGTACAAAAATGTCTGAACAAAAGCAGAAATATAAACATAAATGCGCGCTCTGCTGCCACAGCCACTGACCAAACATCTCGCAGGCGTAGAGGACGCGGTCCTGAGACCACTGCAGCGTGAGCGGCACCTCGAGCAGCTTCTGCCAGATGTCCGATGTGAGCGGGTATGGCTTGTTCCCCACGAGCGCCCCGATCAGGAATTCCGCCGCCTCCCGGGGCCGCGAGCCTCGCCTCGGCGTCGAAGGCACGGCCCCCATTGCTCCCGCGCCAAGCACACCTAGCCCCCCACCCGCCGCCGACAACTATATCGGAACGGAGCACCACGCGTCTAGTTCCCCCGTAGAGATCTACAGCAGTCGTCGCCTTCCCTCGCGGTGGTCATGGAGAGGAGAAGGCGACCGGATCGAGGGCGACCTGGCGAGGCGCGGGAGAGCAGATCCGAGTAAACCCTAGGAGGAAGGAATGGAGAGCGAGAGAGGAGGTGCTTCGCAGGGGGAGACACGACTGGTGTGGAAGAAGAAGAAGAAGAAGAGAGGAGGAGGGGGAGGTGTCCTTTTTACAGGATTTTTGAATATGTATATAATTTTATTATAGAGGGGAAAATTACAAAAATATTTCTTTTATTACAACAATTGTTGAATTATCATCTTCATAACATTAGTACATAATTACCCCCAAGGTTATTTGCCATATATGATATAAGATACGGATGTGGAGAAAGAGAACAGTTTAAAAGAGACTGGGGATTTTTTATCTTTCTTAAAAATTATTTAAAATTTAATTAAGATTAAATAAGAGATTTTAAAAGATCACTAATTACAAAGATATCTTTATGAGCATTACAACGTAAACAGAATATTTATAACAATACCAAAATAAGGATGGCAAATCTATAATTGTCAAAATACGAGGGTTTTACAAACTTTCCATTATAGTATTATACTATTATAGATTTATAGTGTTATAGAAGTAATAGAACTATAGAAGTGTTAACTCTTGTAAATATATTTGCTAAGGTTATATTTGTCTTTAGCGTCAACTCTATCTTCTATATGACTTTTGAATTGTATTTTATTATAAAGTGTCTTCCTTTTTAACAATGAGAGAATTTAATAATTTAAGACGTCTACTGGTACATGAATATAATAATGGAGAAGAATGGCTGACAAATTTAAGTTATATTTGCCCATTGGGAGAAAAAAAAACTTGTTTTGGAGTGGAGACTCCACAGCTTTTAATATATATATATATATATATATATATATATATATAAGAATAAGAGTGAGATTTTAGATATCAAACACTGCGGTCTATCACATTGAGGGAGACTCTTCAGTAACTCATCACATTTGCACATATTATTTGATCAACTATTTTTTATGATTTTTTTAAAAAAAATTCGGAAGGATTACTCCTTGAAAGCCATATATCAAGCTTTTAAAAAGACTAATTACTAAGTTTTGATGAAAGATATAAAGTGAGATTTTAAAATGTTAAAATTAACTCATTTTTCTTTTCTTTTATTTTTTTTTGTTTTGCCTCGTCGACTTCTTCACCTCCTCTGCAGGCTGAGTCGTACGTGCGACGATGGAACCGCAGGTGGACGGGAGCGAGTGGTCGTAATAAAATGACATAATTACGCTCATCTATCGCGTTCGCATTTGGACTTGGAGGCCGCTGAAGGCGGGGTACTTTTGGTATTTTGGGGCATGCGAGTTGGTGGATCTTCCCGTATTTAAAATCAAACAATAAATAATCAATATAGGGGTTTATGATCCCTAGAATCTATACATGATGTGTATATTATATTTGTATCTCGAACTTTACACAAATATTAAACTACCCCGGTGTAAGTTTGTTTATACGGTCGTGACTGTACTGTATCCCTCGCCATAACTTCCATCTGTTTAACATGCATGGTCAACATAGTTTAAGTATGCTTTTATTAGGCTATCAATGAGCATGGGTCGGCCCGGGTTAAGTTTAGGTAAGTCTGACTCTAGCACGATTTATCAATATTAAAGCTCGTGTTTGACTCGGGCTCGAGTTATGTCGGGCCGAGCTCAACACTATTAAAAAATTATAAAGCTCGACTAAGGCTCGATCCAACCTGACAACTTAAATAAAAAATAATTTATAATAATTTATAATTTATAAACTCACCAAATTAACTAACATTTTGATATTAATTATATAATTTGAATGAAAATACTCAAAATATAGTTTTAAATTTTTTAATTAAGTAAAATAATATGATTTTAACTAAATAATGTTTAAAATTCGAAGGAAAGAACCAAAAAGACACGGGCCGGGCCGACCCGCGACATGAACTTAAAGCACGAGCCCGGCCTATTGACAGTCCTAACTTCTATGCATTGAAATGACAAAATTATGCTCTTCCGTTTTTTACATTTAGTGTCATATTGTAGAAGACCCCAACGCTATTTGCCTCGTCTACTTCTTCACCTCCTCCATGGCACCCACCTCGTCTCCTAGCAAAGTCCCCTCCTCGGCCTCCCACCTCGATCCCCCCACTCTTCCCGTTAGGTCACACGAGAAGGCTCCCTCCTCCACCTCCCACCCCAGCACCCATCATATCAATGCCCACCTCACCTCTCAGTATGGATGTCAATGATAATAACTCGATAATCTTTCGTTTCGTTAATTTAACGAATAGTAAATTGATATTTTTTCACGATAACTTAACGAAAACGGATACGAATATGGATATATCCGATTTCATAGCGGATACGGAAACGAATACAATTCATTCTTACCTCATATCTGTCATTACTGTTAAATAATATAAAATATATATTATTAATATCATCTCTTAAATTTAAAATTAAGAGTGGAGATTCAAAGGTTGCCATAATAAATGGCAGACTTGACAGTCCCCTAATGCCCCCATTTTCTCTTGATCTTAGTCGACCTATCACACCCAATCCCTAATCACGTCTCCATTGACTTCCCACCCAGCGACAACAAGAGGAGGCAACACCATGGTAGGGGGAACCAGTGGCAGCTCCCACCACTAGCGACGGCGGTAGGGGTAGGGAGCGTGGTGCAATGGTACCCAGCTGGGAGTGGCAATGCGACGGCATCGCAGCGAGATGGTCCAAACTCCAGAGTGGTGACCTCCTCCCTCTCTCTCTCTCTCTCTCTCTCTGTTCAACTTTAGATTTGACTCAAATAATTAAGTGTCTTGAAAAAAAGAACTTTAAAGATGAGATAAATACATAATTCAAGTTATTTTTACTTTCACCATAGTAAAATATTTGTACATTATAAGATTTTTTATATATTTTTAAAATTCTCAACTTAATATATATTCTCCATTTTCATGAAAGATATACAAAAATGAGAAGATAGGGGATATTAAAATCAAAGAGAACTAATTTATTTTCTTATTTTCACTTCATATGTTTCATTTTATCATTGAGAATATTGTAATATTGTATATTTTTATACGTTTAATTTCATTCTATGTTGATTCGTGAATCATGATAATGTGTGAATTAAATTGAAATGTATTTGTTTATCATATATATTATTATTTTCAATTTAAAGTTCATTATAATTGAGTTAATTTACATCTTAAATTTCAGTATGTATGTACTCTTGTGATGGGTAACTATTTGTTAACCGTTATTTAATCTTATTTTTTTTGTATACTATAAAACAATTTTAGATATATCATTTTTCGAATACTTAATGAACAACAACTGGATGTAATTCTTCTTTATCGGACACATAAACGAATAATCTACTATTTACACTGTACGTATCTGATCCGTTGACATCCTTACCTCCCAGTGTGGTCACACGTGAAGACCCCTCCTCCACCTCCCACCGCAGGACCCACCTTGCCTCCCAATAGTGCCCCCTCCTCTGCCACCCACTACCTCCATGTCATCGTCCGTGAGAGAGAGCAATAATCACGTCAGAACACCGACAACAAAAAATCTCCCTCAAATAAAACAGTCACGTCCCGAGCCTTTATGACAGCGGAAGACTCGCTCGAGAAATGGGAACAACCGGCATGGTAAGCCACTTGCAAGCAAGAATGATCAGAGCGCAAGACAATCACACACATAAATGTAATTGCACAATATTTTAATCAAACTCCAACTTATTTCATTGATATTCAAATACAACAACTTTCAACTTATCTTCATCATGCTAAACTCAATAAATAAGAAAATTATATAGACTCAATCTAAATATTGTAGACTTCCTAAGTCTTCACTCTCATCTTGACAACATTTTCATTCACTCTCGGACCCGCTACTTGTATAACCCGAATCTGAATTCGAATCACTTTCATGTCCTGAAAAGAATGAAATAGGTGATGAGCACACTTGCCCAGTAGGTATCTTCGCATCAATATGATTAGCACTATTTAAGTAATTAGTATTTTAGCTCTAAAGAAATAAGGTAAAATCATGTGAATGCGATCAATCACGCGGTTAAACCCAAGTAACAAGATGATCATGTAAGATATAATGAGAGCAAGAATGTAACAAGTATGATCAAGAATGTATCATGGCCTTTCATGAACAAGAATACACTTTCACTTTTCACTTTCATAATCATACAGGTTACGCACGAGAATGTCAATCATGTAGCAATTCACTAGATTTTCACGAGTGCTCATGGATTTCACTTATTTATAAAGAAAGTACTCACAGCGTAATGCGACGCCAGTAGTATCATACCCCATGATTTATAATAGTATGTTTCCGGCAATCAACCGAGGGGACTAGCATAGAGCCCTTGGACACAATCAGCGCCCGAACTGCATCTTCACGTATAAATCAAACTACTTCCATGAGTGTAACAATAAAGTATGGCCAATAATGTAATAAGTTCAATCAATAAGCTTATGACAACAATTATCAAAGAACGAATGCTTCAGTTAAGAATATGAGAGATCAATAATGAATTAAGACAATGTTATGCTTATGGAAACAAATCGGCAGCATAACGGTACATTTCTTTAACTTCCATTCATTGTATTAAGTTTCTTGATCAATATGATAAGTCCTAGACCATTATCAAGCCATCTAGGAACTTTAGAATATCAACCCTTGGGTCAAACCTCAGGTTAACTAGCTCACGCATTGTGACGGTCAAGTACTGGGCCGTTACACTCATGTGACGCTCCAGTGTTGGACCGTTACAATGGTATGAATCCCGAAAAAAGAAAATAGACTCAATTCAATGTGACGGTCTTGTACTGGGCCGTTACGTTAACGTGACGGTCGAGCCTTGATCCGTTAGAAAGACTGAATCCAGAAACAGTAATTGGACTCAGCTAAATGTGACGGTTATATATTGGGCCGTTATATGGGCCTGACGGTCCAATATAGATCCGTTTCATTGCTAGAACCATAAAACATCGATAGTGCTTTCTAATCAATTGGGTTTTAATGGTCAACCAACTCGGCGTCCTACTAGAAATCCGAGGCTCGCAGAGAATCACGGAGGCCTTGAAACAAGATTTCATAGTCCATTGGAAGGAATATCCAATAGAGAGATCCTCATGTTCAAGAACAATGTTCCCATAGTGCAAAGTGTGAACTAATGGACAACATACCAGAATATGTGCCGTGTACTTAAAGAAACGACTATATAGATAGAGAGAGAATGTGTAGCAATGTGGAACTAAGATAAAACTCCGTCCACACATCATTAAAAACCATGATTTAGATACAAAACTATATAATTTTGGCACATGAAATTAACATAACTGAAAATTACTTAAGATACATTAATCATGCAATTTCTATTATGACTCAGTAACTACACTTTAAGTCATGATAGCATGTCCAGACTTAGATAACTGGGCTTATTTATAAGTAAACTTAACTGGTTATCATTCTGCCACGGCCTGACAGAGCACAGGTGTCTGACGGTCTACGATAGGCGCGTTACAGTCTTGTGACGGTTTATCGTAGGGCCGTTACAGTAGTATAACGCTCCTATTAAGGTGCGTCAGAGACAATAGAGTAATTAAGATGCGGTAGAGGGTGTGACGGCTTATCGTAAGGCCGTTATATCACTGTGACGGCCTTACATTGGTGCGTCAGAGCGTCTGCTGGCAGTAAAATAAAGTAAAGGTTTATGAAACCATAATATGCCTGGAAATCAAAATACTACAACTATTCTAGACATGATAACGAAGTATAGGCCAACTATATGCATGGGTTTTAGTGAATAGACAATATAATATATTTTATTTTCCATTTAGGGCTAAGAGATGCATGAATGTATAGAACGATTAAAACATGAAATTTATGATCTATCATGCACGAAATCAATCACAATCAGAGGGATTTTATCCCTAACAAGATATTTTTGCCAATCATGAGATGACCTACCGCTTAACCGAGCTTTAAACTTCTAATTTGAGTCTGAAAACAGTGCCCTAGTTATTCCCTTTTTGAGGTTTTTCAGCAACTTCACGTCGCTCTATCTCCAATCTCTTGACCTAAGGACGTGAAATGTGGAGGTTAGGAAGATGATACTTAGGGGAACAGAAAGTTCTAAAGGACTGAACTCTAATTGCATCGTTTAGACGTCCTAATTCCCTTATCTTCAGTGGTCTTTTGCTCTGAATTCTGGGCTGCTATGACTGAATCAGCGACTTTAGAAGCCCCTATCTTCTTGGTTACTTGATCTCCTAGTACGAATTTTGAGAACTATTAGTCTAAAGTATAATAAACAAAATCTTCTAGGCCCTCTTTGATTGGGAGAATAAGACCTGGTAACCTGAATACCAGCGCCTTATTCCTCCTATTCTATTTGGTTGTAGAAATAAGCTATTCCACCAAAAAGGTGGGTTAAGGGCCAAAAAGTGATGGTATTCAGGTTAAGCATATTCTAGCAAAAAGGGGGAATAAGTTAACCCGAATACAATCAAAGTAATATTGTTTACTTTTTGGTACACCCTAACCCGAGTTAAGGTATTCCCCTTAACCTAATCTTCAATCAAAGAGGCCCCTAAAGAACTTACCCCAAATTATGACTCATTATCTTGTTTCTTCACGAGCCAAAAGTAAGGGTTACTCAGTTCAGAACTAGGTCCTATTTATAGGTTTTGACTAGGGTTTGAAGATTAGATCGATTCTAGAGTCCTTAATTTGCCAGAACCTAATCCCTAAGAGTCCTTAGTAACCTTATAAGCTCTCCCAATTAGGTCTCTTGTAGATAGGATCCCAAAGTTCCAATCATTCTACTCGTTCTTCCATTCACGGAACTATCATGGTGTAACGCATCAGTCTAGATGTGTTACGTGGCAGTGGCCGTCGCACGATAGACCGCTACATCCAACGTGCACAGAGTTTAACACAAATCAAACTCTTTTGTTAATTATCCATATTATTATCCATAAAAATAGTAATTATCCTTAAAATACGTAAATATGCTAAATAACCTTCTAGAATATGGGCCAAACTTAATGGGCTTGATCCTTTAACCTATTGGATTTCAATTATCAAAGCTAGATTAATTACTTAATATAAATTGGGCCTTATAATGATTGATTTAATCTAATATTTATTTATTAATCCCTTTTGGGTCTTTAAAATTCTCATAAAATAATTAAATATACCAAAAATAATTTATAAAAATTCTGGGGTCAAACTATGTTCTCATAGGTTTTCGCGTGCGTGATATTTTATGGTGAGAGAGACTCTAAGCACAAAAATGGTCGGAGCTCTTGAATCTCGGTAATATTTTTTAACCAAGCTTCTCAGCTTTTGCAATGATGATTAGGCTACGTTTGAGAATGCACTCAACTTACTCCTTCTCATAAAAATCTTCAAACCGTATGCAAATGTATGTCTCTCTCGAGATATGTAATAATTAAGAATCCTCAAAATCTTATTGTCACATGTTTATGATATTCCCCGATGGAGACACATTTTGTGTCTATAATCTCTTTCCTTAGATTTTGTGTGAGGACTCAAAAATCCAAACACACTTGGATATTTGTTAGAGATTAAACTTTGTCAGAGATTTTGGCTCGTAAGTCACTGTCTATTGAGTTTTCAAACACAGCCTTAGGTCGTGTTTGATAACCCTTGTTGTGGGGATTCTAATCATTGAAATTATCGACAACAAATTTTTTATCAAATGGAATGTTAGATTTATGGGTTTATGTGTTTGTGGGATTTTAAGAAGAGAGAGACTTAGGGCGCGTTTGAAATTCCAATGAGGTGGATTATGAAAATAACTTGCAATCATTGGAATACTCTATGTGGGAGACAAACACATTAATGCTCAAAAAGTTGGTCTCACATTTCAAAAGTGGATTCCTAAAGTTAGAGAGAGATATGAACAATAAGGTGACTTCTCTCTCAAATTTAAAAGCTCCTTTTGGTAGGATGTTGAAAAGAAGAAGTGGATTTTAATCATTGAAGTGGGGTCCACATGTTTCATAATCTCCCACATCAAAATTCACCTCTTCCACACATCTTCTCAAACGCGCCCTTAGGCACAAAATGACCTCCCGTCTTGAATATGATAATCCACTTCAACCGAGTTTACGAGGATTCACAATAATTGTGAATCTATGATAATGCATGCATAAGTACGGAAAGAGGATTCTAAATTTTAGTCCTCCCACGGTGATGTTACCAAACGCGACATTGATTCATGACACTGCACACTGGAGTAAGGTAAGGTGATTTTAAAAACTTCTTCCGATATGGTGATGTTACCGAACAAAGGCACGTGAGGTGAGTGGACGGTTGGCTGCTTGGCGGGCGCACTCTTATGCCACTGACGGAGTGGGTGTCATCATGGGTTGGAGTTGAATTGCATTGTGCAAGTTTTAGAGATGGGTGGCACTGGCCAAACTAAGAGCAACTACTTGCATAAAATCAAGCACATTCCTTTGTATTTTTTCATTTTTCTCCTGTTGTCGAGTAATTCAACTGGTTAGGTATTTATGTCCCCTATTGGACAGATTTAACATGACCTCGTGGTTTTCAGTCACTTTATCACATAAAATTATTCCATCTTTAAACTTACACACCAATTCAATTTTCTTTTTAGTGTCCTCGTCGTAAAGGATAAAACATACCATGCCATTGAAGATATTTAGTCACCGGAGCTTGGAGTTTTCAGGAACTGCAACTTGGATTAGTGGTCTTATGACATTAAGAGCCATATGTGAAATTAGAATGGAAATATTATTGCATTAACGGCCAGCATATCATCATTCTCTTCTGATGCGGAGCGAGTCGCCGAATTCACAGAGAATCATTTTAATTTATGCGGAAGCATCGAAGACACCCAACTTGAAGATTATTTTATCATTTTATTGTATTTTCGCACTACTTTATAGGCTATTTTTAATTTAGAGTTTATTTAGTCGGTTACGTCGTTTGTTTATTTTAATAGTCTGGATATCGTAAGTGTTGAAGTTGGAACAATATTGGATCTATTTGTAAATCTGTTTCTCTATAAATACTATTGTGCTAGCCCTAATTAGGGTTATGCAATAATTAGAGAAAATTTACAACGTCGCTGTGTGTGCTTTGTCTTCCGGTGAGATGCCAAAATCCCCTTCTGCGTTCTTCCTGGCGTGAGGTCGAAACCTCAATTTCTATATTCTCTTTAGTTTGATTCATTTCTCCCCCGAAACACCGTCTCCCCACCGTGATCACCATCTTCTCTGCACCTACAATTGCCTTTCCACCTCTCCCTGTTCTTTCGTCTTTATTTCTCCCCCGTATCACGCAACTCCATTTTCATTTCCCTTGTTCCTTCATTTCTTCATTCACCTTCTGTTGCCTCCCCCGCGAGCCACAAACCCCACTACCCTTTATTTGTTCTCCCCTTGTCATTGAGTTTCCCCTGTCACCGTATGTCATTCTTCCCCTCTTGCACTGTTCATCTTCCCCGCCCCATCGTTTGGCGACCGCAACGACTGGTTTCCGTGCCGCTGCCACGTCCGTCGGCCTGCGCACGGCCTCGTGGATCCCCACCATAACAGAACGTAACAAATAACACAGTAAATAAAGGACATAAGAAACTATAAAACAGGAAAGACAGTAAGATAAAAAGATCTGCACTAAATGCACATAACCACGCCAAACCACTATCTGTCAAAAGCCTGCACATTAATGTGATCACTCGCATATCGAGCATAAACCATGCCACACCAAGTTCTCGTAATTTGGACTAAAAAGCTAGATCACGGTAACCTATCTCATAACGTCTCTATTGGTGGATGAACACTAGAATTTAGGCTACCAGGTAGACTCTCGATTGGTCAACGGAGAGACGCAATTATACTACCAGAACAAGACTCTCGAAGGTAGCAAGGAACTACGTTTCGATCACGCCTAGCGAGGACACAGAGCCGTCAAAACTCTTAACCTAATCACAAGTGTACCCCGGCTAATCATAGTAACCCACGAATCGATATCGTACAATATGATACCCTCGGTCGCCTGAACAGTAAGCCACAACGATAAGAAACTAGGGTCGCCACACTCGAGTGACAGGAGTACTATCCACTATAAGTAAGGTCGGCTGTGTCCATTGACGACTTAGTCCACAACCTCATGTGTCTCCCTACATGTCCCAGGCAAAAACTGAGACACCGTACACGAAACACAAGACAAGGGTCTAGTCGAGGTCAAGCTCGTCAGCACGCGTCTGAAGTCCCCGACCACGTGTGCACGCGCTGACTGACTACGCTACGTCAAGCCCTCTAGCTAATTTTCCTCCCGGCTCGGGCTCAAGTCACCACAGTGGGAGGCCCTATAGAAACCAGCCCCCAACCGTCTCTCTCAGGTCTAACTCTCCACTACTCCCAAATGGATTGGTACAAGTGTACCTAGGCAAGCTACGACTAGTGGAAATGGTCACTTCAAGTAAGGATCCGCTGTAAAACCATTGACGTGTAACCAATCGTGGCACAAGCACGTTGCACGAAACACGAGTCAAAGTTTGCAAGGCACAAGGCCGCCGATGTTACTATATTGAAAAAAAAACTATTCACATTTTCCCGCCATGGGATACAACCACATATTTTAAACCAAGTCATCGGGCGTCCCATCATGAGACAACCCTCGTGGGGTTCACACAGTTAAATTCTTGGTGATTTTATCCAAAAAATGCTTCTATTTAAGTTTCGGAGCGAAAAATCAAGTTTTCGAGGCCGAAAAGGCCATTTTATGAAGTGGGTCTGGGGGTTTCGGTCGACTGGCCCAAGGAGGTCGGTCGACCTTTCTGATGAACGTGGTTGGGGAAGGCGCGGCTAGCAGGGATGCGGTCGGTCATCTGACCGCATCAACCTGAACGCGGTCGGTCTGACCACCGCGTTCAGACTTACCAACTTATCCCCCAAATACACTTAGACGCGATCTCTAGGTACACCACAGTCATTAACCCAAAGCTAGACCTTGTCGGAAGACTGACCGCGTTCTCGCTTCCGATCAGGGCAAGCGCGATACTACCCTAAAACCCATCTCACTCGACACAAATGAGGGGCAAAACATACAAACACCCTGATTCAAGCATTCATACAGTCACACACTCGTTTGGCTCAAAAAATCAAGAAAAATCCATGCATTTTCCACATCCAAATCAAAAGCTATAAATAACTCATGTCATACCCAAACCATTCTGACGTTTAAATCTCCTAGCATGCTGTTAACCGCACTAGACTATAGGGAATCACGATTAGAGTTAGAGGATTCCATCCCCCTACATTTTTGACGAAGAAACCACTCGATTTGGATGTCGAACCGTCGAGAAACCACGCGTTTACTTGAATCCAAACCCTGATCTCGCGACCACGTTGAGCCGCGCCACCGTCTCTTGCTTCTAGCGTTTGTCCCCATAGCACGAAGCCCAAGCCTCCCTCGATCTTATCCATCGTCGTGCTCCGTCGACCGCAGGAGAGGTGAAGGGTGAGAGAGAGAGAAACAGGAGGGTGAGAGGGAGAGAACGAGAGGAAGAAAAATGGTGGGGGAGGGGTTTAAAATAGGTTTTTGTTAGTTTGTTTAGTTTTTATTATATATTTTTTATTTTATTTAAAAAATTACATTAACTTTTGAATTTTTTTGAAAAATAGATTTTGACATAAAAAAAATCTCGAAAAAAGTGAGACCGTTCAACGCGTCAACACGAACCCGAAATGACTCAAATAATTACTGTTTAGGGGTCCGAAACCCCAATATTAAATTCTAAAATCTAAACAGACACGATTCGTAATCTACGAAATATATGATCTGGAAATTCAAGAACATTACACATGCAATTTGCCAAATAAAGTCTATTTAAAAATTAAAAATATATTAATCTTACGAAATATTAAGAAACTAATTTACATCACTTTTAAAAATTTTGTTAAAAATTAATGTGGAATAAGTTTTGAGAGAGAAATAGCTTTTCAAAAGATTACTCCCAAATATCCTATGAAAGATTAAAATAAAAGATATAAGCATCAATGAATTATAGGAGTAATTTTACACTAATATTTATTCAAGATATTTATGTACAGTAATAATTAAATAAATATGCTAATTTTATAATTATTAATATTAAGCCAAAGCCGGATATAAGAGTGGAGTTCATTAGTTTTGACCTTGATTCAATGGCTAAGCTCTGAACAACACCGACATGGTATACACCGAGATAGTATTCTTAGGTGGCCACGTTCACCTTTTCTCATTCCTCCTCTATAATCTTGCGCCCACAGTATACTTCACTTTAAAAAAGTTAAACTCTCAATAAAATAACAATTGTTAAACATGATTTTTTTCGGTAGAGCTGTTATTTCATTGACAAGTCGCGTTTCCCCGCCGCGCAAACGTGGCGACGAATCTTGTTTACGTTTCAACGGCGTAAAAAATTCGGCCGGGTTCATTGAATCAGACTATCCGAGTTGCTTCAGTTCTTCCTGCGAGGTCGTCACGTGTTCTCGCGGTGTAGGTTTAGTCTAACTGTTTCGTGTAAATCAACCGTCCAATAAAGATCCTACGGTTGATCGCATAACATAGCTCCCCCGAGAATCACACGGAGAGACAATTCTGTTGTCGTCTCCGTGTTCAAACAACGGCGGCGATCTTTCCTGGAGATAGAGAGCTCGGCGACTCGGTCGATGACCCAGGTTAGGTTAATCTGAAATCGGCGGACCATGGTACAGCGATTCTCCATCACAAGAACCGGCGAAGCGCCGGAACCCCGACCTCCCGTCCACAGTCCACGCAGAGAGAGAGAGAGAGAGAACCATGGAGAAATACTTCCAGGTGATCTATACATGTTTCTGTCGCAAGCTCTTGTTATTTTGCATTTTTCTCTGAGTTTTTCATCTATTTCGGAATCATCGACCTTCGGTAAAACAAGTTATTGCTTACTTCGTCTTCAAATCGGTCCTTCCGGGGGCGATGTCTACTTTCCCCCCTTTGCTTGTCATAGCATGCAGTGGGTGCAATTCGCTCCTGGTCTTGTGTTTTAATTTTCCAGAGAGTTTTCACTCTTTTCTACTGGTAGATTGCTAGGCAAAGTGCCGTAATCTGGGTCCTTCGGTTGTTTAGATAAGGATATCTACGTTATTCACTGTTTACGTTTGCTTAATCTCATTTTGCTACACGTGGAAGATTTTTTCCAGAGTCAGAATCCTACGTTTAGCGTTTTTTTTTCTGCCTTCCTGTTATTATTGTTTGGGAATATCAGTGCCTCCCATTTTTTTCTATCTGCTGCACGTGTGTACCTCTCCCCCTCTCTTTAATGTAAGGAATAAATCGATGTTTCAAATATCAGATCATGTCTAAACTAGCACTGTTTCTTGTTTATCTCTAATCATCAGCATCTAACCAGGTCTCATTCTGTAGACTAGTTTCATCAGATTAAAAAATTCTCTGGCGAGTGCATTTTTGTGTTCTCTGATACTCTTGTTCAAATTAAGTATCAATTTCTTGAATGTGATCTGTGCGCGTAGTTTTTAAATCTGGAAATCTGATCCCCCCTCAAGTTATTACCAAACAAGCATTTGATGTAAGGGGTTGACCATTTTGTAATTTTTATTCTGATTCTAATATCATTGTGTCCCCCATGTTTGCTTGCGTACCATACTAATCCATCCATAGACAAGCTTCATAGAATACATGATACAGACATATAGTTCATTATTTTTTCTTCTTTTTGTCTTGTGGAAACATTTTTCTCATGTTGTCATTGATTCATTGATGAGGATATGCTGCAACACGAAGGATGAGCATTGCCCATGGGGTTTCTGTTTTATTATATGTCATTATCTTATTTTTAATACCCCAGTGACATTGCAATTATGTGTAAAAAGTATGGATTGTATGAGATAGGACTTTTCTTCTTCACCCTGGGTAACTTTAATACTATTTCTAGATCAATTATTAAATTTGCAAATTGCATGGTTATTGGTGCGAACAAGGAAAGTGGATGGGCCTATAGATATGCTACTTAAAGTGAGTAGAAAGTATACTTTTTTTACTAGTCATGTTCAGCCTCAAGTATGTTCCCATGGTTTGAGAGATTTTAGGATGACAATGTTAGATGGGAAGGACAAGGCATCAAGGAATAATACTTTTGTTGCATGTCATTTGTAATATTCATTTTCTACATGTCACCTTCATGCAGATTTATGCTTTTGTTTGAGACGTGGAGTGAGGATAACTGATAGAATATTGATTTGAGAACTCAGAGTTCATATTTGTTTTTGGAAGGTGAAGTGTTCATATTTATTTTGTAAATGTATGGCTACGTTCTTCACGAAAGACCCACAGTGGTCTAAAGTTATAGGGGAACAGTGGCATATGAACTGGAGGCATTTTGATACCAAAGATGCAACTAGGATTTATCATGTATTAACAATTCTGGAAGGGAGTATAGATATGCCATCATAATTCAATGCAGTTTGGGGATAAATTTCATGGATCATTTCTAGTGTACCAAAAATTGCAATGTCTTAGCAGTGTGTGCGCTGCTAAGAGAAGGATGATGAGGTTGTAAAGAAATCTAACGAAGGAAGATAAAGTGGAAAAAATACCATTGAGGCAGCATCTGCAACTTTTGTTTTTAAAGAGATGGGGAAGAAGACACTAGGGAGAGGAAGTGAATGTGGGTTCTCTGCAGTCCTTTATCAAATGATGAAAGATCGTGAAAGAGTTCTGCCAATATCATCTGATAGAGATTAAGATATGTAATTAGGGATTAAGATTAAGATATGTATAAATTCTCTGAGGAGAACTTAGACAACCTGTAGAAACGATTAAGAACTGTATTCACTTCATTCATGAATGGCACTTTTGCTGATTGGGCAGTAAAATTAGGGATTCTGTCCTTTTGAGGAAATTGTATAACTGGAGGAGATTAATTTTGTAACATTTTGGGGGAGTGGGTCAGGTTTCCTGGGTGTTACTGGGTTACTAGACGGTCTCTATCATCTTGATAGATATTTGCTCCCCACCCCACAAGTCGTATGATCCACCATAGACATGGGCAAAATGATTCATGACTTTGATCATACGGTCCTTGAGGCAGCATATTCTAGTAATTATTGAACGGTGTCATGGAGCCCAATACTATACTAGTGTAAGTCTGACTCCTTGAACAGGTGATGATTCACTATCTACCTGGACAACTTACTGATGAGCTTGAAAGAAATCTGACAAACAATTATTTTAAAACGAATAGGTAACTCTGCTGTTTGTCTATGGCTTTGAAATGCTGGGAGACAGTGGACAAAGGAAGTGGATAGAGGCTTTAATGAAGTCCTTTTCCATAAAATGTACCTATTGTCTAGTGAGTCGTCTTGGTTTTCACCAAGTTTGATGGGAGTTAGTTGGCTGACAATGATGATCTACCATCTCCTTGTTGAATGCAATGTCTGAAAGGGTCTGTGAATATATATTGGTTAATGGTAGGCCTGTCAACGGATTCGGATATTATCCGGATCCGCTTCGAATTCGAATCCGTATTAACGGATAATATTCGAATTCGTATTCGTTTTTTCAGATACGGATAATATTCGAATTCGAATCGGAGCAGATACGGATATTATAATATTCGCTTCGAAAAATATCCGTTCGTAATATTATATATCATATAATACATATTTTTAAATAATATATTATAAAATAAATAATATTGTAGAGAAATTTAGACATTTTATAGTTGTATTTTAATTTAGAGTTTATTTTATATATTTTTGACATTTTATAGTTATATTTTTTATACTTTTAACATTTTATAATTGTATTTATATACTTTTGAATTTGAATCGGATAATTCGAATTTTAAAACGGAGCGCACACGGATAGTCATATATTCGCTTCGTATCCGAATTCAAATCGGTGCGGATCAAAATCGGATAATTCGGATTTTAAAACGGAGCGGATACGGATAGTCATATGTTCGCTTTGTATCCGCTCCGTTGACAGGCCTAGTTAATGGTAGGCATCTGAAGTTCACTTCAATGTAGAATATTTATTGTCTGTTTGAGCAGATATTCCTCTATGTGTTCCGGATTCTGAAGATTGTCGTGAAGAAGATTGAGGCCATTCAGGGGAGGTTCTTCTAGCATGAGAGTGGGGGGAGATGTAGGGAATGGCATGACATTAGGTGGGGGAGGATGACTGCTAGTAAGGAACGAGGGGGATTGGAATCAAGGATGTTGGGGATTTCAATCAGGCTCTTTTGTGCAAGTGGTTGTGGAGGCTGGGGGTTGGGGGCTGGGGATGAAGGGCTGTGGGCACAGCTTATCAGACAGAGACACTATAGTAGGAGGAGAGTGTGGGATATGGCCACTCTGGCTCCGTCTCATACTTCTCCCATTTGACGCAACATTCTCACTTGCAGGGATTTCATATCCTCCAGCGTTCAGGTCTGTCTAGGGAAAGGCGACCATTGTCTTTTCTGGAAGGACAGATGGTGCAGCGACTTCACTTTGGAGGCTACCTTTCTCAGTCATTTTGCTGGCTCTGTTGATCCTCTGGGGTCGGTTGGCTGGTTTTTTGACTCCCACCTTTCGGGGGGCAATTGCGTGCCGACTTTCAGGAGAGTCCTCAGGTCTGATGAGATGGAACAGCTCTAGGACCTCTTACTCCTCCTCCTCGACTTAGCTCCGTAGTCTTGTAGAGAGGATGCGTGGACTTGGAGGTAGAGTAGAGAGGGACTTTCTCTGTTAGGTCTGCCTTCTCTATCATAGTTGACGGAGGGGTGTGCCACAGCTTTGCCCCTCACGTTTGGAGGCCGAGGAGTGCGCTAAAGGTGAAGTTCTTGACTTGGAGGATCTCCCATGGCCAGCTTCCCACTTGAGACATACTTATTTAGTTCATAACGGGCATTCAACCTACCTGCTCTTTGTGTGGTCAGGAGGACGAGTCCCTCGACCACCTATTTGTACAATGCTCCTACTCGCAGGTGGTGTGGGAACAACTAGCTACGAGAGCGCACTGTGCTCTTGGCCGTCATAGAGAAGTGTAGCAACTCATCGGGTCTTGGGGCAGGAGGTCGCCCGACATAGGGGACAACATCGTGTGGTGGCTGATCTTGCATGCTACTCTTTGGACTTTGTGGGATGAAAGGAACAATAGGATCTTTAGGAGGGAGGCTAAAGTTAAGGACTCTATTGTATCTTTCATTTGTGCTAGGGTGAGGGAATGGGCGGAGTTGCCGTATAATGTTAATGCCCTCAACTCCGCACTTTTTGTCTTGTTGGGGGGTTAGTCTGTGCTCTTGGTGTGGCCCTTTGTACTGGTTTTTTTTTTAGAGCTTATCGACTATACTTATATATTCACTTTTTTGATTTTATACAATTAGTGGTACTACCTACTTTAAAAAAAATGATAAGAGCTTTAGAGTAGGGGCATTCACAGACTTCTGAAGGTGGGTGGCTGGTGGCATAGCCTACTTGATTTTATCATTCAACCTATGGGTATGTGTTTCAGACGCGGAATTTTTGAATATCCATTTCGTTAGATAGATATGTGTGTGTGTGTATATATATATATTCTTTTACGTATTTATTGATTCTGCGTGTTTTATTTTCAGACAATGTTGGGTTCGTGTATTGGATTTTTTCCCTCCAACTGTAGTTAGTGTTAATTTATATCGGAATAAGTCCGAACACCTTTGATTAACTGCTAAAGACTCTTTATTACCTTTATGACCCATGTCTTGAGGCAGGAGGAAATCTTTGTGATTTTTCCTCGAACGAGGGTTTACTTATAATTTTTCCTCTTTTGAGAGTTTAATCGCAATTGTCCTTTTAGTAAAGGGCTTATTTGCAATTCTTAGCGTGACTAAGGGGCCATGTGTGGCCCTTTTATTTTTTTTTTGATTTTTCTGTATTTTCTCAGATTTTTGCAGATATATACGCAATTTTGAAGAAATCCGAGATAAAAATGGAATTTTCGAGACTTAGCATTGAGCGTAGACATTTCCATAAGTTAGGGAACATTCTTCGAATGGAAAAATCTCCTTCTTGAATTTCAGACTTTTCTGATTTTTTCCTAACTAATGATTTTTGCACAATTTCACAAAAATCGGAGATAAAATTGCAATTTCTCAAGCCTCCAGGGGCTTTTACATAATTTCTTGCATTGGGCCAAGCTTTGGCACATCTCTAGCCTTCTTCAAAATTTTCTGACATTTTTAGATGATTTTTGCAGCGAAAACATGACATTTCTTGACATCGGGGGCATTCTAGCCATTCATGCCCTAGTATGAGGGTCTTTACGTAAAATGGTTGTGGGTTTGAATTGAAGAAAAACCCTACAACCAGCAGCAAGAGAGAAGGGCGCGCCCACCTCTTCTCTTCTTCTTTCTCAAGCTCTTCTTCTTCTTCTTCTTTAACTTGGGCCTCTTTAGAAACTCTCCAACCCTTAGAGTCTCCTCCCTCTCTTTTTTGTTAAAGCTTCCTCCCCTTCTTCTGAAGTGTTGGCCTCCTTTTATAGGAGGTGGACCGGAGGCTAGGTGTCTCCGGTGAAAGCATCCCCTCCGGTGGAAGTGCAAGAGTCCACAAGATATGCACCCCCTCCTCTCCATCTCTTCTCTTCTCTTTCTCTTTTTCTCGTTTGTGTTTTTTTTTTTTTTTTGTGTGGAACAGATCGGAGGGGGTCACTCCGGTTGTGCAGTGATCGGAGGCCCCCCCCTTCCGGTGCAGGATGACCGGAGGGGGGGTCCCTCGGGCGCGCGGACCACCGGAGGGGGTCCCCTTTCCAGTCTAAAGCTACCAGAGGGGGTCCCTCCGGTGAACGGCTAACCGGAGGGGGTCTTCCCTCCGGTTCCAATCCACTGGAGGGGGTCCCCTCCGTTGTTAATCGGCCGGAGGGGGTCCCCTCCGTTGTTAACCGGCCGGAGGGGGGTCCCCCTCCGGCCTTGGCGCGCCAAAGAGGGAGGGAAAAGGGGGGGCGGCCCTGCTCCCTTGGGCTGTGGGCTATAAAAGGGAGCTCCGTTTTTTTCAAATCACCATTTTTTACTGCTTAGACCCAAGCTGCAGCACATGGAGAACTCCTTCGTTTGCTTTTGACTTTTTTTGCTGCAGGAGACTGCGGTCACGTGGGGAACAACACCCCGAGGACTTTAAAACCTTTTTATAGTCGATTTCACACGTGAGTGAGCAACACCACTCCGCTCACCAACTGTTTAATGAAATCTTCGTGCATAGAAGCACATGTGAATTTGTGAATAGTCCCACCTAGTGGGGCTCCTCAAAGGCACCCATGTGGTGACGGCGATCCATTGTTGTTTTTGTAGCCATCACATGGAGCATTTCATTTCTGTAAATTTATGAAAATATCAGAAAATTCCTTATGAATTTTATGGGGTTCAACAGGATGTTTCCTTGAAAAAAATGTGTAAACTTGATAAATATCTGGAAATGTCAACTTTTTTTTTGCTTAAAAACTGATGGTACATTTATGGTTCTGTGCGGCATATTCAGTCAACTCTTTTGCATGCATACATGTGTGTTTTCATGTCCTTGTAGATTTTCACCCTTTTTTATAAACCACTAAAGGGTAATTTATTCATTTTGCATTTTGAATGCTCTTTCTTAAGTCACAGAAAGCAGCTGTGCCCATATCTTAGTTTGCTACATGAATGCCATTGTACGATACAGTGTGCTTCTTAATCACGTTTAAAATAAACAGAGATAGGCCTTCACCCTTCACGTATGAACGTGAATTCATTTATGGTGGTCTTCCATTAAAAGTTGATGTAATTGTCTGGCAATGGCATGGCTGTTTACCATGCTCCATGATGGAAGAGTACCCTTACTTTAACCACGAAAGTAGGAGTTTTGGTCTTTGTTCAATTATTCCTTTTAGTGCTAGTCTCTCCACAGTGCATTCTCTTATTTCCAGTTGGTGTATAAACATGCATTATCTTATGGCACTAACCATGAAATGCATTGTCACTGCATGTCAGTGGTTGTTTCCTATTTGAAGAAACTATCCTTACTCCATAGAAAACTGTGCAAAGAATCTTTGGCCATTAACCCCTTCTGGCTTGTCCTCTGCTTCTTGATTCTTCTTTAAAGTTTTTGCATGGCAATGCAGACCAAGATTTGAAATGCATGACACCTCCTCTTGGTGATTGTAACAAAGAATCCAGACTAATATCATGGACGCTTTTGTACTTTGTGATAACTATTTGGCCTTTTAAGGTGGTAAAACTTTGCTAACATATCTGAAAGCCAAGCAATGACCTCATGATTATTGTTTTCTTCAGGAAGGCAAGGAAGATGTCCTCCAGGCCTGGTATATGGATGACAATGAGGAAGACCAGAGACTTCCTCATCACCGTGAACCAAAGGAATTTGTTCCCTTGGAGAAGCTTGCAGGTAGTCTTGTTAGCACTAATCTGAATAAATTACATTTATCATGCCTTAGAATTCATTTTGCACTGCAGAACTTGGAGTTATCAGCTGGCGTCTGAATGCGGATGACTATGAAAATGATGAGAACCTGAAAAAGATTCGTGAAGCCAGGGGCTATTCTTACACGGTTAGATATATTTCTCAATTTTCATTTTTATTGTAGTAAATAGAAATAACAGATCAATAGCGGAAGGATATTCTCTCTCTAGTTTTTCCTAGAGAGAGAAGCTCCAGGGATGCTGTGGGTGCCAGGGGCAAATCGCACCCCCCCTGGGGAGTAGTGGCCCTCACCAGACTTCTCCCGTGAGGACATGGGCTGCGGGGAGTGGCGGAGAGCTGGGAGGCAGCGGGGGGAGGATGGGAAGGTGGGATCTTGGCCCTACCTGCTTCCGGTGCCCGAAGAGAGGGCACGTGCAAAGGTCCCGTAGGGAACCAAAAGGGGGCCTGAGGTCGTTCGTAGTTGCCGAAGGGGGAAGAAGAGGAAACTATGCAGATGTCGTCAAGGGTTGTCAGGCTTCGCAGGTTTGGCTGGATGTCCTGGACCTCGGAGGTATTTCCTCGGAAAGTATGGCTACCTAGTTGGATTGGCAGGCCCGGTGCCTTTGGATTTCCCCTCTGCTAGGCGGAGCAGATGCTGAGCAGGTCAGGCTGCTCCTAGAAGATAGGTGGGGAGCAGGCGGTGCATGGGAGGTTTGTAAGTTCCACATGGGGAGTCTCTTAGAAATAGCCTCTTATCCTAAAGGCACTTAGCTGGTGCAGAGGTCGGGGTCCTGGCAATGGGGACTTCTATTCTACGATTTCAACGGTGGACCTTGGGTTGGGGAATGTTTGCTATCCTGGGAAGGACCCCTGAGTGGGTTAGATTCACACGTATTCCTCTTTGTCGTAGCAACGAGGCCGGAGTAGGTTTCTTGGCAAGCTTGTGCGGGAGGTTGGAGGCCTTGTGAGGCTTATCTTGGAAGACAGAGTCACCACAACAGAGGCCATCGCCTTCATATTGTCCCATGTAGCAATTTCGCCGACGATCTTGTTCGCGATCGGGGAGATGGGTTTTGTCATCTGGTTGATCATCCAGTTGGCAGAGATGGAATGGCGGTGGCTCTTGCAATAGGGAGAGGGGTGAGCAGCCCCGGCGGTGGAGATTGTGGTGGTGGAGTTAAGGTTTCATGGGGCCAGACCGGAGGTAGAAAATGAATAGGGGCCAGGGGGATTCAAAATTTGAATTCCCTGCTGGTTTTGAAGCAGGGTGGGTCGGATTTCGGGCGGACCAATTTTGTGCTCGCAGATCGCTCCAAGTTCGGATAAGGAGTGGCGGCTTTCGGGGCCCTTACCCGTGACTTACCCGCTTTGAGCGGGTTCGTTTTGGGCTTGGTAGGACTTGCATAGGGTCATTTGCCTCACTTGAACCCCCCGGGATGCCTAGGATCCCAACAAGCGGAAGGTCGCACTACAGTGGCCAGGCGGCCTCTCTCGACGGCAGTGGCCTCCCTCGGCGAACAGATTACGGTGAGGGTCCCCTCCCTAGCCATTGGTCGCCTTGCCCCATCCGCCGGCCTTCCCAGCAACAAGTGGGTTAGAGGCTGCCTTGTCCTAGGGCAGCACTTGGCGGACAGTCGGCGGCTGGGTCCTCTCTAACCCACAGGCAGACACGTAGCCCCATCTGCCATCCTCCTCGGCACTCCTTGGCGCTGGTAGGCGGGCTATCAATGACAGACACCTCTCCGGACGGCCTACTGATGCCAGGGGCTACGCTGCCATCCCCGCAATTCTTGACGACTTTTGACGGCGAGCTCCTCATGGTGGTTGGTGGTGACTACCCTGACTTGCAGGGACCCCTCTTCTTGGGGCCACCGGATGCTGAGGTAGTTTTGGTGGGTGAGGGTCCTTTCCTCCTGTGTCCGTCTACCATCGGAGAGTTGGCAGGGTTCGGAGGGTGGTTGTTGGAAGGCAGCCATTGACTCGCAGAATGAGATCACCAGTAGTTGTCCTCCCTGCAACCCACTCAGAGGACGGGCCTTGTCGGTCACTCATGGTAGCACCCCCTGCATCGGCCGCTCGCGAGGAGCAGGTGCAGTCGGTGCTTGTGTCCACATCAGCAGACTTTGTCAAGTATGAGGCAGAAACAGCGCAAGGCGGAGGCTGCCCTACCCGGCGGGCGTCTGGCAATTGGTCTCGATCAGTCGAGCAGCCATAGTGTTTTTTCTTCCAGTAGAGACATTCTCGACGCTATCGGCAATCACCAGAGGTCGGAGGGAGCGAGGTCTGATGGCAGCGGCTGTGGTGGTGACAGGGACGGGGAGGGAGTCCTTAGAGCTTTGTCTATCCCTACTTTTGAATGAGGAGAAGTCTGGGCAGGCTCTTATGGGTTAGAAGTGGGGGATGGATCTGGCCATATAGAAGAGGCAATCGACGGAGAGACCTTGAGAGGTGAGTTCTTCCCAGAGGGTCCACCAGGCTCTCTTATAATAGGCCAGTAGGAGATCGAAGAATCTTCTAGTGGGGGTGGCGGCCAATTTTATCTGCCATTGCCTACCTCGGAGGAAGAGGATCTCCCATTTGCGCAACTTCCTTCTGCTCAGCCTGAGGATGACCTATTGTTGAAGGTGGGCATTGTTGGGGAATCACCTCAGGGGGAGGGGTGTTTAAATGGAGAAGGAGAAGGGAGTCTTGGCAAAGAGGAAGTGGAGGAAAACTTATCTAGGGTGGAGAGTTTCATGGGAAAGCATGCCGAAGAGATGGCTAGTTTGATCGGCGTGTCCACTGTAGGTGTCAATAAGGATGTGAGGTCCATCTTTTGCAGAATCTAGAGAAGATGACAAGTAGATATAGCTAGGAGGGCTAAGATAGGAAGAACCAATAGAAGAGGGATGTGGAGAGGGAAGAGGAAATGAAGGAGCCGACAAAAAGGCTAGGAGAAGGAGAGAGGGGCTGAGCTTAAAGTACGGGAGGAGGGTGGTCTACATTGTTCATTGGGGGGGAGGGGAGGGTGAGTATGTGGTGTAGCACAATGATGGGGTGAGGGTTTGGGTCCTCGGGTGGTGGAGAGTAGTTTATACTTTATAGACCTTTGTTGTAGAGGCGAGGAATCGATTGATAGCTCCAGCACGTTCCACGGCCATGTTGACAATTGTTATGGGGAGGTTTATGGTGTGTGTGGGTCTCGAGTCAAGGCAGAGTAGTTTGTACGGCTCTCTGTTTGGCCTTGGGGTTCTTTATTTTGCTTTTGGGTGAGGGGTCAGTTTTGGTGGCCAGGTAGTTTGTATATCTTTCCTTTTCCCTTTGCCCCAGGGGAAGCATGCATCCTGCCGCCTTTTTGTACTAGGGAGTTTTGTGAGAGCACTCCCTTCTTACTTGTATATTCTCATCTTTTTTCTTTTATAATATGTGGTACTATCCACCTTCAAAAAAATAGAAATAAGAGATCAAGAGAGAAAATTGTGTCAAGACTAATGTTGATGTTTTGGATTCCTTTTCAGGACATATGTGAAGTGTGCCCAGAAAAACTGCCAAATTATGAGGCCAAGATAAAAAGCTTTTTTGAGGAACACCTACATACCGATGAAGAGATCCGTTATTGTCTGGAAGGAAGTGGTAAGATTATTATTTTCTTTCTTCAGTGCCATACAGTATGCAATCCATTAAGACCTGCAGGAAATGGAATAAATATTTTAAAAATTGCGTGTTATAGAAGAACACCTCATCTGCTAACCATCTGTAGCTCATCGGTAGACACTAGTTTGAATGTATGATGCACTTGACCACCTGCTAGTACCTATCCTTTTCATGTTAGAAAGGAAGAGGAGAAAGGAAAAGGTACACAAAATGAAGTTATGTAGTTAGTTTTTCCTCCTTTTGTGTGTTTGACACCCTAACGTTTCATCATAAGACTGATGATTTAGCATCCATCATGAATATCTCCCCTATCTTTTTCGTCCCAATTTATTTAGGCCTCCCTGCCCTAGTGGTTGGCAGGCTACACGTAGACCCTACCCACCCGGGGTTAATCCCAGGTCCATCCTCCCCCCCCCCCCCCAACACACACACACACACACAAGGACACCGCCCCCACCCTACAGGCATCACATTGGTGACCTTGCAATGGAATTGACATTTCCTTCTGTCCATCAAAGAAGGGGCCTGAGGCTGGACTGGATTCCAAATAAATGTTTCAAGATGATCATTTTCTCTGACAGAATAAATCAGACTTTCTTAGCTGGATTCAGAACACTCACGTTCTTTGTTCATTGTGAATACATAAAGGGTATTTTGATGTGAGAGATCAAAATGAACGTTGGATCAGAATTGCTGTCAAGAAAGGAGGAATGATTGTCTTACCTGCTGGAATTTATCATCGCTTTACCCTTGATACTGGCAACTACATTAAGGTATGTTAAGTTTCCCCTTTTTTCTGTAGCTGTGTAAATTTCTGATCACATGGATATCAGTCTTATACCTTTTTCTAATCTTTTTCTTGTTTATCCTTGTGTTGATTACAATCTATCCTGTTGGGTTTCCACATCGAGAAACTACTCTTTTTTATGGAGTGCAGTCAGTTTTACGATCTTGCCAACTTTTTCCCTTTTTCTGCATGAATTAGGCATGATTACATTCTTATATGTTTGAGTGGATGTTAGGTAAATGTGCAGCATTTTGGCGATTGAAACATACTCAAGGACAGTTTTTTTTTACAGAGCCTGAATCCATTAATTCTTTGGTGACATCATGGTCTAATTGATGTCTGGCAAAATTACACTCCCCCGTTTTTCTGGTTAAACTTGTTATTCATTTATCTTGCGCCATGAATTTGCCGTTGCAGATTACTAATTCATCAAAAAGTGCTAAACTAAAGTACAAATAGAAATTTTTGAGGAAAGCATTTACTATAGTGCCGGTGTCTTTCCATGGCCTTTTTATGGTTCTCTAACTTCTTGTTTTTTTTTTTTCAGTTTTATGGGTATTTTAATTTCTAAATCTCACATCACTTCGTGCACCTGCTTACAGATGTGCATTCTAATTCATTACTCCGTCCACCTGCTACAAATATGCACATTCTTATTCACTCTAAATCCTAAAGATTGTCTGAAAAATGGCCTTAATGAAGATTTTATTTTTCTTGGCAGGCAATGAGACTCTTTGTTGGTGAGCCAGTTTGGACTCCTTACAACCGCCCTCATGATGAACTCCCTGCTAGGTATGGCCTGAAAATTTTCTCACTTCTCTCTCCTTTCTTTCGGTTTTATGGGTTTGATACATGAAAGATTATATTTTTTTCTCCTGAAACCAATTAAAAATTTTCAGGAAAGAGTATATACAAGCATTGGGAAAGAAAGAAATCACCTGCCATGCTGTTGAGGCTCAGTGATGATGTTGCAGATTGAGGAAGTTCCTCTGTGAAGCTTGATGCACTTGGATACTTTTGTCTGGTTGAGCACCTTAATTTCTCAGTATTAAATGGTTCATGGTGTTATGTATGTATACGTACAAAGCAACCCACCTAATAAACTTGTTTAAGCTCGTGAAAGGGCATGTGGTCAGATTTCTGTCTATCCGATCCGTAGAAAGTGAACCACTTATATCTTTGATCTATAAATATATCATGAAAAGACAATGTGGCTAGAGTTTGAATGGCTTTTCTCACGGTTTCATCTTCCACCCACTCTTTTTTTTTTTTGCCGTTGTCCAGAAGCAGCAGGCAAGTGCCATGAATCTGTTTTTTTTCCACCTTTTTATGAGTGTCGTTATCACCATCATCTTCACCACCATTATGATCATCAACAGCTACAATACAATTAATTGCGGACATGGGTGCGAGATCCTATGTTGCCGTTTTCCACTATAGCTTCATTTCTTTGTTCACTGCCTGTATCCAAGTTCTCGATATGACTAGAGCACTGTTAAAGTAGACCAAGAGGTATCTAGATATTTAATTTGATCATCATGCCTTTGGGTTTCAGGATTATGAACATGGCATTTACAGGAAACACATGCACACGTGTCGTAACATCTACACTAGGTCTGTCAACGGAGCGGATACGAAGCGAATATATGACTATCCGTATCCGCTCTGTTTTCTGATTCGAATTATCCGATTTTGATCCGCTCCGATTTGACTCGGATACGAAGCGAATATCTGACTATCCGTATCCGCTCCGTTTTAAAATCTGAATTATCTGATTTAAATTTAAAAGTATATAAATATAATTATAAAATATTAAAAATATTAAAAATATAATTATAAAATGTCAAAAATATATAAAATAAATTTTAAATTAAAATATAACTATAAAATATCTAAATTTCTCTATAATATTATTTATTTTATAATATATTATTTAAAAATATGTATTATATGATATATAATATTACGAACGGATATTTTTCGAAGCGAATATTATAATATCCGTATCCGCTCCGATTCGAATTCGGATATTATCCGTATCCGAAAAAACGAATACGAATCGAAGCGGATCCGGATAATATCCGTATCCTCTACACCCCACCTCCCCGGTTCCTTGTCAACGGTGAATTGCTTGAGATCACCGTAAGGCAGGCGCACGTACAGTGGCTTATTTATTAAGGCCCTCTTTGATAACATAATAGAGAAAATAAAGTTAGCTTAAATTTAGTTAATTGATTCTTATCTTTTCCCTTTTTTTTTTTTACTTCGAAACATATTGGAGTTAAGGTGAAATAATTCATTCTACCTTATTCCAAGAAAATTAAGGGTGGAAAAATTTACCCACCTTACTAAACTGCGTTCTCTGAGATAAGATCTCTTCTTCCACTTATATGTTATCAAAGAGCCTCTACCGGAGGTATTTGCTGACATACACGTAGATCAATTGATAGAGAATGTTGCGATCTTTTATCAAGGTTCCTCGTGACATTACACGGGGCAGCGACTTGTTTGTACTTCCTGATCTCTAACTGGAAGTGACTATCGTCACCGACGTTGGAAGTGCCTACTTTGCTGTAAAAGCTGGGTGCTCTGATTCGAGGAAGTGGATATATTTATGGTTCGGGAAAAACCTGTAACAGCAATAGTGGTAATTGCGCCAATATGGATGCGCTATTTCCGTAATAAACTTCGTGGTACATCCTACCGTTCCTCACAAAACCTATTTGCCGGTAAAACACTGGAAAATGGCCAGTGAAGAGTTTACACTTAGGACTATCATCCGTGCCAAAAAGTACAAGAAGGCAATTGGAAATGACGATTATGACGCCACATGTAGTCAACAAAATATGAAAGCTGGGAGTTCGAATCGTCTTGCACTCAATACACTGCAAGGTAAAAACTACAAGGTAAAAGTTCCTCTAACTATGGCACCGGTGGGGATCAAAGTAATACCGCACAAACCGAATAGATACCATCAACCATCGAATGAAATAAGAATAACACCTCCAATGGCAATTGCCATGAAATCCAATGAAACACATTCAAATGGGGTTCTCCAGAAAGGACGAGGGCATAGTTGCAGGCAACCCCATCATTACCCAATCTGAATCCACCAAAGATGATCCCGAAACTGCATGTGATCTGTTAAGGAGAAAATTTCCTTCCAATTAAAAAGAGAACTGTGATCCATCTTTTGAGGCACTTTCCCCGTCAGATGATATGTCTTTCCTTGAGTTAATTGTAGACCATGTACTTGGGCGTCGCACTAAACTTCTGGTAGCCCTTGATGACCTTATTCACTGCATCGAGGAAGTCCTTCTCGGTAACGGTCTTCCTTCGTGCCCTGATGGCAAACATTCCAGCCTCAGTGCATACACTCCTTATGTCAGCACCTGAGAGAAAAAAGGCATAAAAGACTAATCAACTGGAGATTCTTTAGTTATGTCCAAGAAAGGATTTAGAAGATATACGATGCTTCTTTTCTTTACTTCTCTTTCCCATTTATTTATTTCACTAACAAACTTGTAGGCAGTCAATGCGTTGAACAATCATCCGAGGAATTTTATGATGAGACTAGAAATGAAGAGAGTTGCACATTTTGGGGAAAGAAATAGATGAAACCAAACGACTTCAAATAGCAATGATCAGATCATCCATATTGGATTCTGTTGGATGGCATGATCACGAACTAGAGGATGGCGCCACTAGCAAAACCAAGATGCTACATAATCCAACTTTTGACGGTCCAACAAAAATATTATAATTATAAACTGACTGTTTACTAACTTACAGTTCCTGAATAAGCATCTGGAGCTAATACATATACATAATCTGAATTCAATCCTTCCACCCCAATTATATCGTATAGCACATGATGCACAATATTTTGCAGGTATGCAAATAAAGGGATGGAAAGCATACCAGTGGAGTTGGGACAGAGTCGAGCAAGCAGCTCAAACCGGATGTCTCTCTCACAATTCATCGTTCTTGTATGAATTTTGAATATCTGAGTCCGGCTCTCCAGATCAGGTAGACCAAACTCAACCTTACGGTCCAATCTTCCGGGACGCAAGAGTGCTGGGTCCAAAGTGTCAGGCCTAGTTCAAAAGTGAAGGAAGAATGGATAAGAAAACAATTTGAAGAAGGGTACCATGCAACAAGCTATAGAATAAGAGGTGATAGCTAGGGATCTTCATTAAGAGTTGACATAGAAAGTCAGTCTAGTGAACAACCATAAACCTTAATGGGAGATTTCTAACTAAACCAATATCCCAAGACATCAGCATGCTAGAAATGTTACACAATAGTGACACTTTAAAATATAACAGAATCAAAGGTCAGAAAGAACAAATGCCCTTTCAAACAAATTGACTCTGCAATTTCAGCAGCAAAGCACTTCAAATCCCAATCAAAAACAGAGTGGGGCACTTGCTCCAGAAGAAATTCAGACAGAGAGAAAGCCTCTTCAGAGAGAACTCCATGAAAAAACATTGTCCTGATGAGAAGCCCAAACTGCAACTTCGCTTAGAATCCATTTCAAGGTTGTATTGTATCCAAGTCTCCAAGATAACAAAAAGAGTGATCAAAGACTGAATTTCTTAAAAGATAATGGTGTAAACATGTATGTTTTGTGACGTGTGCTTCTGTTCCTCCGCGAGAGTAATCCAATACTCCACTTCAAGGATTTATCATTACATCTTCACTGACACTACTTTTACAGGAATTTACTAAACATGATGATAATCATTAACCATGAGTAGACAAGCCAAAGAAAATCTGAAAGAGTTACCTGTTTGTTGCCATTAAGACTTTGATGTTTCCTCGAGCATCAAATCCATCAAGTTGATTTACAATTTCAAGCATTGTGCGCTGGACTTCGTTGTCACCTCCAACGCCATCATCAAAACGAGCACCACCAATGGCATCCACTTCATCAAAAAAGACGATGCAAGCCTTTTTTGAACGAGCCATCTAATCATCAAGGCAGAATTGTGACAGAATTAGGGATACTGATAAGATAAGCATATCTTTGACCCCAGAAAAACTCCGTCATGGCCAGTCCCAAGCCCGGATGAGAAAGGAGAAGGGGGTGCATTAGGTTGACAGCCAGCACTTAAATAAAATTTATCACATCTCAAATATGAATCCTGAACCAATTCTTTGGCGAATAGGATTCATGCAGCCAACCCCAAATAATAGATAAGGCTCTGATGATGATGACGTTTGGCACCAGAAAGAGGGATGTAACTTTTAATTAGAAGCAATTTAATAACAGTTTTTTCACAAAAATGTAATTGAATACCTGAAAAAGTTCACGAACCATCCGAGCTCCTTCACCAACATACTTCTGAACAAGCTCACTTCCAATAACACGAATAAAGCATGCATCTGTTCTATTGGCTACAGCTCTAGCAAGGAGTGTTTTACCAGTTCCTGGAGGACCATAGCACAGAACCCCCTTGGGAGGATCAATCCCAAGCTTAACAAATTTCTCTGGGTGGAGCATGGGAAGTTCAACAACCTGAAAAAGATGGTCATGTGTCACAAAGAAGTAAATTTTTATTTGACTAATCAGCTTAGTGGCATGCTGGCCTCAGATCATAAATATAGATTTAGAAGAATAAAAGTTAGGGGGTTCATCACTGTGTACGCACTTCTCTCATTTTTTCAATCTGCTCCTTACAGCCCCCAACATCATTATATGTGACATCAGGTTTCTCTTCAACCGTCATCATTGTGACACTGGGATCAATCTTTGGTGGTAAAGGAATCTGGATTTGATATTTATTGCGATCAACTCTGGAAAAAAATCAAATCAGGGAAGATATCGTTAGTTGATAGTGTCAGTCAAACAGATTGCATTATGTACTATCTTGACCAAACAAAGATGAAAGAATCTCAAGAGGTTGCATTGCTGATCCCCCAATTAATCTTGAACGTCACTCTAGAGGAAGACATCAATGTCTATATTCAACACAATTTATGTCCTCAAGTGTTTCAAGTGAAATGTACACAGCCCCAACAAGCACGCATGCACATTGTTTTTTCAGGGGGGGGGGGGTGAGGAGAGGGTTGGTACTGGTTATGAGAACATAGCAGTAGCCTTACCCTACACGCATGCCTTCTTCAATATCAGTGGGGGAAACTTTGTCACCCAACCCAACAACAAACTGAAATTAACAAAAGAAACAAATTCAAGCACTTGAAATTTGGTTCACAAAAACCAATCAAAATGAATAAGGATAAAAAACCATATGCACGCACCTTCGCAATTTGCTTTACATTGATGACATATTTAGCATCCTCTGTATTAGGGCTAATTATTTTTGTGCACCTTGCTACCTGTGTAATAATAGATAGACACATCAATATTACAGAAAAAGGCATGGCAAGACATTTACTGATCCAGAAGACCGATCAATGCTGTAACATGTCACCTGAAGTGGTTGTTCCTCCTGCATCATCTGCTTGTCAGAAACTAAATCCCACTGGCTAGGTGCAGCCAAACCAGTATCAGATTCCTTAATCCCTGTTAAATGAAATGATAAAAAGATATCTTCATATCATATACCTAGACAAGATCTACAGGAAAAGGAAAAAAAGGAAAATAAAGTATGGCATTTCAGAGATAACTGCAGATATTGGTGAATGGTGTTGCTTCAGTGACAACTAAATCCACATAAAAAATGAGTGGATGGGCTAGCTACTCAGCTTACTGATGATCCGCCCTGCCCCCACAATGCATGCACGCATGGGCTAGCTATTAAGTTTACCAATGATCCCCTTGCTCGCACAGTGCATGTGCACGCATGCATGCAGCTACCATCATCATCCAAGTAGGGTAGGAGAGTGGAGGATGAGGGACTTGGGTACTTCATTCGATTATAAAAAATGGGGATTATGATGGAATATTCCAAGGAGAGACTCACATCCAATGGAAGTTGACCATATGGTTACTTATAACACTAATTCCATAAAAGAGGGTAACCTAACAAATGCATCTCCAAGAAGGGTCATTTTTCATCCAGGACGTGGTAATACCCTAAATATTGCTAACAATACAATATTTGGAAATTCTCCTTTTATACGAAGACATCTTCACACACAAAGTTAAACAGCAGAAAGTAGAAGTGATACATATCGCCATGTAAAGGCTATCCATGGTTGTCAAGACGTCCAAGGTGACCAAGGCGGTGGCCCACCGCCTTACTGCTTAGGTGACAAGGCGAGGCGCCTAGGCAAAGCCTAGTTTATATAACTAAGTACAATGCAAGAGAACTACTACTATACATTTTTTACATATAAGTTCTATCTTAGTTAATAGAAAATTTGATATTCATAAATCTTCAACACATATCTATATTTTAAAAAGTAAAAATAGAAAAATGGCAAATAAAAACAAATTAATAAGGAGAAAACTAATAAGAATTTGTGAATACATGTCAATCAATACACAAATTTTAATCTAAGATTTGGTATTCAAATAGTTATCCTCTATATTAAAAGGAAACATAAATGACACATTTTTTGGTAAATTATAAGCACATCAGCATAATATTTTCATAATTTTCTACTTGTAAATTATCAAAAAGAGATACCAAAATAGTACTAGCTTCAAAAGGTGCACCAAGCAAATATGAATCAATGGCCGTAAGAGGAGGGAAGATGAACCGACAGGGAGAAGAATCCGAGAGAAAGGGAAAAGAGAAATGAAAGTCTTATCTTCTCTTTCCAATCTTGACATATCATTTGTCAATTTTTCAAAATTATCCTTAAAATTTTACCAAAATACTAAAATATATCTAAAAAGAAGGAGTGGATGTCCTGCCAAGGTAGGCTAGGCAGGCCCAAGGTAGCCTATGTGCACCAAGGCAACCAGGTGAGTGCCTTAATGGGCTGCTTGCCTAGGCGCCTGGTCGCCTTGTTGCCTAGGTGACGCCTTGAAAACAATGAGGCTGTCAATTTTCAAAGTACTCCAAAGTGGAGAGTGTCTAATTTAACTATTTAATAGGAAAAGAAGGTATATGGAACGCTGATTATCAGGTGAAACTTGTGTGTGCCACTTAAGAGAGATGGAGACTTAAAACGAGCACATAATATTCAGCTACCAAGCCGATTATGCCAATGTAACTAAAAAATACTGAAAGATAATGCAACAAGAGTGGTATGCGGACAAAGAGATTCACACCAACCATAACGACTCTTCTTTACTACCCCACCATTGTCTTTCCCAATTACAGAAAATCTAGTCAAGAAAGCAATAAGCAAACACCCTTGACAATCTTCATCCTCTATTGTTAAAAAGGTGTTCTGTTTTTAGCCCTCTATTTCTCTACTATCTCCAAGGACACCTTTCTCAAGATGAATGCTGTTGCAATACAATTCACGACTACTTAAAGCATGTGTTAATTTTTCTCCACATAGGAGTCATTGTGATGCAAGCAACTCAGGATGAAATCATCCGTCTGATGATTCAGCCAGTCAGATACAAGTGTTTTTAAACTTTATCCCAGACAAATTTTCCACGATGTCAGAATTTGCAAAGCAAACACATAGAAAGGGCAAAAATACCTCTTGCAAGAGTAGGAACAAATCAAGTTATATTAAACCGCTTTCCCTGTTTTTTTTATAAAAAACAATAACTCCATGGAATTATAATGATCGGAAAATGCTTGGGAGTATACCGCATAGATCGTTGATTTTCTTGGCCATCTCTTTAATTTCCTTCTCCGCCTTCTTAATGGTGTTTGAATACGGCCCCAAGCCCTGTGACAGGCAATTCCAAACGCAAACCATCTTAAGCAACAGGAAGAAGCTTCGTTGAAGACAAATTGATGAAAACCACATGAAAAACGATCGTGCACCCACCCCCAATCAACTAATCAACTCAAAACCAGGAGAAAAAACAATGGAAAATGTGACAGCGAGACCTCAAATCAAACAAAAAGACTGGGTTTTGATGAAAATCCAGCCCAGTGGTCAAGCTAGCGTGCCGACTACCAAAATGGGCCAAGCAATGAACTCCATCCAATCCCCATGACAACAACGGTAAGGTTGGCCGGCGCATAAACACACAGATCAGCTACCTTTCAGGAAGGACAATAAAAAAGCCCTACCTACAGATCGAACCGCATTCAGCACCCATGGGGAAACAAGCAAAAAGCGAGGACGCAATGAAAAAACCGCATAATGCACATTCTCTAGAAACCACAACCAGCGATTTACAAGCCAGAATCAAAAGGAAGGAAGAAAAAAAAATTGAGGCATGAGAAGGCAGGGAGGGACGAACATAGGTCTTGAGGAGGGCGATGTCGTCCTCGTCGAGGGGAGGGGGGTTCTTCTCGTCCTTGATCTCGTCTTCTATGTCTGCCGCCGGTGCCATCGCCTCCGCTCACTCTCTCTCGCTCTCGTCGGGAGCTGCAAGAGAACTCGCAAGTCACAGACGGTGCATATTTCGATTTCTCTGCAACAACCTGGTGTGGCTGGCTTGCCCGACAAGTCTTTCACTCGGTACCCTAGGGGAACAGATTGGCAGACCGCTTTGGAGACAACTCAAATGACTCTCTGTTTTGATTGGGCCAGAACAGAGCAAATGACGTCCTTCGTGTTGGAGACAACTCAAATGACTCTGTTTTGATTGGGCCAGAACTCAGATATGCAAAGGACAGTTTGGTTGGGATTTTGGCCCAAAGGTGTAAGGCATCTGAGAACAAATACAAAGGGGATTCCAATAATCGGAATCATCCACAGGATTTAAGTTTTATCAAATCTGCAGCAGTGGTCTAAGCTTTTGAGTCAAGTAAAAAAAATGATGAGAGAGATTGTAGGAACAAAATATTGGGGTGCCCATGAATTCACAAAGCAAGTGTAAAGGTGTTTCTTGAGATTTTTATTGATGACAAATTTTGATATACAAAGAGTTTTGTACGGTGAGGAGATCATTCTGACATCGGTGAAGACAAGTGAGTTCCCAAACGCGCCCTAGTACATGACATGTCGCATAATCCTTATGTGTGGATTTTTTCCATAAAGAATCTTATTTGGCAATCAACGATATTCTTATTTTTATAAAATAATAATTGTATTATAAATCACGTCATCACGTGGAGACGCTATTAAGTTAGCGTAGACTCGTGCTGACGCGATTTACAATAGAATTGTTGTCTAATGTAAATTGCGTCATCACGATGAGATGTTGTTCGGTTAACTGATGAGATTTATAATTTCTGTAACAAAAAAAAGTAAGTGTACACATTGTAGCTCATGCCAAACGAATCTCAATTTACCTGACACATGTGACGATGTCAGTGGAAATGCGAGAATAACATTTAAAAAAATAAGTCACGATATTGGTGGGATGCACTTTTAATTTGCAGAATCTGCTAAAAAACTCGTTGGATGAGATTTTGCAGATTCTAAAAATAGACCCAAATTGAGTCTATCTATCTCCTCCAAAAATCCACCTAGGCGCATAGTACAAAATGCAAAGGGTGGAGGTGTCATGAGCCATCATTTTTTTTATTTTGTAGGTGGTGGAGGGGGGTGGGTTGATGATGAGAATTCACTGCAACAATAGTCGATTCCACAAGAGTGGAGAGACTTGAGTTCGAATCTAACCCTTCTTGTCGAGACTAATAAGTCTCGGTTACACATTCATGGAGGATTAAGTATGAGGTAAATATGTCTCCTCTCTTGAGAGTCGAACTTTGAACTTCTCTATCATAAGACATAGTCCATAATTACGGGACGTCCCAACTTAATGTGTATCATTTGCCAAAGCTAATAAATTTTAGGCATACGTAACTGAAGATTAAATATGAGTTAGGTAAACTCTCTCTGAGTTAAACCTGAGATGTCTCTACCAAGAGATGGGGTCCTTAACCGTCGACTCACTCGAGATCCTCCCCCAAGTCCATCTATGTTGGGAGTGTAATCCTAGGTTAAATTGTTTTTATTTTGGAGTCAAAATTAAAATATAATTTGATTGGATGGATCAATTGATTCAAAAATATGTAGAACTAAATAAATATTAATTCAGATTAGCTGTAAAACATTATATTTTAAGATCTCAGTGCAATATGACCGATAAGGGGTTACTTCTAATTTTTTTTATTTTTTCAAACAATTGTTTCCCTTCTCAAAATATAGACTATAATTTGTACTTCGTTTGAAATAGTTTGCTCCATTGAACTAGTTTAAGCTTAAAACCTTAATTCTTGATTGAGTAAAGCCCAAACGGTTTAGGATCTACCATCTTAATGACTAACTTCATTGGTCGAAACTTGATGGGACTTGTCAATAAGTAGCTTCTATTAACTAAACAAAATGATACAAGTTATGGTGGATCTTCAACTAATGAGATCATTTCAATGACCTATCTCAATCATCTAATTCCATCTCACCAACTATATTAGTATAGTTCAATAAGAAGGACTAATGTGAACTCGGGAGATCGGTTGAACATGTTAGTCCTTCTAATCTTTGTTAATGGGATTTGAGAAAGAAATGGGAATCAGCTATTACTATTAAAAACAAGAATTATTTGGTGTTGATCCTATTCCCAATATTTATATAAAAATTAAAAGCTCAATAAATTTTAAAAGATAAATAAGGATGACTTATGTTCATCCCCGACTTCGAAGACATAGCAAACTAAATGCAGCGTTACGTTTTCCCATCCCTATCTCAATGTCAAATACAGACATGAAGAATTAGATAGAGTTGAAGTTTTATTGGTTGCCGGCTTCATGCTGTCAGTAACATTCTTGACAAATATCAACTACCAGCAAAAAGAAACTACCTAAGAGAATAGAAGGTGCCAAACTTAATATCAAAGTTAATAAAGCATATCCACATATTAACCATTATTAGCATCATCAAAATTTGATACAATCATCCAATACAATAGCTAAACCCATATTAATCTTTGCTGATATTACACGTAAGAATAATTTCCCCCAAATTTAAAGCCAACCTAAAGATCAACTATGGTCCTTGATCATTCACCATGCAAGGATAATCAGGGACCAGGCTCCCACATGCCATAGGAAGTTTTGGTCCCCACCATAGAACAAACGATCTATAATGGTTCAAGATGTACGCTTTTGTACAGGATAATACTAATTTAACAGAGGAATTTTTAATGTGGATATGCAGATTAGAATGCCTCCACAGCAGCTCCCGATTTCTCCAAGAAGTTTTTGATGTATTCCTTTCTTGCAGGATGATCTTCCTGGGGGCGGTTATGAGCCGTCCAAACTGGTTCCCCAACAAACAGCCTCATCAGCTGCATCCAAAACCAAATTAAGCTAGTTGGATATTTGAGCCTGTCTAACAAAGCTCAATGCAAGAACAGAAATACATGTCCGCCAAAATAGAGGTTACATCGATATCATTGTGATGTAAGCATGTCCTGTGTGTCTGGACACACAGCATCCAGCACATGGCAAGGAGACCGACTTACTTGACACGATGGAGGATGTTTGAGATGATGTCCTTCATCTCATCCATCCGATCACATGTCATTCAAATGAATCACTGTCATTTGGGGAAAAAAAAGGTTCTTTTTTTTTTTTGAAACTTCACCTGATCAGATGGATGGGATGGAGGCATCCTCCTTATGTCAGGTAAGTCGGTCTCATGGCAAGACATCACAAGCCACAGCTTGCCTAGTGCATACTGCCTCATCACAGGGGTCTGTGGCACAGCTCTTCAAACCGACCATCATGTGGCCGAAATGATGATGTTGTTTCCACAACATATTTCCAGCATAACATTGACTCTTGGGCTCAGTCATATACCTTAACATAGTTTGAGGTGTCCAGTGTGAAGCGATGGTAGATTCCTGCGGGTAAAACAATCATGTCTCCCTCCTTGATCCAGATGCGTATCCAGAGGTCATCTTTGTCCCGGACATCGAAGTAACCACTGCCCTCCAAGCAATAGCGGATCTCTTCGTCGGCATGGATGTGCTCGCGGAAGAAGTTCTTTAGTTTCTCTTCGTAGTTTTCAACTTTCCCTGGGCATATATCCAGAAAATCCTGCAGTGTGACATGTTGACACATGTTCATACGGATGCATGCAGATTGTAGTTGGCATGTCTTTAACATCTTCTCAAGAGAGAACTGATAATCAGATTAAATAGTCAAAGTAATTGATGCTGCAGTTGGCTCCACTAGCTCAGATTCTCATAATGGGATGTATGACAAAGTCTAACTTCATACAAGCAATAAAAGAAAGCTTATGCATTAATTCAAATATGAAGCACAAGGGTCACCAACCATGTAATTATATCCCCTGCTTTCTCTAATCTTTTTTAGTTCCTCATTGTTTTCGTAGTTTTTCGGGTCCAGATGCCAGTACAAGATCCCAATATCTGCAAAAGAAGCAAACCAAAGTATTAAACATATAGGCATTCTTAGCTTGAGAAGAGCACATATAGAAGGGAAAAAAAACATGTTTGCAAAAATAAAGAATACTTTTAGGCTTTTAGTTATACTTCTGTAAGCACCTATATTAATCACTGTATCCTCAAATCTGCAAGTTAGTGCATATGTAACCCAACTATCATTAGATGTTCTGAACCAACTGTGAAGAAGGCATATTTGCCCTTAAAGAGGCTTGGAGAGAGATTGGGGTGGGAGTGCGTGTGTGTGTGTGTGTGTGTGTGAGAGAGAGAGAGAGAGAGAGAGATGACAGGAGAAGAAGAGGGCTGATGATGAATGGGCTTCTATTTTCTTACTTTAAATAAAGGCAAAATGGTGAATTTACTTTTTAACAAAGTGATAATGTTGCAACAACATTCTCCTTCAACTCAACAAGATACAGTCATGATGGAGTAACCGCAAACATTCTGTAAATTCAAAGGGTGCCAATCCCACTTAATATTCAGAAGTTTAATTATTAACATAAATACTTTTTAGTATTACATATGCAAAATGCCAGTGCATATTCTACCATTGTCATTATTATCACTACCATCTTAACCCTTGTCCCGTTAACCTACGACTGGTTACTTCCGATGAAGGACCTAAGGACTTGCAAAACTTTTTCAACAGTTTAGGTCA
This sequence comes from Amorphophallus konjac, assembly GCA_022559845.1. Lineage (NCBI taxonomy): Eukaryota > Viridiplantae > Streptophyta > Magnoliopsida > Alismatales > Araceae > Amorphophallus > Amorphophallus konjac. The sequence goes on along the minus strand of CM040117.1, from coordinate 248,608,214 downwards.
ATGATCTGCAAGAATACAAGGTGGAACCGAGTACCTGGCAAAGACAACCGGTTTATCAAAAGTTCCATAAGGCTAATTAGCATGGTAGTAAACTGCATTCGTGTTTACACAGTTTCAACTTGTGAAACTACAGATCCCTCTTTGCCCTTCTGCAATTTAGGTCACTGCATGCCTGAACAATTTTTGTCAGTGATAGGAGGAATGGCCATCCAGAGAAGATACAGGAACTCGCTATCATCACTGCAATCCACTGTCATTGATCACAATGTTAATGTCTCTCTTCTTGACTTTCATGAAGCCTCTTCCCCTTTTCCTTTCATTTTCATGCCCATCTTTCTTTGACCCTTTTTTGCCATTTTTGTAGTTGTTAGCACCATTCTTTGACCTTATCTTTTCTTCTTTCCGTTGTTCCTTCATTCTCTTATTTTTCATTCCTTTCCTTCAATTTTTTTCTCAACCACTGCTTTCTTTCTTAATTTTTTAGGTCAACTAGGGGTCACTGAATTGGACCAATTCCCATTTCACATTGGAACAGAGTCCACTAGCCTTTTAGACCACACCACCACATGACCTTTCATATTTCCAGCCATTCAAACTACAATTACCTCTTAAAGAATCTTCCAGTTCCACAGATTCCATTGGGCAACCACTAAATATGAGATGTCATTTGCCTGCCCATACTATCTATTGTACACTAACAAGTGAAGGGGTATGTGATGAAGGAAATGCTCTCAATTTTCCTCTATTTCATCAGATGATGCTTGGAGAGGAAGAGGGTTGTGTAGTTGCAAGAAGGTGGTGACAAATGGATGGAGGGCGTGGACAAGTGGTAGAGGTTGCTGTGCAGAGTAGGATGTGGTGTTGAGGTGGCTAATGGCAGACTGGCAGTTGTGCTGCAAATGACATTGGCTGTGATGATCCTCTGCGTTGCCATGGGTTGCAACTAGTTCTTGCACATGCTGTTTCCTAGACTGAAACATCATAGTTTAGGCATGGCCATCATCAGAGAGAGGTAACTTTTCACTATCCTTTTCTTTGTTCTCTTATATTAAATAAAATCATTCTTCTCACATGGCGTACTTAAATTGTATAATCATGTTCCCCTACTCTTGTTTACCCATACTTGTCCCCTGGTAAGAGAAGAATATGGCATGACTAGACGCCTGGAGTAAGAGAATAAATGTTTTCCTGATGATGTTTGCTTGCACGAGGTTCCCATATTATGACTTTTGGTAGCAAATTGCAGGATGACGTGTCAAAAATAACTCATCAAGGATGATCAGCTTTTTTTGAAAGTTCAAGGATGATCAGCTTTGTCAGGAGGACTCTGTATGTTAGAGTATTTAGACTATTAGCTACCTCAAAGGAATCACCTGTTTCTTGATTAAATAATAAAATCCCCTATGAGGCCATTTGCACCTTGCAGTTGAAGGACAAGAGTAAAACATGCCATATATTGTTTAACAATGAAGAACAATTTCTGTCGGTCGAAGAACTATTCTAGTTCATCCCGTAGTACACCTCCATAAAAGAAATGACTAGCTTCCTTCCAGGGAAACAGAGACCCTGACATGATTAAGTCATTCCATAAAACCACCCAACCACGCAACAGCACTAATGGGACTATGGCTGTCACTCCACTACAGCTTTCCTATATGCTCTATTTCTACTTCTATGGGAGGAAGAGCAAACCAATTCTAATTTTTCCCCCTCCTTTGTATTCATGTTCCTATTTGTTAGTATTAAAATTGAGCAATCACCCATTACCGAGCGAAAAAAAAAAGATCTTTTGAAGATGCAGCCTGGATAGTCTCTTCTTGACAAGAGGACAATAGGAATTAGGAAGTGAAAAAAAATATGAATGCTGTAAAATGGAAAGAAACAGCACTACGCAAAAGATGTTACCTTCCAGTTTACTCATGGGAACAAACTCCTTCGGGTCGCGGTGGTGAGGAAGCCACTGATCTTCGTCGCTTTCGTCAATCAGCCAAGCCTGTCAAACGAAAAGGGATATCAAAAACGTACCCACCTTCCAAAATCGACGCCACACGTGATGCTACATGTTGAATTGATGTTGAAACACCAAAATTCCCAGACTCCACCCAAACGGAACAAAGACATGACAGCATCCAATAGATGCCCATTTGGATCATCCAGCTGCAGGGGTTTCCTCGGATGATTAAAGAGGAGGGGGGTGGAGACCAGACCGTGTCATGGAATGCGTGCTAACAGAGGTCTACAAAGGAGAACAAGGGGGACATCACCTCCACGGCCATTGTTCCCTCGATCCCGCGCTTCTCTCCTGCTCCACTTCCCCGGGCGATCTGCTGTGAGAGAGGAGGGCGGATGCCGAGGCCAATTTTTATAAGAGCAACGGCTTCTTCTGGATGCCTCCGTTCGTTTGTCATATTTGCTTATGTGGCTTCTGTGTTTCTGGTCGTCCGGGATTGCGCGCGTCCTGGACGGGTACCAACCACGACTCATCTTAGCAATACCTACCAACCACATATGGCGGTAGATTTTTTGAGGGCTTATTTACACAAGTAGCCTCCTCAAGAAATTTGAATGCGGGAAAACACCTCCCTCAATATTGGTGGGAAGGAACGTCTGATATTATTAAATATACTGGCCTTCTGTAAAAATGTACATTTTTAATTTCCTTAACGTACTATAAGTTTTGTAATTATCATAACCTTATTTTTGCATACCACAAATTTGGATGCCTTCATTATGAGCTATTGAAAATTTAAATAATTTCTATGTGAATATAATTGTCTGCATAAACTTTGTTTTGTAATATTATAGGGATTTAGAAAAAACCCTATAATCTTTTGTAATTTCAAAAAGTCAGTGTAATCCATGTATTTTCTTGAAAGCCCTCACAATCGGCTAAAGTTCATAAAACAGCCGTGCACTCAACTAATGTCTAAAAAATGAATATTGTAAAGAATATTCTTTCCCTCGTAATTGTACCTTTTCCTTTTAAAATCTCTCTCTCTCTCTTTGTGCGTGCGCGCGCACATGTAGGGGCGCACCAGATGGGGAAAGTAGGGTGAGAGTTGGAGACACGTGCAAGAAGGAGAGGAGGAGGGGTGTAGGTTGGGGTGGGGAAGAAGGACGGGAAGATGGGGCTGCCCGAGGGGGGGGTCCATTGTCTCACCTCTCTCTCTCTATGTGTGTGTTTGTCACCCCTTGATTTTTATAATAGATCAATGAATAATGTGGAGAGAGAGAGAGAGAGAGAGTTGGTGTGGTAACGGGGGGAAGTTATTCCCAACAAAACTAATGGGGGAGAAATTAAGACATTCAAAAACACACTAAGAAAGGATCGAAAGACTTGTCATCCAAATTAGCCAGAATAATTAATGCAAGAGTAGAATCGGGTCCGACAAGACATCGGCATATTTTCAACTCGACATGATGATTTATTAGTTGGAGATATAATTTTGAGATTAGAGTGGTCATTTTATATTTATCAAGTATTTTCTGGATTATTTTAGGCTTAGTTGGGTCAGAGTTATTATTTAAGATTTGTTTTATTTAGAGTTATCTTGTCAAAATTAATATGTAATTTTGTTATTTCTTTGGGTGTCTCTGTAATTTTTCAGTATTATAAATACTCTTGTATTAGCCCTAATTAGGGTTAAACAATGATTTGGAAGAAAAACTCTGTGTGATTACTTCTCGTAATCTCCCCTGGCTGAAGCCCCCCCTTCCCTTATTCTTTTGATTTTAATCCTCCAATTTTCTTCTCCGTAACCCCCATCTCTCCACCGTGATCATTTCTCTCTCCACCGCATCTTCGTTTGCCCTTCGTTCCCCCTCCACCGTAAGCCATAATCCCCCTGTTCTGCTTTCTTCCTCCTCCGAGAAACCCCACTTCCCTTTCCCTTGCTCACTGTTCCTCGTTACTTGCTTTTCCCCACCATAATCACTATATTCTCTGCATCTTCCTCCGCCGTATCACAATCCACCCTATTCCTTCTTTTTAGTTTTTTTACTGCCATCAAAGCCTCCGTTAGTGCACCCGCAGCCGCGGCCACTGCAACGCCGATCATCGCCGTCGTCTTCAGCGGCAACTGCCGCCTCCGCCTCCGACCCTGTCAACTGTCGTCTGCAAGGAGCTCACCGCCCGCCCTTGCCGTGGCCATCACGGAGACCGCCACCCCGTCCCGGTGTGCCCACAGCCGTCCGTGCGTCTCCGAAGCCGGTCTGCACTCCCGGCAAGCAGCCTTGTCCGCCCTCTCTCCGGACGTCGCCCACGAGTCTGTCTGCTCACTCAACAGCACCTGCAGAGGGATGAGCTCTCTCACGTTCATTGGAACATGGTGAGCGGCTAACTTTATCTCCACTGGAATTGACAACCAAAAAGGCAATCACCATCCACGGTAACTACCATCAGGCCCTAATTGGTTGTTAATTGGTTTTGTTATGACACCTTGTTCAAATATTGATCCCTACCAGTTAAATCCACATATCACTCTTCCGACTGGATTGATTATCTGTGTGACGGAATAGAAATAGCCATGCATTACAGGTTATTGAGTCATCTATTATTGTGAGATTATATTCTTGAAAGTTGGAACCATTTTATGTACGGTGGTATTTGATCATGAGATATAAAGCATGCGAACTAAGTGCATATGTTATGCTGAGTTCCATCCGATAGCAGAGATTTGCAGCATATCACATGTTTGATTTAATGCCTATGAGAGTTCGATTTATTTTGATGGGGTGAATCGGTTTCGTCCTACATCAATAATCATCCAGATTATGAATAGGTTAGTAGCTCTTGAACTTAAGGGTTTTCAGCCTTCATGTACAAGCACCCAAGTGGGGGGGGGGAGCAACTGAAGAAGGAGAGGAGCCAACTAATTAAGGAGATATAATTAGGCCTTGCATGAAAGCATTCTATGTCCGCAAACGATTTTAGTGGGAAGCTCGTTGAGGTAGGCTAGTTTAAATTACACCTTAGTTTCTTGTGTTCACTCCCCCCCCCCCCCCCGACACGATGTTCCACTTGGGAATTGTGCTTGACACTTATTTGTATTGTTAATTGTTTTGCCATCCAAGTCCCTTTTTGCAGGTGTTTACTTTCCATTTGTACATGCATTTACACTACAAGAAGGACGTGTGTGGGCTCTCCCTAAGTTGGAGTTTATCATGCGATGATCTACATTGTTATCTTTTCTTCTACTATTGTAGTGCCAATCAAACATCATTGTCATATGAATGGTTAAAGTATGGTCAATGAAAGCGTATCCATCGACTTCATGAGTATGTAATGTCTGAGGTTCATTAGGCTGAAAATCCTCTTCAGTGGAGGTGGATGATGATCCTCGGAGTATGCAGTACGTCCAAGATTGGGGTCTTTGTTTAACCCCGAAAGGCCCGGTGGCTGTGGTTATGATTGAAAGGAATGCTTTCCCTATGAGCCAATCATATTTGATATGGTGAGATTTTTTTGAATAATCTCATTCTGTTTCATGGCATTTATATTCACTATATTCTTACTACCACATATGTACGTGCGACATAATCTAATCCATGATCTCGTGAAATGAAGATTGGATTATCACGACAGCGAGATCAGTCTTCTATAAACACAAAATCTAAATAATCGTCATAGACCATTTGAGAAAGACATCAAATGGGATGGATAGATAGGTGCACATGTTAATTACATGCTTATATGATGAACTAACCTCACAGTCGCTTGTGTGGAGACATTAAGATAAATGTGTAAGTGCTCATTAGAGAATGAGTTCATTAAATTGATCCATTGTGAAGTTCCTAAATAGTTATGATATATGACTGTCAATGATGATACTCTAAGTTATAGTAGTGCAATTGATATTTACACTTGAGACACTATGATTTTGCACGAGGATGATCATCCTTTGATGTATGACTTATAGACTTATGATCATGGGTTTAGTCTAGCCATGTGGGTACATGCATGAAATCATTCACTCTCAATATCTAGAGAGAAAATGTCTTATAAAGTCATAATCAGGAAATATCTAACCAGAGTCACGTGAATAGTTAACTAGAAAAGAGTTTCTAGTTAAACTCTTTGAGAGTACGCAACTATCTAATTACACGTGGGAGTTTGATAGCGCGACCGTTATCCAAGTATGATCAGGGACATTGTGTGAATAAGAGATTACAGTTGCATGGTAATTGTTGTCTTAAAAATTTCAAAAGACATTTGGAGGTCATGATACATTGCTTCGTGTGATCCATGATATGTGAACAAGAGTAAATAAATTTATGTGAATTAAGAGTTAATTCAAGTTAAAAAGAGTTTTAATATTAATTGACTCACTGATAACTTGATATTGAGTCACGCACATAAAGACAAATAAGAAGACATAGATGTGGACACAAATGCAAGATATTTATGTCCCTTTATAAGTTCTATTGGGATTAGGGATTTTAGAGAAGTTGATTACAAGTTTGGTTCTTAACATAATTGGGAAAAGATCAAGGGGCAAGTCATTGTCATAAAGGAGAGGAGGTACTCTCTCTCTCTCTCTCTTCTCTCTCTCTCTCTCTCTCTCTTCCATGGTGGGGAGATCACATGGAGACTAAAGGAGGGAACATGCCCTCTTCTATGAGGCTATGCATTTACGCGGGTAAGAAGAATCCATAGAGCACTATTTGATCCTAAAATTTTAGCTTAGATTTCTTGTTAATCTACTCTCAATTTTCTTAAACTAATGCTTGAGATTAGCCAACTGAGTCTCCATGGTTTCATGATTGACCATTTTTTCTGGAGGGAGCCGAGGAGTCCCTGGTAAAGTAGAAGAAGAAGCTAAGGAGTTGAATCACTAACTGTGGGGCAGTTGTCTAGCCCTTGGGGTTGCATGTAAGCACTAGTGGTAGTTCTTTGTAGTCTTTTGCGTTGCATTTGGGTAGTTCCTATTTGGATTTATGTGCAACTGATGAATCCGTGTAAACACTATTAGGCCAACTTTGATATTCGAATAGGTTAAGGACCTCTTTCGTATTCGCCGGTTACACAACGGCTTCGCCAGTTACCGAGTTCGAATGGCCTAACTGACTTTTGGTTGGCTTCCCTTAAAAGGAATAAAATGAGGGTCGGCAGCCCCAATTCCCCTGCTTTAAGTTCAGAAGTCACTTTGTGAAAGGCTAAAAAAAATAAATTAGAAAATGTGGTGAAAGGCCAAACGTGGTGGCCTACTCAGGGCGTGTCGGCGCAGGTTGCTGGCTGCGTCGACGCACCCAATGTGCTGGGTTAGCACATGATGTGCTAAGTCGACCAAGCCTCCGGCTGAGTCGACCCAGCCTCATGCGGGTCGACCCACCCTGAGCAGTTCAACCTATTCCGGCCCGTTCGGGCCCGTTCCTGCTCTGTAGGGGCCCCGAGCCTATAAAAAAATGATGAATCATTGTGATCCAATCTGAAATAAAGTACATGAAGAACGTATAAGTAAAATAAAAATCCACACTCTAATGGAATTGAAGCGACAAGATAACAATGTAAATAGTGCATACCTCGGCGGGCATTTCGGAAATCTTGTCTCCCCTAGAGCCCGGGTACGAGAATACACACGGTGCCCCACAACATGGGCTTGGACCTCGGGGTCTCCCCGTTATGGCCATGGCTTCATCTTGCTCCGGGCCAATAACCAATCAAATCGGGTTCATCCCCATCGGGAATTGGTCCCGTCACTCTTGGCATTAAACATTAAGCTTGCCATTCTAATGGCATACATTCGATCACACACCGTGTATGCTTTGCATGTTGTCAACTTGGATTAACATCCGATTACCAAATGGTCGGCTGTTGACCATCAATGCTTTGAACTTCTCTCATCGTTTTCGCCCCGACATGGGGGTGTTAAAAAATATACGGATAGGTGAATGAATGAAGAGCAACAAATAAACGGGGAATGCATATGCCAATCTTGAGTTTTTCCTTCCCAATGCATTCAGTATAATTCGTTCGGCCGTAAGGCCCTTCTTCTTGGCGATCAATCAAGAGTGTTCTCATCTCCGAGGAGATGTAATTAATGACGCGACCTTTATGGCGGGCGGGTTTTGATCCCGACCCGAATTCCACTTTCGTCTGATGAGTCAGACGGTGCGCACCAGTGACTTCTTCGGAACCCGAACAAACCGTCACTTTATGACTGGCACGTCTACGCACTAAACAAACAAATAAATGAAATAAATAAATGAATAAGCCAAATAAATAAATAAATATTCAAAAAGTGCGTCCACAAGTTTGGCACTCCCGATGGGATTAAAATCGCCCTTCATCTCCTCGTCAGGACTAAGGGCTCTATGGCCCCTTCTTGAAATACTAATTGTTTCATCTACATTTGTAGGCTGCATTCCGACGACTTCGATGGCGGTTACATTCGGACCACTAGTTGTCGAGAGTCACATTAGGAATGGATACCTGACCGTCCCCATCATCTTCGGGAGCTTCCCTCCCGTCGTCGGCTTCCCCAATTTCTTGAGGGTAATCTTCGTGGAACTCCTGGACGTCCAGGAGATAGAGCCGGTCGTCGTTGCAGAGGCGACCCCGACTGATGCACCGGGCGTGCCAAACTTGTTTGTATGCTGAAACATAAGATATTCAACTTAATATGTTTTTAAAAGAGTTCTCTTGCAAGGTAAATCCAGATATTAAATAAAATATCATTTTCACCGAAAGCATAGAGCTTGCACAAAATTTAAAAAATACTTTCTTAACGAAGTAGATCAGTATCCATATGCAGTCTTCATTCAAATTTGTCATTCAACTTTGATAATCTGTCAGCACCGTTTGAGTTACATTATACTATAATGCCCTATAATATCAAACTACAGGCTTTAGCTATAATGTTGTGTAATTAATGAGCTGTACTAATATTGTTTAATGCCAATCTACAGGACTTCAGCTGCACTCAACAGTTCAATGGATATATAGTGCCCGGAAACTTTATAGCTTAGAAAAAAAATACCAGTTAATATTATATGGAACTTCTTTAAATAATAACAACAAAATATCTAATTAAAGGGGCCAAATTGTATATCTGATATATATATAGCTTGATTTTTTTTTATCTCAACTAAAACTACTTCCCAATAGTGACTGACTTCCTTGAGCTAATTAAAACAATGGGTGATGATAGTAGTGACTGATGATTAGGTTGTTTAATAGAAGTAAAAAAAAGGGTGTTCGTGGCTGGTTGGTTTGTTTGGATGTGTGAACGGACGGGGGTTGAAAAAACATTTATATGTAACTTATCAGTTCATTCGAGAAGATTTATAGGATATTTGGTAGTTATTTTTTTTCTCTTTTATCTCAGAGTAAAAAATAAGAATAAAAAATTACTCACTCAACCACGTTTGGTGGTGACGATTGGTTTACTAATTTTTTGGAAAGGAATATTACCCCATTCAAATTTATTTTTAAATAAAAATAAGAGATTTTTAGGTATATATATCTTGGTAAAATTTGGTTTTGTCAAGTATATCTTTTATCGGAGCATATTATCATGAATATCTTTAAAATATGAGTAATATCACGATTATACCATCGTCGTAACTCTCGTGTGTTTAACTCAAGTTAAGCGTGAGTTAAAAAGTAAGATTTTTATATATATATCCCTATAAAATTTGATTTTGTCAAATATACTATAAATCTAACAATCGTCGATGACATATTTTACATAATATTCTCCTCTGTCGTTGGCAGTGAATTAAAGGAATATAATTATAATATTTCTATCTAAATAAAAGATATTCATGATAATATACATAGATGAAAGATATATTTGATAAAATCAAATTTTATAGAGATATATATGTAAAAATTTCTAAAAATAACTCCGCAACAATTTTTCCTTTAGAAACGCTGCGAAGCCCGCGACCCAGTGTTATTAAAACCGGGTCGGACCGGCCGGTTCACCGGTTCAACCGCCGGCCGGTTCAAAAAACGGTTTGATAAGAGCCGGTTCGGTTTGAAAGTAAAAAACCGTTCAAACCGGCGAAATCGCGGTCGAACCTGTAACCCGGTTTGACCCGGTTCGTTAATAAAAAATCGAAATGAAAAAAAACGAGTTAATTCGTTAAATAAAAAAACCCAAAATCCCTCTTTCTCCCCACGTCCGCCCGCGGCTGTGCCCTAACCCTCTCGCGTTTCCCCCCGTCCGACTCTGCTCGCCCGCGGCGCCATCTCCGTCTCCGGCCGTGCCATCTCCGTCTCCGGTCGCCGGCAGCCTCTTCCCTCTCCGTCTCCGGTCACCGGCATCCTCTTCATCTCTGCGAACGCCGAACAGGGCCGGCCGACCGGCTACACCTTCTCCACGCGTCCCCGCGTCCGTCGTCGCGAACAGTGGAGGCCGACCGGGCAACCCCTCTCCGTCTCCGGTCGCCGCCCCTCTCCGTCTCTACGAACGCCGAACAGGGCCGGCCGACCGGCTACACCTTCTCCTCGCGTCCCCGCGTCCGTCGTCGCGAACAGTGGAGGCCGACTGGGCTACCCCTCTCCGTCTCCGGTCGCTGCCCCTCTCCGTCTCTGCGAACGCCGAACAGGGCCGGCGGACCGGCTACACCTCTCCCCCGCGTCCCCGCGTCTGTCGTCGCGAATAGTGGAGGCCGACCGGGCTACCCCTCTCCCCCGCGTCCCCGCGTCCGTCGTCGCGAACAGGGGAGGCCGACCGGCTACTTCGCGAAGTCCAACCAGCTGCCCCTCTCCCAGGCTCCCAGCACCTGCGGGGTGTGCCACCAAATCACCCAGCACGGCGGATACAGGTTCGACTATCTCGTCTCCACGCCCTGCAGCCACCTGCTACGCTGTGTGGGGAAGGGGGTGGACTAACTGCTGCCCATATTGCTCACATGTGCATCTACAGGCGTCGTTAATGGGAGGATTTAAGATATGGTTTTTCTTGTTTTAATTTTTTACTTCGATGATCTAATTGGGATTTGGGAGTATTACATTCTACTTAAATATATATATAGATGGATCATGGTGGTGTTTCATTTTGAAGGAGGGGATCGATTTGCCAATCTGACCTGCAGTATGTACTTTGTTGAACAGGGCCGGCTCAAGTGGAAGCCCTGGGTAGGCTCAAGTCTTCAACTCCGCACCAGCAACGCCGGGCCGCCATCTTCAACTCTGGACCTCAGGTGAGTATTGTTGGATTTAGTGCTTTAAAAATTATCAAAGTTTGATTTCCTATGTTGTTTTGTCCCACATTGGAAGATTGAAAAAGTTTTCATCTTCTTATTAGTTGGGACTCTTTACTACCTTGTGTACTCCTTTGGGGAGACTATGGTAGTTGGGCCATCTGAGCCAGTGGGCTCCTTGGGCCTTATTCTATATCACACACGCGCGTGTATTGCCTTTCCTTGCCGTGTCGTGCGTGCGTGTATATAATATGCGACCTTTATTTTATTTTATTATTTAACCGTTTGACCGAGCGTCTCTTGGGTTTCCTCCGCGTCTCCTCGGATTCTCTCCCGAACGGGAGTGTCGGTTTTGTTCGTGTGTTTGACCGTTTTAGACTCTGGTTGGGAGTCTATTTAGGGAGGCAGTTCTCCCGAGGGTTAAAAAGGCAGCGAACTGTTCTTCCTCCCGTTCTTCTCCTCTCTGTCATTTTTCTCTTCTGCAAGTTCTCGAAGTGGTCACTGTGGTGTTCGCCCCGGCGTCGCAACTTGGAGTGCACCTTTGCGCCGCTATCGTTTGGGTCGTCGTATCTTGGGGGAAGTTTCGCTGTGGAGCCTATTGCACCGTGTAGGGGCGAAACGACTCTAAAGAAAGCGACATCGCGCTTCGACCCGAGTTTGATCTTTCTAAACTTCATTCCATATTCTTTCTGTTGATCCGCCTGATAGAGAAATCCCTCGATCGTGCATCCGTGAAGAAATTATTTTCCAACATTTAGAGTCGTTTTTCTCTATCAGACGAGTTTCATGATGGCCCCGGAGATTGTTGCCCGTCCTGAAAAGTTTTCTGGTCATTTCTTTAAGCGTTGGCAACAGAAGATGCGTTACTGGCTTACCTCTCTGGCCTTGTTTTCTGTAATCGAATCTAATCCTCCTGCAGAGGATGAGAATGAACCTGCTAGGTCTGTGGATTTAGCTAAGTTTAAAGAAAAGGACTATTTATGCACTGGTAGTATATTGTCGTGCCTTTCTGACAAGCTCTATGACATTTATTGTTCTGCAAAATCCGCTAGAGAGCTTTGGAACTCTTTAGAGAAGAAATATGGTTCTGAGGACACCGGTCTAGATAAAATCATCGTAGCTAATTATTTTGATTACAAAATGGTAGAGGGAACCTCCATTGTTGATCAAGCCCATGAGATCCAATCCCTTGTTTTGGACATCCAACGTTGTGGGATGGCCATTGATGAGAAGTTTCAGGTGTGTGCACTAATTACCAAACTTCCAACATCCTGGAATGATTTTTCTCTATCTCTTCAACACAAACGAGATGAGATGAATGTTGAGCAATTGATCTCTGCCATTCAAGTTGAAGAGAGGAACAGGGATAGGAATAAGGCTAGGATCCCTCCTCCTCCTCCTCCCTCTGACCCTGAATTCCAGTCCAAAGCTAATCTTGTTGAAAAATCCAAGTCTCATACTTCCACTTCCTATAAACCCCACCAGAAATTCAACAAATTTAAAGGGAAGAAAAAGATTCAGAAGGACTCGGAAAATCTTACTTGCTATGTCTGTGGGAGACCCGGTCACAAAGCCTACAGATGCTATGATAGAAAGGACAAGAACAACAAGAACAAGAAGAAGAAACCCACTGTTACTGAACCTGCTGTCAACATGTTGACAGTTGGATCCACCTCACAGGAGAGGTTTGTCTCTTATAATCTTGAAATCCATGTGGCAAGTCTTCCAACTGAATGGTTGGTAGACACATGTGCAAATGTCCACGTCTGCTCTGACAGAAGCTTGTTCTCTTCTTACCAGGGCACCGGTGCCAGGAGCGTGACAATGGGCAATTCCACTGCTGCACGAATAGTAGGAGAGGGACGCATTGACTTGAAGCTCACTTCAGGGAAAATGTTAAACCTCTATGGAGTGCAGCATGTGCCGGATATTAGGAGGAACTTGATTAGTGGATCTTTGTTAGTGCAGCAGGGTTTTAGACTTATTTTTGAATCCAACAAATTTGTAATTACCAGAAATGGAAACTTTGTAGGAAAATGTTATTTGTGTGATGGATTATTTGTTCTTAATGTACTTGGTTCTAGTTGTTCAAATAAAAGTTCCTCCTCTGTTGTTTTTCATATTGAATCATGTGATGTTTGGCATGCGAGACTTGGTCATGTTAATTTGAATGTCATGAAAAGGATGATGCACTTAAACTTGATTCCGAAGTTTGATGTTAAGAATAAAGATAAATGCCAAATTTGTGTTCAAGCGAAGCAACCTTGGAAGCCTTTTAAATCTATTGAAAGGGACACCTCGGTGTTGGAGTTAGTACACTCCGATGTTTGTGAAGGGACTGGTTCCCTAACCAGAGGTGGGAAAAGATATTTTATCACTTTTATTGATGATGCTTCTAGATTTTGTTTGTTGTATTTGATAAGTACTAAAGATGAAGCTCTTGATAAATTCATGACTTATAGATCTCTTGCTGAAAAACAAACAGATATGGTTCTTAAGAGGCTTAGATCTGATAGAGGAGGTGAATATACCTCTAATGCATTGCATGATTTTTGTGATAAGAATGGCATTATTCATGAATTAACGGCTCCTTACTCTCCTGAATCTAATGGGATTGCTGAGAGGAAAAATAGGACTTTGTTGGACATGGTGAATTCCATGTTGTGCAGCTCAGGTTTACCTGAGAGTATGTGGGGAGAGTCTTTGCTCTCTGCGTGTTATGTCCTAAATTGTGTTCCTCATAAATCAAAAGATAAATCACCATTTGAATTGTGGTTTAAAAGGAAGCCGAATGATAAAATTTTGAAGGTTTGGGGCTGTTTGGCCAAAATTAAAATTCCTGAAAATAAGAAAAGAAAAATTGGCCCCAAAACTGTTGACGGTGTATTCATTGGTTATGCAGAGTATAGTTCTGCATATAGATTCTTAATTATTAAGTCTGAAATTTCTGCTATTTCTGAAAACACTATATGCGAATTTGGTGATGCTGTTTTCTTTGAGAATATCTTTCCTTTCAAATCAAACTTGTATGTTGAAGTAGAATCTTCCTCTTCTATTCCTTCTTCTAGTGGCTCAAAAGTTATTGAATCTCAACCTGATGATATAGAGCCCAGAAGAAGTAAAAGAATAAGGATCGAAAAATCTTTTGGTGATGACTATATATCTTATTTGATTGAAGATGATCCATTAACTTTTAATGATGCTATGAAATCTAATGATTCTGCTTTTTGGAAAGAAACTGTTAAAAGTGAAATAGATTCCATAATATGTAATCAGACATGGGAATTGGTTGATCTTCCTCCCGGAAGTAAAACTATTGGATGTAAATGGATTTTCAAAAAGAAAATAAAATCTGATGGCTCTATTGACAAATATAAAGCTAGACTTGTTGCTAAGGGGTATAGGCAGAAAGAGGGAATATATTTCTTTGATACCTATTCTCCTGTGGCTAGGATGACCACAATCCGTGTGCTTATTGCAATGGCGTCCATATATGATTTAAAGGTCCATCAAATGGATGTCAAGACTGCATTCTTAAATGGGGAACTTGAAGAAGAAATCTATATGGATCAGCCTGAGGGATTTGTAGTTTCTGGCCAAGAGCACAAAATGTGCAAGTTAACGAAGTCCCTGTATGGGTTAAAACAAGCCCCTAAGCAATGGCATCAGAAATTTGATGATGTTGTTATTTCCAATGGTTTTACCATGTGTGAATCTGATAAATGTCTGTATGTTAAGTTGATTAATGATGCATGTGTTATTTTATGCTTATATGTTGATGACATTCTGATTCTTAGTAGTAGCATCATGTTGATTAATGAAACCAAACATTTCCTTAACAGTAAATTTGACATGAAGGATCTGTGAGAGGCAGAGGTGATTTTAGGACTTAGACTTCTAAAATCACGTGAGGGATATGCAATATCCCAGGCTCATTATGTTGAGAAAGTATTAAGAAGATTTGGTTTTTATGATTCCAAACCTGTTAGTACTCCTTTGGATCCTAGTGTCATTCTTAAGAAGAATAATGGTGATAGTTTTGATCAACTTAGATATTCACAGCTTATTGGTAGTTTGATGTACTTGTCTAACTGCAGTAGACCTGATATTTCCTTTGCTGTGAATAGACTTAGTAGATATACTCAGTGTCCTAACAAAACACATTGGCATGCACTTGAGAGAGTATGTAAGTATTTGAAAGGTATCTTATCACTTGCATTACATTATGAGAGGTTTCCTGCTGTACTAGAGGGGTACAGTGATGCTAGTTGGGTGACAGGAAAGGCCCAAGGTAAGGGCACCACTGGCTTTGTTTTCATGCTTGGTGGAGGGGCAATCGCTTGGAAATCCACCAAACAGACTTTATTAGCTCGATCCACTATGGAATCTGAGCTTATAGCTCTTGAGATGACTGGTAGAGAGGCAGATTGGCTGAAGAACCTAGTGGTTGAGCTAACTCTGCTGAGTAAGCATATTCCTGCAATCTCTATACATTGTGATAGCCAGGCAGCGATAGCCAAGGCTAAGAGTGAAAAAATAAATGATAAATTAGGTACTCATTTAAGACTCAAGTTGAGGTTTGTAAGGGAGTACTTAACCAAATGAATTATTTCCTTGGATTTTGTGAAATCTGCAAGTAATCTTGCTGATCCTTTAACCAAAGGACTTAACAGAAAATTGATTGAAGATACATCGAGGGGGATGGGACTGAAGCCCATTATTTAGACACCGTCAATGGCAACCCAACCTATTGATTGGAGATCCCATGAAGTAGGTTCAATGGGAAAACAAATTGAGTGGGTGACTAGTAGAGAGCACATTGTTGGAGACTTGTGTCTCATTGTCCCTCCCTATGATGTAGTGCTCTATCTGGAACGACAAAGGCTGAACTAAATGTTCTTAATGAATCCAAAGGCCATATTGGCAAGGTGTAGATACGTTTCAGTGCGCCTTGGAGGATTCACCTATGTTAGTGTGGTTGTGTGGCCGCAACCTATGAGATGCTTGGGCTATCTCTAGAGCGCTCATGAAACAAGATACAAAGCACATGGCCAGAATGTGCTGCCCCGTGAGAACACCACTATCGACCAATACTGTGTGTGATGCATGGAACTTTCTGCATAAAGGTTTGAGTTCAAGACGAAGTTCACTTGGACCTGTGGAGAGAGGGAAGTGTTTCACTAAGTGAAGGTTCAAGTCGGAAGACACCTTCCCTTATGCATAGTGTTTCACTTCGAGTACTTGAATTTCCATATCTCAAACTTTGAAATTTTTTTTGTGGTGGGCGAATGTTGGATTTAGTGCTTTAAAAATTATCAAAGTTTGATTTCCTGTGTTGTTTTGTCCCACATTGGAAGATTGAAAAAGTTTTCATCTTCTTATTAGTTGGGACTCTTTACTACCTTGTGTACTCCTTTGGGGAGACTATGGTAGTTGGGCCATCTGAGTCAGTGGGCTCCTTGGGCCTTATTCTATATCACACACGCGCGTGTATTGCCTTGCCTTGCCGATGCCGTGTCGTGCGTGCGTGTGTATAATATTCGACCTTTATTTTATTTTATTATTTAACCGTTTGACCGAGCGTCTCTTGGGTTTCCTCCGCGTCTCCTCGGATTCTCTCCCGAACGGGAGTGTCGGTTTTGTTCGTGTGTTTGACCGTTTTAGACTCTGGTTGGGAGTCTATTTAGGGAGGCAGTTCTCCCGAGGGTTAAAAAGGTAGCGAACTGTTCTTCCTCCCGTTCTTCTCCTCTCTGTCATTTTTCTCTCCTGCAAGTTCTCGAAGTGGTCACTGTGGTGTTCGCCCCGGCGTCGCAACTTGGAGTGCACCTTTGCGCCGCCATCGTTTGGGTCGTCGTATCTTGGGGGAAGTTTCGCTGTGGAGCCTATTGCACCGTGTAGGGGCGAAACGACTCTAAAGAAAGCGACATCGCGCTTCGACCCGAGTTTGATCTTTCTAAACTTCATTCCATATTCTTTCTGTTGATCCGCCTGATAGAGAAATCCCTCGATCGTGCATCCGTGAAGAAATTATTTTCCAACAAGTATTTTGAACTTTGGAGTGATATAAGCTGTGAATAATGCTGGTGGAAGCTTTAACAATTAGTACTTTGTTGAACATTGCCGTCTTCAGCTCCGGGCCAGCAGCAAAGCCCCGTGTTTGTGTCTGTGTTTGTTGGCAAATCAGAACTCTCTTTAAGAATTAGTAATTTGATCTGTGTTTTTTATTTAGATTTGAATCATAATTATATATATTTAAAATTATTAAAATAAATTATGATATCATAATTATATTATGGTGACGTCACGGTTCAACCGGTTCGATTGAACGATTCAACCGGTTCGAACCGAACCACCTCATTGACCGGTTTAAGTACCGATCCGGTTATGATAACATTGCCGCGACCTCGACGTCTCGACATCGCCTCCGGACTCCCGACTCTCGCATCTTGAGAGAAGTCTCTTCCCCAAGGTATGCCCCCTTCCTCCTTCCCTTGCGATCCGTCGGCATCCCCCCTTCCTGGCTTGCCCCTCCACTGTGTTCTCCTCCTTGCGACCCCGGCGGCCCGCCGGCCGCCCCCCTCTCCCACCTCCTTCTTGTCGTTCTTGCACCTCCTAGATCCGGCGGCCCGCTATCCGGCCTCCGGTGACCATCCAGCCGACCTTGCCCTCTCCCTCCACGTTCTCATCCTTCTTGTGCGTAGAGCACCCAGTCGGATGGCCCTCCCCTCTCACTCCCCTTCTTGCACTTCTGGACTCTCCCTGTACGTTCTCTTCTTTCCTGCACTTATGGCACCCACGGACCCATTCCCCGCCGTCTGGTGTCCGACTCTGACCCTCCCCTCTCCATGTCCGAGCAACCTTCCCAATCGACCCTGCCCGCTCCCTATTACAGAGGTGGGCTGAAGGGGGTTTGTATATTTGTGTGTGTATGTGTGTATTCATGACTCTGTTACCCCGGATTTGTGTCTGCTTCTTGATGATAGGTGGCAAAGCATACATACGAGAATATTATGTGTCTGTATTTGTGTTTCTGGAAGTCTATATTTTTATCTGTATTAGTTGGCTCCTAATGATAGTTGGCAAACTATATATACAACAATGCTATTGGTGTTCAGAAAGGAGTCATGTTCTTAATAGTGAAGTCATGATCCTCCACTGTTGGTGCCTCATCTTGGCTTGCAATTTGTTTAAACCCAAAACACGGGGCAGAGGCTGGCTCACTCTTGCCCACCCTGTTCATTAGACTTTAGACTTTGCATGAGCAGAAACAGACGTGTCTCATATGATAAACAAAAGGTTTTTGATTTCAGATAAAAGTCATGTGTGTCTTAATCTTAAGGATCAAGTGGGTAATCAGGAAAATGGTCTTCAGATAGGTTGTCCCTTTTAACTAATCTCAGGTGCTTTGGAGAAACAATTCTCATGTGCTTTTAGACAAAAAGGTGGTAGAATTGAGGCTTTAACAAATGATACACCATCTTTTTTTATCTTTTGTGGTTGGAATGTATCCAACACCTTTTCTGAAAATTTCATATTGAGAGCCAAGGATAACATTAAATCCTTGTTGTGGTTATGTTCTCTCCTATTTTTGTTCTTCGGGGAAGTAGAGGCAACAGGCAGGATAGGCAACAAGCAGGATGGTTTTGTGTGTGTGTACATATATGTATGGCAGAGGAAGGGGGTTGGCCGAGGGTGGGATTTTGTTATATATGTGTTGCAGATTCATTGTTTTTTTTTGGCTGAGATTTGATATGTCATGGTGTATTTTGTTAATAATAAACTTGCTAGAGGGAGTCATTAATAATGAAGTGCCCCACATCCATTCCTGATCAGCTCAGTTTTTTTTTGATCCAGTGCCTTTGTATTGTTGGTTCATCTGCTCTGTTTGTTCTATCCTCTTACTATTTGGTTGTTCCTTTTTTTTTCCTCTCTCTTTTCCTTAGAATGGTTGTGTGTGTGATCGGTTAGTGTGAAGATGTGAGCCTAATAATGTGATGTTATGTTGTTGTTTTTCTCAGTTTATATGCTTTGAATTTGAATGTTTAATGACTAGTATGATTGTGAATGCCACTTGCCCAAGCAACAAAGGGGTCGACCCAAAGCCCCCCATCCCAAGCATAAGTTAGTGGTGGGATGGGTATTTTAATTTTAAAAAGTTGTCTGCCAAACATATTTACACAAATTTTAAAAATTATGACACTGTTGTCAAACAGTAAGTGTCAACTTTACTCAATTTTAAAATTTAAGTCAAAAGATGACACAACATAATTTTTTAGATAGAAATAATTTTTTTTAAAAAAATTATTCCCAAACACCCTATAGGGTAACTTGTATATTTAATTTTGCTACCTCAAAAATCGGATATGTCATCGACCTAACACCAAGCAGGACTGGATCCTAACCAGCTCTACTCACTTGCTTCCAATAGTAAAGCAATTACATCGAGTCTTCCTCACTATTAATAAGGAAGCACATACGTTTGAGATGGTGCCCAGCTAATCCCCTCATGCAAACTTAGGAATCGCAATAACTGATGGTGTCACCCTAAACGTTCTTTGACTTGTTACTTTCATGAAATCATAACTACTATACTCCATTTGTATTCAACTTCTCTATACTGATCTTTTAAGTAACTTTGGTATGCATAAAAAAGTGTGCCAAATATCATCAAAAGAAGTATATTTCTATGTACGCTCTCTTTGTCATCTATTTTAGTAAAATTATAGGGTGTTTGGTTGTAATTTTTACCTCTTTTTTCTCTCAAAATAAAAATTAAAGAAGAGGAGGGTACTCTTTCCATTTGGGCCGGAGACCTTTGGTGGAACTAGCACAAACTGTGCTTTCCCCCAAGAGTTCTCGCTGGTCTAGTTTATTTTAAAAAAAAGAGGAGGGTACTCAAACACGATTGGTAAGATATATCCTATTTTTTAGGGAATAGTCTTATTCCGTGTAAATCTTCCTCAAAATAAAAACAAATCTCAAACATTTTTTTTAAAGCGCCCAAGACGGGTCGAGACTTCTCGCACATCTTTCTTCTCCTGCGTCCCCCATTCCCTCTCCCTCCCCCCCTCCCCCTCCGTCCTGCCGCAGACATCCCCTTTTCCCCACCAACCTCTCCCTCCCCTGTTCCGGTGCGCCACAAGCGAGCCCCCTTCCCCCTACGCCCCCCTTCCCCGCCGGCCTCTCCCTCCCCTCTTCTGGCGCCACAGGCGAGCCCCCTTCCCTCTCCCTCCCCCTTCTCCCTACGCCCCCCCCTCCTCGCCAGCCTCTCCCTCCCTCCCTCCCCCCTGCGTCCCCCCTTCCCCGTCGGCCTCTCCCTCCCCTCTTCCGTCGCCACAGGCGAGCCCCCTTCCCTCTCCCTCCCTCCCTTCCCCCTGCGTCCCCCTTCCCCGCCGACCTCTCCCTCCCTTCCCCCTGTGTCCCTCCTTCCCTGCCGGCCTCTCCCTCCCCTTTTCCGACACCGCAGGCAGCCCCCCTTCCCCCTGCATCCCCCTTCCCCCTGCGTCCCTCCCTTCCCCGCCGGCCTCTCACTCCCCTCTTCCTGCACCGCTGGCAGCCCCCCTTCCCCGCCAGCCTCTCCCTCCCCTCTTCCGGCACCGCAGGTAGCCCCCCTTCCCCGTCGACCTCTCCCTCCCCTCTTTCGCGTGCTACTGCTACCATCAAAGGTGCACATCCTTGTAGTGGTCGTGCCCGGCGCGTGCCGACCTCGCCGGGCTTGAGGACAAAGGAGGGAGTGGCATGACGACCGGAGAGAGGTCGTACCAATCATCTCTCAAGTCTCAGATGTGGCCATAGAGAGAGAGAGAGATGTTTAGAAAATTTAAATTATTCTACCAAACAAGTCTACACATAATTTAAAAATTATAATATTTTTACCAAACGGATAGGTATCTGTTTTCAACAACTTTAAAAATTAAGTTAAAATTTGACATAACATAATTTTTTAAGTAGAAGTAATTTTTTAAAAAAAAGTGTTCCCAAACACCCTATTAAACTTATTATTTGCTTTATTTGAAGACCAAAATTATCATTCTAAACTATATTTGCTTTATATATGAATGCTTATGATTACAAAAAAATGTTATGCATAACCATAATAAAAATAAAATTAATTTAAAATATTATTCTTAGTGTTCTCCCTAAAGTTCATTCAAAAGAACAGTTGTCATCAACAAAAATACAGTCTATAGCCATAGTAAATACATTTAAGGTAGGTCTGTCAACGGATACGGATATTATCCGGATCCGCTTCGATTCGTATTCGTTTTTTCGGATACGGATAATATCCGAATTTGAATCGGAGCGGATACGGATATTATAATATTCGCTTCGAAAAATATCCGTCCGTAATATTATATATCATATAATACATATTTTTAAATAATATATTATAAAATAAATGATATTATAGAGAAATTTAGATATTTTATAGTTGTATTTTAATTTAAAATGTATTATATATATTTTTGACATTTTATAATTATATTTTATATACTTTTAATATTTTATAATTATAATTATATACTTTTAAATTTGAATCAGATAATTCGGATTTTAAAACGGAGCGGATACGGATAGTCATATATTCGCTTCGTATCCGAGTCAAATCGGAGCGGATCAAAATCGGATAATTCGAATCGGAAAACGGAGCAGATACGGATAGTCATATATTCGCTTCGTATCCGCTCCGTTGACATGCCTAATTTAAGCCTTATGAAGATGCCAACCTAGGCATTATCTCCCTTCATGTCCATTCAATAGCACTCCTATCATTATTTGAAAAAACAATCCATTCCATATACTTGTACTAAATGTAAAGTTAATTTAGTACTTATTTTTGGTTGTCTCTCTTTCTGTTTAAGTCCTTTTTCAGTTTTATGGAAAATTAAACAACTTTGTGTTTTTACCTTTTTATAAGTTAGGCAATTCTACATTTTCTATCTTTTATGGCCTAATTATTTAATTTATTTCTATTTAGATGCTTGTATACAGTTTGACTTATTTTAGCCACATATCCAAAGAAAAAAAATCTATAAATGGGACTTTTGCCTGAGTTATCAAAAATTTCTTGTATCGTACTATTTTTCTCCCATAATTTTCTTATACTTTTATTACATCTTCCTTTGTATTTTTTTGCCTAAATTAACATGCGCAAAGCACGCACCTTTGACTAGTGTGTGTGTGTGTGTATATATATATATAATATGTGTTTTATCGGTTTTTTTCCCCGGTTTAATGTGTGTTATGGTTATGGTTTTTTCCTTCCGGTTCAAGTTTTTCACTCTTTTTTTTTTGCCCTCTTTTTCTCCTCCCCTGCTTTTTTTGCCCCGTGCCCCCATAATCTTGCTGGACACGGAAGCGTCCCACAACCGGCTGGACACCGAAACCCTAATCATTCCTCTTTCCCTGCTGCACCTACTTTGATGTGGTGAACCTGAGTCGGAGTCTTGAGCAGGTATGCTATACTCTGCAGGGGTATCTTTCTCTAAGTACTGTTCCTTCCAACGTGGGTCTGCGCCTGGTAATTTGTTGTCTCACTGGAAGTCAAGGGGCTCTTATGGGTGGGAGTGGATCATTAATCGGCTTCCTTTGCTGAGCTTTGCTCTTTGTGATCGCTTCTATGTGAGTCTTCTTGTTTGCTCCCTCTCGAGATTGAGGATGTCAATTTCCTGGGTTCGCTGCAGATTTTTCCAAGGCATGAGTTCCTGGTGAAATTTGGCTCCTTTTTTCGATCTCGCTTCATGAATTCTCTTTTTATTCGACCTTCCCTCTCACCCACAACGCTATCCTTGAGGTGCCGATCCCTGCTCTTGCAGTTCGTTCCATCCCATGGATGCTTCTTGCATTTTTTATTGGTAACTGACGTAGCTACTAGGCCGTTTCTGTGCCCTATCTTTCATCTATCTTAGATTTGACTTCCCAGTGCTGCAACACTTTTATGATGTGCTCTAAATTGCAGATTGTTGTGGCCCATCACAAAAATACTTGCTGGGGCATGTATCGGTTTCATTGCAGGAAGCTGTATAAGTGAATAATTGATGCATGGCTAGAATACTTCGGTTGCCTTTAGAGGTTACTGTTTAATTATCTAGGTGCTTTATTAGTGGAAGAAATAGTCTGGGTTTTATTTTTGAGCCATACCTACTCAAATTTGCATTAGCATTGTAGGCCTTGTTCCATCAATTTATGGTTGGCTACATCCAATGAATTGTATTCAAAGGTTTGGCAAAGTTGTTGACCAGGTACTGGACTTGATATTTATGAAGCCCTGCACAAAGTAGTCATAGCACGATGAACCAAGAAACCTCCAGGACCTATTGACACACCAATATAATTTTCAATATGAAGGATCACTCAATTCTCACCGAGCTGGTTCACAAGTAGAGAACCGTCTTTCTGGTTGCAGTTTAAGGAACAATTCCCCTAGACCTTGACTAGAATTTAGATAGAGAGAGAAAGAGGCATGATATAGAGATACACCATCGTCTTTATGACAAATATCATCAATGAGTAGATGAAACACAATCTCCATATCTCGTTTTCATTAGGTAAGAAATAGATACCTCTGACATATCCTACAAGGTAGTTGTAAACAGTTGATTCATATGTAAAACGGTTGTTAGTGAGCTAGAAAACTGAAATATCTTACCTTGGTTGTTCTACATGAAAAGAAAAATCATAATACTCTTTCGATAGATGTTATGTCTTGATTCAAAAAGGGTGATTCATATTTCTGCACTTCTATGATGTGGACCATGTGGTGAAAAAGTTAGACATTTGAAACATAGATATGGAGGATTGGATTCGTTGAGTGTCCTATGCTATTCAGACTCGGAATCTGCAGTCATTGTATGGGCTTCGATTGAGCGAATTTGGTTAGGATGGAATTCCGATCTCGGTGGGCAGCAAGACATATTCAGACTCGGAATCTATAGTTGTTCTATGTGTTTCAATGGAGTTTCCGATTCTGAAGTAACCGAAGATCTCCAAATCATTCATATTGCGGCTCGGAATATACAATCGATTAGCGTATGTATATATGTATTTGTTATATATATTTCTTATTTATCTTATTACTGTCTGCTAGGAGATATACTGTCCTCTCTTCAACCCTTCTTTTTCTTTATCTACTGCACCTGCATTGTAGAGTTGCAGTAGATCCGAAGGTGGCTACTTTTATGCGTTGATAACAGGACACTTTCTGCCTGCTGATTCTATTTTTTTGTGGATTGCCACATATGCTCTCTTTGATTCATATTTTGTTCTCTCTGTCCAGATTGCATAAAAGAATCACAGGAGATCAGCCGGTTGGGTGCTGTTACTTTTGTGTGTTCAGAAGACAACACTACAAAGGTATGATGCCTTTTATTTGGTGCCTTTTAAAAGTATGTTCAGCAGAATTACTGTTTCTCACATCCTCCAAGAAGCAAAGATAGCAGCAATCTATGTAAATAAGTATGGTGCCCTTTATTTGATTGTTATGGATTAGAACTCATGATTGACCAATATTTTTCTAAGCAACACATGGATCAAGAGAGGATTCTGGGTGCCAGCAGTCTTGAGGAAGATGTTGATGGTTTCCATCCACTCAACATCGGAAATCTTGCTTTAAGTGGCAGAGAACCATTATTCATTCCTTGTACCTCAAAGGCCTGCATTGAATTATTGCTCCAATATTTAATTTTGTGAGGAAAATTATAGATGTAATTGGACAAAGCAAAGTAGTTGGTTTACAAGCTTCTTTACTGTTGGGTAATGCATATTTTTGAATTGCATTCTTCCTGGATTTCATTCATTTGATTTTGTGAGGGTTCAACAGATATATTACTATTTTCTCAATTAGCCTTGGAAAAAGTTATGGCCGTTTAGCACTACTTTTCATTATTTGAAGCAGCTCCCCGGCAATTTGTCAGGCTGATTAGAGGTTTTTTGTTAGGCAAAAATGTGAGGCTGCAGTGAGTTTGTACATGGATGGCATCATCGTCGAGTGATTCAGGAGATCTTGATGTGGCTTTTAAGTTGTGAGATTGAGGGGAAACTGGGAGAGGATAGTTTTTGAAATGCTTTAGAAATGACATACGTTTAGAAAATAAATTTTTTAGAAGAAAGTTAAGAAGTGGTTGATCATGTGCAGGAGCCTATGATATGAATTGCAAAGCATAGTGCTGTTCTCAATGTTAAAGTGTGCTACCTTAACTATTCCAAACCCAACCCCCCCTCCCCCCCCCCCCCGAAAAAAAAAAGGAAAATCCAAGAATCAATGAAGCATTCATAAGGAAACTAATATATAAATGTCAAAGCATAATGATATTCTTTTTTCGGTAAGAACGTAGAGGCTGTTGGTAGCATAATGGTATTCTTAGTATCAGAAACTTCTCACCTCACCTTTTTCCCGACCAAGTTACTTGCAAGTGAGACCACTTGTTGTTGCAGAAGATGTGCACCGTTTGTTGGTTTAGCTCTACAGCGCAGTGAATGTGATCTCTACTTCATGATTATTAATTGGGGATTGTTACCTTCAAGTTTTTGCATTCAATAATCTATCTGAATTGTAACCTTTTCATCCTTATAAGTTTGATTGAACTGGAGGCATGGGCCGCAAAGCTGGGAGTTTGTACATAAATCCAAAAAAATTTGGAGGTGCCCAGCAGAAGGCGTGCATGAAGGAGATGTCGGCGTTCCTCAATTGCTTGGCTCTCAATAAGAACAATGATGAGAAGTGCTTGAAGCAGGTGGAACTGTTAAATGTTTGTGTAGATGAACTGGTGAGGAGCTGTTCATGTCACTTGGCAACTGTTCTTACCCATTGTTAAGGACTTCTCATCACCCTTTGCAGAATTTAATCTTTTTTATATCAGTTCCTTTTACTTTGCTAGGACATGTTACATGATGCACCTTTTCTGTTCATCTCTTCCACAGAAAACAAAGCCAAAAAAGCCATGGGGGAGCATCAATTATCACTTGCAACGGCTCAGCAGGATTAAATAGTGCAATTCTAGGGCTGTCATAGTTCTAACTTTTTTAGCTGGAAGAAGGTACACATGCTTTTAGGGGGGGAGCAATTATGGTTCTTCCAAAGTTTTGTTTTGGTCGAACTTATTTGAAGCATGAAATTTCTTATCTTACAATAGGGGGAACTGTAGAAAGATGTCTGCTAAGCAGCTGCTTTTGTTGTCATGTTATTGTATTGCGGCTTTCTGAGATTTGTCATGTTATCGTTTGTTCTCGTACCTCCTTTTCCATTTCTCCTTATTTTTCTCTTCGTTAATATTTTCCTAATGATGTTTGAATGACTTATTGTGTATGAATTCAAACAAGGGTATGAGGCTGATCAATGTGCAACAGTAAATGAACTGAAGAATAATGTGCATTATTTGTCTTGTCGTAAGTAGAGCATAATAAATACGCCTAAGTTATGGGAAATGTTGGTTGAACAATTTCCTTCTCAGGGTTTTGGTTTGCTTCGGCAAGACAGGCGGCGTGTTCTCCCTGGTGCAAGGATAACAAGGAGACATAGGTGTAACTATGACCTTGTCTTAGGGGATCCCTGCAGTATCTCGAGTGGGTGGGAGAGGAATTTTATGCCGCAAAATTTAATAGTTTTTATGTTTTTGTATCCCATGGTTGCATTTGCAGGTTTTCGATGCTCTGCGTAAAAGAACAGATGTTTGAAGTTAATGTGGAAAACAAATCCTTTTTTCATCACCAGATAGCATTGATTTAACTCAGCATGACCAATATATATATATATATATATATATATATATGTATCCAAGACACAGTTTGTCGTCTGATACAGGTCGTTTGACCCTTCTGTCTAAAAGCGGTGGTACTTCAGACTAGGGCTCGCCGACTCGGTGATCCGTACCGGATCGGTTCTTCCCTGATCTGGTACGGTACACCCGAGTCTCTCAAAAATATACTGTGACTTGACCCGACTCGGCCGAGTCGGGGCGATCCACATCGTATCGGATTTTTTCAGATATGGCACGGCACGCCCGAGTCAGATCGAGTCGACAAATCATGTTTCGGACCTCCCTCCAGGCCATTTGATAACACAGAATAAAGTCATTTTGAGTGAGGATAGCTGTTGAACTTGCGGGTGCTTGGCCGAGTCGGGGCGATTCACATCGTATCGGATTTTTTCAGATATGGTACGGCACGCCCGAGTCAGACCGAGTCGACAAATCATGTTTCGGACCTCCCTCCAGGTCATTTGATAACACAGAATGAAGTCATTTTGAGTGAGGATAGCTGTTGAACTTGAGGGTGCTTGACCCTCTACATGGAAGAACAGATCTGTGAGGTTCTTGGAAAAAAAATTCTAGAAACACCGTTGGGTCTCTTTTCTTCGGCGACAGATTTTTGTTTTATATAGCTTTACGGAGAGAATCTGCGTGCCCGAAAGTGGTAATGCTACTTCAGACCTCGCTTCAGGCCATTTGATAAGCTCAGAGAAGCGAGATACTAAAACACACTAGAGATAGCTGAGACTGCTTGCCTTTCAGACGCCTCTTTGAAACTTTCTATAATCAAGTGGTCGACTTTGTATTTACAGCTCCTTCAATTGCTCAGGATTTCGAATAAAAAACTAATGGGTCTCTATTCTTTTTCCTTCAAAACATATCAAATAACGTAATTTTGGTCATGCTTAGTCAAGTTTTGCAGTATCGATCGTACCAGTTGTATCGTTCACGACCTGATATGGGATAATACGGTTGGTATGGATAGCATATCGATACATTGACAAGATGTGATTTTTTAATTTTTTTAAATTTTTTAAAAATAAAATTCTAATAATAGTTCATTTAAATTGTAAAATAATATATGTATTAAAAAATAATAGAATATTGAATTCTTTTTTATGATCATATATGCATATTAAGTTATATATGATTAATTTTAATAACTCTTCCAACTATTATTTTAAGAGATAATAAATTATATAGGATTAATTACATAAGAATGACCTATTACACCTTCAAATAAACGTCTTATTTGAAGACACAAAAAAGATATGTTAATATGTTAGCGTGAATATATATATAATTCATAACATCATTCAACTCCACTCATAAAGTATAAAATGTGGAAACTCATTTGTCTGACTCATCTGTGAATCTTGAATCTCAATTAGAATAAGATACATGAGATTCATGACCTATATAATCTAACTCTATCCTAATGAGGAGACGTGCATGTAGGTGAGTTTGAATTGTAATCATCTGCACAAATAATAGGTCATGTGCAGCGGCGGAGGGTACATGAAATTCTCTAAAAAGAAGTCTAACTATGTCTATACATACATGTCTATCATCTACTATTGGTGGGATTGGTGCTGGTAGTGCTTGAACTCTGGACGTGGAGGAAGATCCTGATCCGCTCGGTGTTGGTGGTGGGAGTACCCTGGATATGGAAGACGATGTCCCGACTCTACTGCGAGAAACATATCCCTCCCGTAACTGTGCCACGGCCACCATTTTGCAACGGTCTACCGAGTTTCCATTTTGGCCCCTTCTGGTCATATGCATCGTCCATCCTCGTTTGCTTGCCATGCTCTCGGGATAGTGTACCGGGTTCCACATCTTTAATGTTGATCGATTGTGTCCTTTTTCTTTGTGAACCCGAGTCACCAGTGAAAAAACTCCTGATGCCCCGTGGTTGTCGAGTAGTAGATGAATCATCATTGGCTGATGCTCCGGTCCATGCCGTCTCGCAGCTTCGCATTCTCGTCTCCTCAGGATGTCTTGCCTCATCTCTACTCTGACGTACTGCCTCACGAAGCTGCACTTCATATGGATTATTCACCGGGACATACACATTAAGCTGGTCAGTACGTGCTTACTGTTCTTCGTCACTGAGTGTCCATGCTCATTCATCCTCGTCGTTGCCGCCTGCTCTTCTGCTGAGCACTGGTTCATCTCTTTTCTTCTTTTTTTCCTTTTGTTGCATCTCAACTCTCTTCTCCCGCAGGTGTCTGGCCATTGCAAGTTTTACATCTCTAGACACATAGGTACACCTACCAACCTCAGAATATCCTGCACCTACTCCTCCTGTCAAGTATTTCTTCAACTGGGACACACCTCCTCCCATGTGTTCTATTTTACAGTAGTTGCAGCACCAACAACTACAGTTGCCATCCAACATAACTTCATGTGACCATCTAATGTCATTTGGACGTTCCTTAGGAGCCATAAAGTGTTTAAATATATCCCCTAAATTTAAGAATTACAAATTATAAATATTCTAGAATTAATTCTTAAATTATTCGTTATAAATGTAAATTATATTTGTTCTAGAAATATCACAAAACATGATAATGAACAAATATAAATTATAAATATTTTAGAAATAAATATAAATTAAATATTCTAGAATTAATTCTTATATAGAACCATTGAATAAAATTTACAAATAAAAATTTTATCTACAACATGAAAATTAATTCTAGAACATCTAAAATAAAAAAATAAATCTAATACATCTAAATTAAATCTAAAATTTGAACCGCCCACTGCCACCTCCTCTACCATCCCACTGCCTCCCACCACCCTGTCGGACCCCCCTCCCACCTCCACCCTCCCCCTGGCCACCCCCTCCCACCGACCACCGCCTTGCCAGTCAGCCCGTCCCACCTGCACCCTCGCCCACCCACCACCTCCCTTCTCCCATGTCCACCCTCCACCCTCCCATGGCAGGCCACTGCCCCACCACCGCCTCCTCCGGCCTCCCACCTCCCACCGGCCACTGCCAGACATAGTTGTCAAGACGACAAGGCGAACCAAGGCGCTCACGGGGTCTCTAAGCGCTTAGGCGACAAGGCGTCCGCTTAGGCGTCGCCTAGGCGACACTTTAACGACTCATTAAAAAATCTAAAATATATAACTCCTAATATATAAATAACAAAAAATATATGAAAATATTATAAAAAAATACAAAAAAATTCAGAAGCATGAATAAATTGCAGTAATTAAATTGCATGACAATTATAGAAATTTAAATTGCATCAAAAAAATACAGAGAAATCTAAAAACAATTCATAAAATTACAAAAGAACATAATAACATCAAGAAAATTATAAAAAATAAAGGCCAAAGGGTTAAAAACACTAACCTGTGTGTTACATTTTTTTAGCTTCATCTTTTTATTAACTCCATCCATCCTGAAAGATATTAGACAATATGGAAAATAAATCCTACCAAACATAACAAGTTATTAACAAATAACAAATCACATCATTAAAAAAGAATCAAATAGTGGCACTTAGCAAGTATGATATAAGATAACTAGTTAACTACTAACTACTAAGAAATGTTCATGTCTAAGCGTCTTAACATTACATGAAAGACTAAATCCTAAAATCAAATGGTACTTCTGTTGGAATGGCCTCATCATGATTGTCATTCTCATCATCTTCTTGGTGAGCAGCGTGAGCTTGACCTTCTTCACTAGACTCCCATGGAGCATCATCATCATCCTCTTCAGATTCTTCTTCTAGCAATTCTCCATCATCCGACGGATCATCATAATCTCTTGGTTGTGCTCTACTTCTTGTTGGTCTTTCATATGATGCTTCCATAGCAAGCTCAACATCTGCCCAAGTAAGATCTTCATCATCATGAACTAAATTATTTGACTTTTGAGTCATCAACTCACTCCCCCAATCTAAATCTGGTAGACAAATGGGATCATATTTTTCTGGATGATTTTTCCTCTCTTTGAATCTCTCTTGAAGACGATGATTATATTTAACATATACAAGATCATTCAATCTTTTATGTTCCAAGCGGTTCCTCTTCTTGGTGTGAATCTACATGCAAAGAATACAAGTGGATAATGTTAAATAAGGATAATATTAATCAATGTAAAAGAAAAATTAGAAATTAGATGAGTTTGTAAAACTTACAAATTCAAATGTACTCCAATTCCGTTCACACCCAGAAGCACTACAACAAAGTCCCAAAATTCTTATCGCAATATTCTTCAATTCGGAAGTTTCCCCACCATATGTTACCCACCACTCAACTATAAAAAAATAACATGTCAAAATATTGTTATTTAAAAAATACCAAGTAAAATTTAAAAATTATAAAAAATATACACTTACTTGGCATTCTCCTGTCGCGAGCTCTTATGGCTAGTTCTCTTCCGAACATCCCTCTTTCATTCAAATACATTGTAACTTGATCACCTATCTTATCTTGAAAGTCCAAATCTGGCACCATTCTTTCAAGACATGTAAAAAAATCACTCTCAAACTTTCCACATGAACTAACATCTTTCTCTCTAACCTTGAAATATAAGCTGGGATTTAAGAAAAACCCTGCCAAATGTAAAGGACGGTGCATTTGATCTTGCCATCTTTTATCAACTATCTTCAAAATTGGCTGAAATTTTACTTCCTGCGTATACATGGATGATGGATTTTAAAGCAAGGTAAAATTTTAAAACAAGCAAATTAAAGCACTGTAAATTTACCTTGGAGCCAAAATTTTGCACAATTTGCTCTTTTGCATACTCCATGGCAGTGTATATATAAGGCATTGCAGGTTTTTCATCTCCATCAACCAATCTTAACACTTGCAAAATTGGTTGAGGGGCTCTTAAAACATCTTCAACACCATGCCAAAATCTCACCTGAAAGACAATACTTGAGGCATTCTTCCCTGCATTTGTTGATGACCAAATACTCTTATACCAAGCTTCAGAACTAAATAGTCTTCGAAGAGCCCTTTTTATTGCATCATCATTCAACCTCTCCAATGTAAGAAATGATGTGGCAAATCTAGTCACACCACATCTGACCAATTCTCTACCCTTGGTTTCCTTTCTCATGTGTTCAAGAAGGCGAGTGTGAGTGTAAATATAAGCTGTCAACTTCTTAGCTTTTGTAATTACAATTTTGTAACCCTTTAACTTACCAATATCTTCTAACATGAGATCCAAACAATGTGCAGCACAAGGTGTCCAGAATAATATTTTTCTTTTATCCATCAACAAACGACCATCTGCTACATTATATGATGCATTATCAATTACAATTTGCACCACATTTTCTTCTCCAATTCTTTCAACCATTTTATCAAGCAACTCATATAACAACCCTGCGTCTTCCTTCTTATCAGAAGCATTAACTGACTCACCAAAAAAAGTCCCTTGCGAATAATTGACTAGAAGTTGATTAACTTTCTTTGTCTTTTATCGGTCCAACCATCACACATTATTGTACAACCATATGTCTTCCAATGCTTTTGATATTCCTCATACATCAAGTTTATCTTCTCCACCATGTCCTTCAAAAGGGACACTCTCAACATGTGATAGCTTGGGGGCTTATACCCTGATCCAAACCGTCCTATAGCCTCCACTGCATGTTCAAAGCATTTTAGACGGGCTACATTGAATGGTATGTCACCTTTATAAAACAAAGTGGCAACATACTCATCAACCATCCTTTTGTTTTCTTTGTTCCATCTATTTTCTAACGTGGATTGAATTTTCTTCCCACTTCTCCTAGCATCAACAAAGTCTTCTATACTCATTCTTGCAAAGGCATCAATTGGCCCTTTGGATTTAGCTGTAGGTGGTTTGCTCGTCCCCGAACTCTTTGCAGAAGAGTCCAATGTTGAAGAACCTTGTCGGGACTTGTCCACATGTCTCTCCACTTCATGTTCATCATCAGAATCTCCTTCAATCGGAATACTCTCATTTGGCTTTCTTTTTTTATTTTTGTTCATCCAATTGAGCATCTCTTCGGTAATTTGTCTATTAGTATTTGGGTATTTTTTCACATCCCCAAAACCACCAATCAGATGCTCCTTTTGTCTTTTGATGCCCCCATTAGTAATTAAGCCACAAAGATCGCACTTGACCTTGTTCTTATCATTTATGTCAGGCCAATATGCATACTTCCATCCCGGGTCTTTTGACTTTACTTTTAATTTTATCTCGGTCTCAACCGTGGAACTATTATCTGCCATGATCTACACGCAAAACAATAACTAATAATAAAAATTATTTTAATTTCAATTTAAAAAATTAATCTAAAAAATTAATCTAAAGAACTATTATCTGCCATGGGGGTTGGAGAGAGGAGGGAGACAGAGAGGGAAAGTCGAGAGACAGAGAGGGAGAGAGACTTAGAGAGAGGAGGGAGACAGAGAGAGGGGTCGGAGGGGAGAGCAGAGAGAGAGAGGAGGAGGAGGAGGAGGAGGAGGAGGAGGAGGGAGATAGAGGGAGAGGAGGGAGACAGAGAGAGGGGTCGGAGGGGAGAGCAGAGAGAGAGAGAGAGGAGGAGGAGGAGGAGACAGAGGGAGAGAGACTGAGAGAGAGGAGGGAGACAGAGAGAGGGGCCGACCCCTCTCTCTGTCTCCCTCCTCTCTCTCAGTCACTCTCTGTCGAACAGAGAGTGACTGAGAGAGAGGAGGTCGACAGAGAGTGACTGAGAGAGAGGAGGGAGACAGAGAGAGTGGTGGGGGCCGGGGGGGTTGCTCTGGTGAGAGAGATAGAGAGGAGGGAGACAGAGAAGGGGCGCCGGGGGGAGAGCCGAGAGAGAGAGAGAGAGGGGCAGGGGGGACTCACCGGCGGTGGAGGAGTTGCAGTCGCGGAGGAGGAGGAGGAGGAGTGGGAGACAGAGAGGGAGAGACTGAGAGAGAGAGAGAAGGGAGACAGAGAGGCCGGCCCGCCGGGGAGTTGCTCCGGTGAGAGAGAGAGAGGAGGGAGACAGAGAGGGGCTGGGGGTGAGAGAGAGAGAGGAGGGAGACAGAGGGGTCGGGGGGTTGCTCCGGTGAGAGAGAGAGAGAGAGAGAGAGAGAGAGAGAGAGAGAGAGAGAGAGAGAGAGAGGCAGGGGGGACTCACCGGCGGCGGAGGAGTTGCAGGCGCGGAGGAGGAAGACGCCAGAGCCCGCGGGGGAAGCCGCAGCCGGGGAGGAGGAGGACGTCGCGTTGTCGCCGCGACGGGGGAGGACTTACAGGCGCGGAGGAGGAAGACGCCGACGCCGGAGCCCGTGGGGGAAGCCGCAGCCGGGGAAGAAGACGACGTCGCCTCGCCGGCGGAGGAGTTGCAGGCGCGGAAGAGGAAGACGCCGCAGCTGGGGCCCGCGGACGTCGCCGCAGCCGGGGAGGAGGGGACGTCGGCGGTGTCTCTGCGCTCCGGTAACGGCGGTGGATGCTTGTCGCAGGCCCGAGCAGGAGGAGCTGACGCCGGGGCCTCCGGTGATGACGACTGCGGCGGACGAGAGGTTAGGGCAAATCAAAAGAAATCGCGGCAGGTCGAACGGGACGGGAGGGGGGGAGAGGTCAAGCGGGGTTAGTGGATCTCGCGCCCACGGGCGGGTTAGCGGGTCGGACTCGCGCGAGCCAAGGCGACCGGGCGGCCGCCTTGGCGCCCAGACTGCCTAGGCGGTCCGCCTTGTTCGCTTTTTCACCGTTCTGAAAGGCGACGGTCCGCCCCTCATGTTCAGCAGCGCTTAGGCACCTAGGCGACGCCTAGGCGCCCGCCTTGACTACTATGCTGCCAGCTGGCTGGTGGGAGGCCGGAAGAGGCGGCGATGGGCGGTGGGAGGTGGTGGGTGACAATGGACGGACCCCCCCACCCACCACCTCCCTCATCCACCCTCCCACCGGCCACCGGCCAAGAGATGGTTGAACCCTCCCCCCACCCACCACCTCTCTCATCCACCCTCCCCCCGCCAGTGGTGGGCGGTGGGAGGTGGTGGTCGGACCTCCCCCCCACCTCCCTCCTCCCCCCTCCCACGTCCCCCTATGGACCCCACCGCCCCCTCCCGTGGACGACCTCCCACCGCCGCCTCCGCCCTCCCACAGCCCCCTACGGCTGTCCACCGCCACCTTCACCCACCCACCGGCCATCCCCCTCCCTCTTTACAAAAAAAAATTCAAAACATTTAACTTATCTTGTCGGAGGCTTCCGATCGTTGGTCCCCGCCGGCCTGCACTGCCCCTCGCCGGCCTGCACCGCCATTGCAACGCCCCTCGTCGGCCACCACCGATGTGCCACCTGATTCGTCCACCCACGCCCACGGCCGGCTTATAACGCCGGACTGGCACAAGTAAGACGGATCACACGTACCTCACACGTACCAAGCCAGTCCCGCTGTGAATCGACCTGGTACACAACGGGACACGGTCCCGTGCGGGGCAATGCGTCCCGGCCGCATACCACGGCCCGGCCGTCCCGCATTTTCCATGGGCCGATCCGGGACGGGAGGTTCCGCCTGAACCATCCCAGTTTGGTAAACCATGTGCTTAATATTTGTTCGGCTATGTTGCAGTGGTTCTGGACAATATTACCGATCTGTCTCCGGTGTTTCCTCTGTTTTGCATGACTTTTATCCATCAAATACCCTTTGTTCTAGATATTCTATTGTCCCCACTACCATCCTGGGTATTGTCCAAAGCTTGTTGCTCCCTTTAAGTTATTATGTTTGAAATCAAAACCATTTTTGGGGCGAAGCTAAACTTATACTCGCAACCCGGTTATATTTCATAATCTTATCTGTATGTCCTAGAGACGTGAGATATAAAGAATATTTGCAGCACGAGGAGTGTCTGTGAGAATTTGTGTGGGGCTGTGCAGTTGTGACAATTACACAGATATTTGTACGGAGAACGGTGACGATTCATGGGAGGTGGTGTTTGGAGCACAAACTGGTTGAAAAGAAGAAAAAAAGCGTTGGGCTTCAAATAACTTTCAATGAATGCAAAACGTTTGATTATCGCTTTATTCTAGTTACTTAGGATTTATTTTGCTGTGATGAAAAAAAAAGTGATAGAATGCGGAGATATTATTGCTGTTGCTCCTCTGCACACTAGATCCTTAAGCCATGTTTATTTGGATTATTAATTTTAATATAATACTAATTTTGATATTAACATTTTAAAAATAAAAATATTAATATTGACATAGAAGAATTATGGTAATTGTATGGGAAGAACAGCATAATAATTGAAGGGAGATATTATTTTAAACTCTCAAAATTAGGATTCTATATCTTTTAATATGACTCTCAACCTATAGTAAATTCCGTAAAACACTACACCATCGCAACGGGCCAAAAGGGTGGGGGCACCAACGACCTCTCACCTTCGCAACGCACCAATCTCTCTCCTGGTGCGTGTCACGCTCTTGTTGTCGCCGTATTTCGGCCCCACACGCCATTCTCTCTCTCTATCTACACCCATCGAGAGAGCCAACGCCAGAGGAAAACCCCCTCCAATACCCCCCCCTCTCTCTCTCTCCAACTACCAAGAGAAGGCCCCCTCCGACACCCTCCCCGCTCTCTCGACACCTACCAAGAGAATACCCCGACACCCTCCCCTCTCTCTTGCCCCCTCTCACTCAGTCCTCTCTCTCTCTCATTGCACCCACCGTGATGTCAGTGCTGGAGGGGGAGACCCCCTCTGATGCCCCCCCCCCCCTCATGACCTCTCTCTCTCTCACATGTTGCTGGAGATAAAACGGTCCAAATATCTTTAACGTCATCTCCGTCGGGACATGAAAGTAAACTAAAGGGCATAACGACATTGTTTTAATTTTTTTTTTTTGGGGGGGGGGGGTTATGTATGAATTCCAGAAAGGTGAGGATAACAATAATTCAGGCATGATCAGGGGCCATACAGGTAATTTCCCTTTTTTTATTGACGTCTAAACTGAATCATTGAATCACATGGATAAATCGTCCGATTGTCATAGTGCTGAAAACCTCCAGTGATGCGAGTATTCGTTGATTAAATGTTCACTATGATATGCCTCAGCATTCCAAATATATCCTGCAAAACTAGAATGATAAAGTTCTAACTATAGATAGCGACAACCATGCGCGATGAGAGAGAGAGAGAGAGAGCTAAAAATGATCTAAAACAGATTAAAGTCAACTCATCAAGAAACCTAGAGCTAGCCATGAGATATTGGCCTGTATGATACACCGAGTAAGTATACACGGGGACGGATTGTTCAACTTCTGGCATTAGCAACAGTAGTCAAATGAACAAGAGTCTACTCACCTCTTTTTGCCTACAACAGTCAAATAGTGCACAACTTTTGAGCCGGTCGTCATCCTGAGATGCCGCTTCAAGATAACACGCCAGATTGATATACACGGACAAAACTTTCTTTAATCCTCCACCGTCAATAGCGATAGTCAGTCAGATCAACATCTGAAGCAACTCACCTTGGTGGCTTGGGTTGGCCCACCCCAAACGAATGGCAACCACATTTTTCTTCACTCCTCCGCATTGTGGCAAAACTATGAAATAAAGGCCGACGGCTGGCAGTTTAACCTGCAGCCATTGGCTATGTAGCTAAAGACCGTCGGGGCTTGTTATTCTTCGGGAACCAAGCCCCTCATTCTGTACTGCGACTCCGTTAGAAAACTCGGCTAGTTGAACAACGTTTGTGGAGCAGAGATAGGAGCAAAGACACTTCTTGTGCCAAGGTGGCTTTAATGCTTGAAAGGGAATTTGTCCAGAGCCAAAGTCAGCCTTACACACAGATATATATATATATATATATATATATAGCCCAAGTGGCATCACCATCGTTTGACCAATCTTAACGGCCAAAATCAACCTTGGATATCTGAGAAACGAGTAAAAGAATAAATCAACCGGCTGATCCCCATGTAGAAAGAAGAACAAAGATCTGTGTAAACAAAAGCTCACGGCCAAACTGTTTTGGATCTATTTACATTATTAAAGAAACAATGTTACTTTACAGCATGTCTTTTGTAGAAATGAAAGTCATGAATTGAAATATCACTTCAAATCATGTAAAATCTCATGCAAATATTTGGGAAAACAGCAAAATAAACATACAGCGTAGCGCACAGCAATATATATATATATATATAGTGCCCTCTTATGCCAATGAACAAACATATTTAAGGACAAAACGGTTCTCACACAAATGAAAAGGACAAACCGTTTAGAACAGAACTTCCTGAACAGCTTGACTTCGGCTTTCTTTGGAAATACCGAAGAAATAAACAAAAAATTAGGTAAATCACGCTGATTTCTACCATGAAGTCAAAACACTTAGGTTCAAAACTGGTAAAAGCCACTTCCTCTTCTGAATTGCTGCTGATGATTTGAGACTTTGTATCTTAACCAGCTTACTTTCGTCAACTTTTTTGAAAGTGAGCTAAAATTTAACTTATCCCGTACTTTTGATAAACTGGTAGAATGTGCTGTCAATTCCAGACCAAAGAGGCAAAGCACCCTCATAGAGAACAAATGTTCATTTGCTGTGTTACCCAAGTCTGGCAGAATTAGGTCAGCTGATCTGGTTGGATTCTGCCCAATCCAAGCTGATCCTCATCCTCACAGACCCCCAATTCTTAAAGGCCTGCTTTGATAATCAAATAGGCGAAGCAGGATGGCATATTTGCTGGTTCTGCGCCCGGTTTCGCCAGTAACGACGCTAACCGGCTTTGATAAAGTGCCAGTTAAGGGGCCAAACAGGCAGCGAACAGGGTTTAACCCTGGTTTTCTCATTCAAGCAGTTGGCGGCGAATACGCCATTCGCCCGGTTAAGACGAATGGCGTATCCGACCTAAAACCTGCCCGATTATCAAACAGGGCCACGTTGGTGGGATCAGCCAGGATCAGCACCCAGAGTGGCCAATCTGGGGCCAACCCCAACAAGCAATTGGAGTAGCTAGGCCAGCTATTGCTAGCTGGCCACCAGCTGCCAGTTTTGGTTGGGGAAGCCTCGGGAACTATGACTAGTTCTCATTTGGCCATTTTCATCCTCAACCGTTCACTCTCTAACCTCCTCTCTCTCTCTCATCTCCTCTCCTCTCTTGCCCTCTCCCAATTTCCCTTTCTCACTCTGCAGAGCACAATGTTTGACTAAGCAAGTATTTCAATGTCAACATGATGGTACAATGCAATTAACTTAAAATAACATTTTCTGGAAGTGTGGGCATGATCCAATACCTTGCAAAGAAACAATACATAAGTTCACTTTACTTTTTCATGCTTGACCTTCCTTACAAAAGAGATGGCTAGCTACATGCAGCAGGGAAGTAAAACTGGGATATGATAGCGTGACAGATACAATTAAGCACAATGTGGAGTCCATAATGTGATACTAAATCAAGTTCTTAAGAACTGCAATTGTACAAATGTAGTAGACATATTATAAATAAACTTTATAAAAGTATGTCTTAAGTACTGCAACCACAGATCTAATTTTATCAATGATCCAAATATATCAGACTTTATCAAAAATTATCATACTTCAGTTAAGAAAGGAAGAATAATTGGAAAAATGGATAAGAAATTATTTGTTTACTTTTCCTTGTCCTTTCATTCTGAAGAAATTTTCTTTATGCTAAATAAAGGGGATAAGGTTCTTATCCTTGTCCTAAGACTTATATCAGTATCCTTCCTTTAAGCATAAGGATAGACACTCCAGGTTTACCTTTATCATTTTTTTTGGGAAAGTGGCGTACAGCCACATATCCTTAGGTAAAAATAAAAGGTACAATCACTAATCACTCAGACAAAGAGCACTAGGGAGTTCTACCAAGAAAGTGAAACACCCCCAAAACCCATCCCCCAAGAGGCAGAAGATTACAATATGAGTTTCTTCCACCCTTGTATTTTAGACATAAAGGATAATTGGTGCCACGGCAACCACTTGGCAGTAAAATACCAGTCCATTAAACAAGTGATGCAGTTGTGGATATTTGCATCCATACATCCGCTCTTGTTTAATATTTCCTATCCTGACGAGTTTTTCTTTTGTCAATCAGGATAGTGTATAACATGCATTTCATCAAACAGAAGAAGATAAACAAATGACAACCTCAGAGATTTTCTCGTTGCCTAAGATACCCTATAACACGTATCCCAGTCACCACCCAAAATAAAGTGCAGGAAGTATGGAATAAAATAACAGTGACAACCATAGCGACCAAAGTAACTTCAAACTGACTGACCCCCATGCCCTCCATTTCCACTTCTTTTTATAGGAAATTGAAGTTTTTTTAGTTAATAATGTTATTCCAAATAAATGCAATAACAAAGATTTATTTGCAGCTTACCATCATCATTAAGATCAATAGAGATACGAAGATTTTGTGCTGGGTTTTCAATTGAATTGCACCGAGTTGGCGTCTGAGGAGGCCTGGGTGCCTGAGTAGGTGAGTGCATCTCACTGCAGCTCAGCTGCCCATTAGGCATCTGATCCCTTATCTTTTGGCTCAAGTACATTTCCATGCCAGAAGATGACCCCACCACATGTTTTTTGCACTTGAACCTTCCAAAAAGCAAGAAGCCCAAGAACTCCTCAATGATTGTCACAAAATCTTCCACTGTTGTAGTCTACGAATTGCAATGTGTGAGAGCTCCTTTACCTATCTTTCCTTTTCTCAAGGTACCGTTGCAATGATGCTGCTCTACTAGTTGGACCCTCTGCAATATGAAGGGAGCCAGGAAATGGGAATGGCAAAACACGAAAGTCAGTAATACAATGGTTATGTACGCATTAAAAAAACTACATCTATTATTCTTTAGATTCTAAAAGTTTTTGAATACTTTATGCCTCTTGCTTCTAAGTGAACCTTTATTTTCTAACACATAATGAACAACTAGGTCATCACCATTTAGCATTCATTTCCTTTCTATTTATGGGGAAAGCCCAGCCTTCTTCAGAGAAACCAGTGCACTTAAGCATTGCTTTATGGGATGCGGGCTTTAGCATTTGCTTCTTTCTCGGGGAAGAAAATTTCAGCGACATATGAGATCTTCTAGAACTATGATATTGAACCTGGGTTCAAAGAGTATTCAACTATTAACATGCTAAGCCATTTGTACTGCTTCTCCTAGAAAATTTAAGATACAACTGTCATGGACAACCGCTGGAGCTTGGGAACCTAAAATAGATGTGTTACCATTCACATTATCAGTATGCAAAGAACAATGATACGACGTGTCTTGATCCTAAATAAACAAGCTTCATTCTATCTAGCAAATATGAAGTGCCATTTCTTTTTTCTATGTACAAGACAGAATCACATTGGCATCTCCTGTAATGAAGATAAAATTTGATTGCTGATGATTCCGTACCCATCAATTTTGAATCAACAAGGAGTGGCCTGGATTGACCAACAAGGGGAAATTTTTTTGAATAAAAAACAAATTGTCTGGGATTGGCCTAGACGGGGGTGATCCCAGGGATCCCGATTGATTCCCACCCAATTTTGCCTCAAAATCAGATGTTGCTGCTCCCAAACTGAATGCTTTGTTTATATCAGCAGTGTTTTTTCTTGACATGACTAAGTGCACCATCTTAAGTTCAGTCCTCAATGAATCCGGACCAGAGCTGCATCATTGCAGAATATGGTCCGTGGCCTAGAGTACAAATGAGCCTCCAGATGAGTTGGCACACTTGTTCCAAATCATTAAGAAGTGCATCAGAGGCATGCCAGTGCTTACGCTGGGGGCATAACGTTCCTCAGCAATGCAGACCTGATTCTTACAATCTGCAACAAACAAAACCCACCAAGTTTCCACTCACCAACATACGTGTTGTCCCATCACAGCCTTGATGTGAGACAATACATTTAAAAAAAAATCAGATTGGGCTACATAGGTCCTCCTCCTAGATGTTCCAAGGCTTGCTTTCATTAGCAGCAATGCGTGGAGCAACTGATGGTGACACAGTTGTTGCACCTTAGATTCATGTCCAAGCAGCAATAGAAAAACGTAAGCATTCATGAGAGCA
Source organism: Amorphophallus konjac (assembly GCA_022559845.1). Taxonomy (NCBI): domain Eukaryota; kingdom Viridiplantae; phylum Streptophyta; class Magnoliopsida; order Alismatales; family Araceae; genus Amorphophallus; species Amorphophallus konjac. Next base: position 248,566,315 of record CM040117.1, on the reverse strand, counting down.
GGCCAAAGTTGGCTTCTCTCTCCCTCTCTCTGACCACACTTCTTTTCCACTCTTTCTCTAATCCTCTCCCCTGTAATCTCTTGATTTCTCCTATTATCAGCTACCTTGGAGCCGCTGGAACAAGGTCTTATACTCTTTCCTTGCAGCAGCATCACTAATGCAAATCATGTTGTCCTACAGCTGTAGCCGCAGGTACTAATTCGTTTTCTATAATTGCTTTGGGTTGAAGTTTCCAGCCTTCCACAGTCAATGTCTATTTTTATCATCTAACCATATGTTCCTATTTGTAGCTAGTGCTCCTGCTGATTCGTTCACCATATGTTCTTCTTTTGCTACTGGCGATTTGTATTTCATATTTACCTATAAATGCTTCTGCTGTTAGCCTGTTAATTTTTGTTTATGTTGCTCTCTCTCTCTCTCTCCCCCCCTCAAATGTTCATCCTTTCCAAAATGTGTTTTACAACAATGTCGTTCCAGTCTGATTTACATGGACAACTTGAAAGAACATCGTGCCACCCTTCCTTTGAATGTTTTTTCAAAAGAAGGTAAATGGTACAACCAATTTTATTAAAGGAATAAATAGACCCATCCTTTAAATGTGTTCCAGTCTGATTCAGATTTCATCTTGAATGCTCTAAGCCCAAAGCATAAATCATCTGTCATTTATCATCTCTAATGGGCCACACGCTGACTGGCATCAGGTTATGTCAAATACTATATTCACAAGAGGAGATAGAAACAAGTGATAAAATCAATGTATACCACTATATATTCCTCTCAAAATGTCTTGTCCAATAAAAAGATAAGACCTGGAAAGCAGGACTAGGGTACTGGTGCGGGGAGCGGACCTACATGGACTATAATCACCCCTGGAAATTGAATGACTCTAGATCTTTAATTTTGTTGATGTAATATGAACTTAGCATTATGGGTGGTGATTTGTGCTTCTCCACACCCTCTTTCCTTTGATCATAATGTCATTTTCGATGCTAATTGAGCCAAAAAGTACACAATTGGCTGCCAAGTCCTGCAGCTCCCAACTGAAACTAAGTCTCATTTGTCTCCAATCATGTGGAAGAAGAGGAACAAGGAAGGCTTTTGTCGAGCTTACACTTCTCATGTTTCCCTGTTTTTCTGATTGTCTCATATCTTACCTTCTTTATTGCACATGCTGCAAACTGCTTTCATCAAGCCCATAGGTTTTCTCCCCCATTGTATGGGTAACTCAACTGATATGGAATATGGAGTTATAGATAACTATGGGTGGACTTACCATACCTCTTCCTTTCTCCTGCCAAGAGACATAAACCAAAAGGAAATTCCATTACACATTGCAGATCCAAATCATCGCACTTATGAGATCCTACACAAACCACATCATTTTGATTAGTGCACCAATCTTGTTGCATAAACTTTATTTTCCAACTCAGTTTTGATGTTTAACCCAAAATTTCAGCAGTACAATTTATTGAAAGAGGGGGACGGGTCAATTGTTACATACACAGATCACCAATAAAATATGATTCATTGATGCTTGTCAGGTGTTAATACCAATGCAATATAGACAAACAAATGGGGGAACAATGGGCGTGCCTGAACTCATGTTTTATTATCAACATAGTCACTGGTGCATAATGGGACTTCTTCAAAGTGAAAATTTCCCAAGTACTCTCCCTTTCCCCTCGCTTCTCTCATGAGAGAGGCAGGACAAAAAATCTGTGTAAAATTCAACAAGCTGAACAGTTATGGTGTTTTACTGAATCAGTTCACCTCACAGATACGATTATTATCTTATGGAGTCAAAATTAGCATGAAAAACAATGTTCACACGATCAAATATAATTCTAGATCAATAAATAAAATTGTTCTTGAACGAAACTGCAACCCGAAACTTGAGTCAGTGGGTGGAGAGGCCCCAAACTAAAATCTGTAGGCACAAAGTGGCACATTAATGCCTATGGTGATACCGGATAGAATCATACAGCAAGCAGCGCTCTCAGAACTGCAAGACCAAAAGGGGAAAATGCAATGAGCAAATTGGCTCTGCACCATGTTGCTGGACCGAACAGCCAAACCAAATGTTGAGATAGTACGTTGAGAGCCCCAAAAACAATACAGAGAAGGAATTAATCCTAAATACTTGATTTGGGACTAAATGGCCTTCACTGACGTAAAAGTTGGCATGAACTCACAAATTATTCATCCTCCGTTACTTTTCTTATCTAAAGTAAAATAACCAACAAGACCTCATTATATGACACTTTATTTAAAATTTCTGAGTTAAAACCAAGTAGTAGGTGGATGGTTTAATAGATTCAGCTATCATACTCTTGCTAAATCACAAATAGGACAGATTATCTCCTCACTTTTAACACAACACAAATGGCATCACATCCTAAAATCATTAGCTTTGTTCAAGTTGCATACAAGTGCATGAACAAGATAATAAAATGACTTGATGTTTTTTCTGAAAGTATCAAATGACTTGATGATGCTGTATATAAATACAATTTCTTTTATTGCATGCAAGAAGGCAATTGAAACCATGCAGGATGACTCCTCAATTTAACACATCAAAAATGACATCATGCCGTAAAATATTAACTTTGTTCAAGTTGCAGGGTGCAAGTGCCCATTAACAAGATAATCAAATAACTTCATAATGTCGTACTTAAACATGCCTTCTTTCATATGTGCTAAAATCAGTACATCCCTTAGTAGTCAATCATGTATGACTAGAGACTCTGATTAACAGCTCCTGATGTAAACAAAGCCCTTGATGCATAAGTTAAAGTAATCCAACAGTGTAAAGAGAGACGTAGAAGGCAGATCACCGCTGTTAGATCATGATCATGCAGAAATTATCATGATTGCTCTCTATCAGTGCGTCATCACTAACATCCAACATGTGATCATCATCAGATGGTCCATGTACACTGCTTACCAGTCTTCACAATCATAACGATTCGATGATTGAAATGTATGATATTTCATGTGTTTCTTTTAAATAACAATCTAGTTTAAATACAATCTACATGCTGTGATCAAACTAATCCCCCATGCATTCTGATGGTGAGTAAGGAACATAGCCACAAGCTTAGGGAATGCAATTAACAGCTGTGATCAATGTATACATCATGCAAGAGATACATGTCAAGTAGTAGGACTATCCTTATGTGTAAAAGCAACTGTTTATGTAGATTATGACACAAATCTGGTGTGGAGATGTAGCTCGTTCAAAAATTACAAGCCTACTGAATCACTCCTTTGGCCAAGTGCTGACCTATCAGCAACATTCATGAAGGCAGGCAAACTAACTCCTAATCATTAGGACAAGGTGGACATAGAGAAGAAAAGAAAGGACATGTGATTAACACAAGCCAACAGAACCAAAAGGAAGGGCAATCTAAAGGATCCCAAATTCCTAAAACAATCCCAATCAACATGCACTCCTTATGGCATATCCTAGAAGAGCTTCAGAAAAGAGAAAAAACACAAAGGTCGTCTGGGATTCATTGAAGCAGTGAGGAGAAAGAAAAAGTGCTTGAGCACAAATAGGGGACTCTTTAGGACTTCTAGAGATTTGATTTTTTTCCTGCCACTTCCTTTTATGAAATAAACTATTCCACCAAGATGTCCAAACCTCACCTGAGTAGAAGACCTTATTTACAACATTGAACTCAACCTGCCTTCTTTCTATTATCTGCCCCCATTTTTTTCATCCTTCTTGCAGACATAGGCAAACAATCCTGTGCTTCTTTGGTCCTCTCTCGCCCAACTCAACCCAACCAATACACATCAGGTTGCTCGATGTGACCAAAGAACATCATATTTTTCTAAACAAAGTACATGATACTTTTAATACACATCCCCTCAAACTGGAAAAAACCAATCTCAGATGCACAATGTGCTGCTTTGAAAACACTGTAGAATGTAGACCACAATGTCATCTTATCACAACACTACAAAATGGTTCATGTAGTCCTAAATTATATTATTCATTGAAGTACATAATGTTCACGGGGCATTACTTAACCCAGATGAGAAATTCTAAAGAACCATATGAAAAGACAGAATCCCTTTACTCCGTGGTATGGGCTACATCCTACATCAAGTGAGCGTGCCACAAGTTAAAACCCCCAAGCAACCCAAAGTAGAAGATTAAGAGCCGAGCCACTCCAAAACCCTCAGATATAAAGCCAATTAGCCAAACACCCTTACCAAAGTCCTCCTTTGCCACTAGAACATTCTACAGTTTGAGTCTCCACATATAGCTCAAAGCATTGCACGCAAAATCGACCACCAGATTACAATCACCTCCGAGAATTCACCTCTGATTCCAGCCCGAGATCAGCCTGTCCACTCTCTCCAAGTGTCAGCTACCTTTTTTATTTTTTTTGAAAGTGGATGGAGTCAGTTACTTTTTCGAAGCTTCAAAACCAAAATCTCAGCTACCAAGACACCCCCTCCCAGGAAAACAGCAAAATTCCATTCCATCTGTGCTGGCTAGAATGAAATCTCAAGAACAATAAAATGCTGACTGCCATCAAGTGAGTAGGCTGCAAGGCCAGGATTATGCTAGGCAGTAGGTGAATCAGATCAGTCGGTAACACAGCTCTTGAATATTGGGTGGCTTTACACCGACATTGGGCGGCTTTACACCAACAATGACGCCTAACCGCATCCATCAAACATATCTCATCTAATCCAGGACGTGTGAATTAATCCACAAAGTAAAGATTCAAAAGAACAACTAGGGAAGGCCGAGAGAACCACGACGCGAGCACTCACGTTAATGAGTAAAGAAAAGATCAAGACGCATCCGAGGTTCTCACCAGGTTCAAGTTCCCGCGGATCCCTCCAGTCCTCCACGCTCCCGCGGAAGTGCTGCGGGAACCGCCCTGCGGAAACAACAAAAAACTCCAACGTGAACCGCAGGAATATCACACCATGACACATCGCAGGGGCATCATCGTAAATATGTCCAATTGAAAAGGCTGACCAGGGGGCACATTCGTAATTAAGAGCTCTGCAGTAGCCCTGTAGCAGCAGCAGTGGGGGATGGAGGGAAACCGTACCACTGCTCTGCGGAATCTGAGGGTAGACCACGGGCGGTGCCGAAGGGGGCGCCAAAGCCGGCAACGGCGACGGGGGCGGTCTGAAGCAGCCGCCACCGCCCGCCGCCGGGGACGGCGGCGTCTGAGCCAGCTCGTGGCATTGCAGCGGCCGGCCCATCGTTGGGGGAGCCAGCGGAGCCAGCTCGTGGCACGGCAGCGGCCGGCTCGGAAGCGGGGACGGCGGCGGCAATGGCGGCAGGTCATAGTAGCTCGGGCTCGCGGCGATCTGCATGATCACCCGCGCCTGCAAGTAACGGAGACACCATCAGGAGAGAAGCTTGATCGCACCCACGGAAGGGGAAGGCCAGCTGCAGGCTTCTTCACCCGAGCATCGTCACCACTCGCCGCTGACGAGTGCGGCCTTACCTTATCCGGTGGCACGCCGTCGTACACGCTGACCCTGCCATCGTAGAAGATCGTCAGCTGGACCGCAAGCCCCTCTGCATCCGCAGCAGCTGCCCTGCAACAATGGAAGAACAGCTAGGGCATGCCGGAGAGAAGACGCACCCCGGGAAATGTGGAGGATTGCAAGGTAAGAAGAGGCGCACCTGGGAGGCAGGTCGGCGGAGTTAGGCGGGAGGGTGCCGCCGCCGGCTGCCAGGAACCGGTAGCACGCATCGGCGCCGGAGAAGGCAGGCACCGCGGATTCCCTCCTCTGGCACGGAGACGGCGCGCTTCCCGCCGCCGCGATCCCCGCGGCAGCGGGTTCGCCCCGCGGCAGCGGAGGAGGGGAACCGAGCGGAGGCGGGACGGAAGCCTGCGGACACATATATCAATATATATATATATGAATTATTAATAAAAAACGAGAAGAACAGAGAGTTCTAACAAAAATGCCGCCAGCTTTAACGGGTAGAATAAATGTTTGGGGGCGCCGCCTCACCTGCGGGGCGATGACCGGAAGCGAGATGTCCGGCGGCCTCCTGGCGAAGAAGGCGGGGATCGAGGGTCCGGCCGCGGAGGTGGAGGGGCCGTCGTCGTCGGCGTCGTGGCGGCTCTCCAGGAGGGCCTTGAGGGAGATAACCTGCTGGATGGCCTGCGATTTGTTCCACGACGGCCGACGCATGCCTGCATTCGCCCGTACAGCAAAGAAAAGCCCAGCCCGGCCAGGAACAGAGACCACCGCCATGGAGCTCGAGATCAGTGCCCGCTCCCTCAAATGGAGGAGAGCAAGAACAAACACCAAAGAGAAGAAAACCGACGGGGATGGGAAGAGGAACAGAACGGGGGGAGGACCTTTTTCCTTGAGGAACCGGCGGCAATCCTCGCGAGTGACCTGCGCGATGTCCTCTTCCGTGAGCTCGCACAGGCGCTTCTCCAGCGGCGATTTCATCGCCGTGGCTCCGCCCACCGCCGCGTCCGTCAGCCCCGCAGCCACCTCGGCCGGTTTCCCGGCAGTGTCCTGCGGCGCCGCCTCGCGAGCCGCCATGGCCACCGCGGCAGCCGCGAACCGCGGAAGGAAGCGCGCGGAGGACCGCCGCGGCGACGAGACCTGGGTCTGCTAGGAGATCGCCGAAAGATCTCCCCCGCCCAACGCCTCCCTCGCTCCTCTCTTTCCTCCCTCTCTCTCTCTCTCTCTTGCCTGAGAGAGTGGCTGTGGCAGTGTGCCCCCACTGCACCCCCACTCTGGAGCCGTCCTTTTATATTTTTCTCCCGGCTTTGGCTTTTTTCTCGATTTTTTAACCCGAATAATAAATGTAAATAAAGAAAAGGAATCAAAGGGGGGGGGGGTGTTGCGCAAGTGGGGGAGTTGTGGGCGTGTGAGTGGTGCGATTAGCCGCGGGTTTCCCCGCTTCGCCGGGTGGGAGCGGGCAAGGGCGGGTGGGGGCTGCCCCTTATTTTACTTCGCATTTTAATGTTTTTTATTTCCACTGGAAGGGGTGCTGACACGTCATCACCTGTCGCTGGCTATTGAATGCTGCCTGACCGCTTTTACGTGTGTCCTAAAACTTTCGTATAATTACGGAGTGTGCCACTGGTCCCCCGGGCGCGCGCCTCCTCGGTGCATATCCTATGGGGGGTCCCCTTTTTTGTTTTTTTCCTCTTTACGCTGGATCAAACGGCCGTGGCTAATCTTTATTATAATAATGGCAACAGTAATTAGATAAATTATCTCATTATACACATAATTATAGAATTGACATTAATGTGAATGAATATAATGATTATGGTTATATGTCTCTGCTACAGCCTAACTAAATCCGCTTTTAAGATTTCAAAAGAGTCATCATAATTGACCACTGTCGTTATATCCACATTTTTTTTTGACGTCGTGATACACTCCACATCTCTTAACTAAGCTTCTACGGTCACTTCTTCGATAATCATGACCTTATCACCGCATGCGCTCCTCACCATCTCTTGACTATAAAAGGTCTTCGCGACCTCCTCTAAGGGAGCGAGATTAGTGCAATAGAAGGCAGGTGCAGATGGTGAGAGATTCCCCTCGGAAAGGAGTATAAGCCGCGTAACTTTAGTCATGGTGATCCTCCTCTGCTCTCGTCGTATATATAAGTTAGACACCTCTATCTCTAGAGAGTACTTCCATTTATTTTCCTATAAATTCATTGACTTAAATATCATAGAGTTCTCTCAAAAAAATTAACCCCGATAGAAATTTTTATGTAGAAAAGAAGCTTGACAAGATCCTCTCAAGTCATCAACTACAGCGAGTGCTCAAGAGGAGAAACTCGGCAACGTCCTCTTACGATTATGACCATCCAACGTGATGTAGCCCAGCCCAGCTTCATCGACAAGAGACCTCCAATTGTTGACCGAAAAGATGGCCCAACCCTTTGTCTATTCTCGACCTCTAGTTCTCCAACTCAATGATTCAACACCCGACCTACAAACTTGCATCTTCCAATTCGGGTGTTAGGAGTTGCATCTTTTAACCTCGTCTTGAGATCCCCCTGAGGTCATCCAGAGAGATAGTAAGGTGCCCAACTCAACTCCTCCCAATATATTTTTTCATCTTTCATAGGAATTGTTAGGCAACGGAGTCTGATTAGGCGTAGCGTCGTGGAGCGTCGTGGCACTGTTATCAGCTTCATCGGCTCCAAAGCCTAAGAGAATAAGCTTGGCACCCAAGAGCCATCCTAACAAGTGGTTGCTCGAAAGTGCCATCCACATCTATGAGTTTTAGCTCAACAACTTGGTCCCGAAGTCCGATTCATCAATATTGGAGACACCTTCTACTCTTTTTTAGGCTCTATATTCTAATCTCTCTCCTCTTTCTTAAACTCTGTATTCTTACCTCCTCAAGTCATGTATCTCAATTTATCCTGTAATAAATTTAAGTGTTGTAGTGCCGTTGTAACACACGCAACAATCATTTTTTTTCTAACTATTGATATTAGCAACCTTCTTGGAAGGAGATATTTGTAAACAATGTCCTTTTAGATTAGTTTTTGTTTAGGATGTAAAGAATATTCTAATTTTAGATGAAAAATCTCTTTAGAAAATTATCATTTTTATAGACACATTGTGTCAAATAGAGGAAAAGAAACTAGAGATGAAGAGACAGATAAGTATGGAGAGAGGAAAAGTTTAATAGAAATTATGAGTATTTTAGTCTTTCTTTCATTTTAGTTAAACTTGAAATAGGATTAAATAGGGGTCTCTAATAGGATGTTAATGATAGGTGATGTCAATAGTATTTTTACAAATATCGATATCTAATGAGATTATTAATATTAATAGTTAGGTAAAAAAGATGATTATATAATTATAAATGTAAGAGGGTTATTTTATAATTAATCTTAACGATAATAGTATGAGCTTTGCACTCTGAATTTATTTTTGGGCACAGTATTTTTCTTAGTGATCAATGATTATCTCGAATTATAATGGAAGTTAAGCAGTAATTAATTAATACAAGAATGAATTATAGGTATAATCATAAGCATAAAGATGAAAGTAGATTAGAAGTTGAGAAAGAAGGAATATGACGTAGGTACATGTCATTATTTATTCTCGTCGATCTGTCTCAATCCCATATCACTCCATACAAGTTGACCGGAACATTTTTAAAGTCAACGGTTCGGTGTTACAAAAATCCGCCTAACATATTATTACAAAATAAATGGCCCGAGAAGAAATCAATAAAAAATATAGCGGTGTGTAATTATAGCTAAAACAAAAATGAAATGGAGTAACCTCGTATTAAAAGCAAAAGAAAAAGGGAATTTATATCTCATGACATATCTTTTGGCTCTCTTTGATAATGGAATATAGAAATTAAGTTAGCTTAAATTTAAGTAATTTATTCTTATTTTTTATCTTTTTCTTTAAAATATCTCTGAGTTAAAAGATGTAACTCATTCTATGTTTGGGTGAGAATGAGTTATTCTAGAAAATTTTAAATTAGATGTGAGAAAATTTATCCATCTTATCGAATAATATTTTCACTTATTATTTAAATTAATATCTATTATTACACCTGTAGAGACTAGATAGTGTTCCATTCATCTCGTATTATATCTTTAAAATTTGTTTGATGAGAAAGAGCAGTCGACCACCTTGAGAAAACCTGTAACCACTAGAAAGAGTGTCATAAGGAGTCCTAAGAGAGATCACAAGAGATAACCTTCTGATACTTAAGTCAGGACCGTACGAGAGAATAAATGAAGAGCTGAAGAGAAAGAAAGTAGTAGAGAGGGAGAGTCAAGAGTTTGTGATGTAGCAACGATGCTCAGGGAATGTTCGGAGAGTACTCGGAGAGGAGGAGAACGCTCGGAGAGTCAGGAGGAGAAGAACGACTAGAGAAACTCTTTCTCACCGCTATCCTGTTGGAGTATCCTTCTATTGCTACGTGTGGGAGCGCACGAGGGTGTCTCTCTCTCCTTTTCTACAAATATCTCTATATCTGTGTATATCTTTTTGTATCTTCTCCGGTCTACCCTATAATTAGGTCCCTCTGAGGACCTATTTATAGGAGGGGCAACGGTGTTATCTCGTTCGTGGATTTGACAATGATGTCATTCGTGGAATAATATCTTACTTGATCGTAGAGGTCTCCCGTCACTCACTCGTTCGTTTTCGGAGAGAAAATCTCGTGATAGATATCTCGACGATGTGAGTGTGACCCAATCCTCATCGGAGTAAGCCCCCGTAACGACGATCTCAATATTCATATGTTGGCAAGTTATGCAGCATTCTGAACGCACGCACCCAGATGTCCCGCCCGTGAACCGGCGAGACTTTCATCGGCCTTAATCATACCTCATTTATGAGACCATGGGCTGGCAGGAGAAGAATGTCGTGGGTTTAATCGTCCAAAATGGCAATGGTTCCGGTGTTACCGAGTCGCACTGAGACTGATATCATTGGACCGTGTTGAGTATGGCGTCATAGAATCGCGCTGTACCTGACGAGTTTTTACCTCCTCGACACCTGTATTTCGTCGTCAAAGAACCCCCTTATACGTTATAAGGGATTAGTGAGTGGGGGCATGTAGGGGTTGGCGATGAGTAGTACCAACATGCAGATCCACACGATCTGCCCTCCCATTAACGAGGGCAATAAATAATGGTGATTGTGTTCCCACATGCATGTGTACGGGTCCGCCAGCGGGTCGAAGCCGTTCATTCGTTCTAGGTATTTATTTCCTGCACTGAAACTGGCCAGACTCGCTTTCCACTGATAAGTAAATTAAGCTTTATTTATGAATTTTGTAATAAACAGCAATCGGGACCCATGTAATGTAACATGCCAGATATTTTGTGAAAATATTCTTTTTTTCTTTTTTCACGCGGAGAGAAGGGTTAATTTCATATTTACCCTCCATGCAAAATGTCAAATTTACCATCTCTAACTATCAAACATCACGTAATGCAATGTCTGTGTGCTTTGCTTCCAAAAAAAAAACTATCAAACATCACGTGCACCACCATTATTACCTGAAAATCTTGAAAATATCATTAAGTAATAAAAATGCCCCCATCTTAACTTCGAACCTCCCCGGACCACAAGTGTATCTTCGTCATTTAACGATTTTTTTAAAATTTTAATGAATAATTATGATAAACATAATATCTGATAATTGAAGATGAAAATCTTGATATCTTGCATATGAGGAGGGTATAAATGAAATAGCCCTATATAGAAGAACTATAAGGTGTGTGCTTTTCATTCTTTAGTGAAATCTCCGGGTAAAAATGACGCCAACAGTTATTTATAATGTTACATAGATATGTTGATTATCATTCATTCATGTTAGTAAAAGATTTTTTTATTCCCCTTTGGAAACGCTTGCATTCCCTCCAGGAAAGACCACGTCATGGAGAATAATAATTATATAATGTGTTGTTAAGCCTCATACCTCATCCACCTTTCTCGGGGGGACATGGGCTACCATTTCAAGACTCTTTGTCGTTATCAGTCTCTGCCAACTGTTGACAACTGTTGACAAATTTATGGCATGGCCATTTGTTCCCGTCACGTATTTATGTAATTGTGCTCACATGATAGGGCCTAAGCTGTAATTATCCATTTTGACCACTTGCTCTTATCACGTAGGGCTGTCAATATGTAGGCATGGGTAGACCTATAAAATCTGAGCTCGGCTGGATTCGAGTCACGTCGGATTGAGTCGAATATGATATTATTAAAAAATTATAAAATTTGAATAAGATATGATTGAACTTGATAATTTAAATAAAAATAAAAATTATTAAAAACTAATATATTTAATAATATAAAATTAATATCTCATTAAATTAATTAAAATCTTGATATTAATTATATAGTTTGAGTGAAAAGAGAATTTAAAATTTTTAATAATATAAAATAACATAATTTTAATTAAGTAATTTTAAATTTTAAAAAGAGAAAAAAAAGAAACAAATCAGATCGACCTGTCGGCCGAATTCAAAATCTGAGTCTGACTCGTAAGTCTATTCGGATCGAACTTGTAGACCATAATAAAGATCCACGGGTCAAAAAATATCTTATGACCGGATCAAAATCGAGCTAGCCTTACCGACATATCAGACTAACTCGACTCGTTGACGACCCTGCTATCACGTATTTTTATCGTTCAAGTAAAGGGTGTCGAGGACACCTGTACGTGCAACGTCGTTCCTCCTCCCGTGAACTCAGTTTTTGCATATGTGGTCTCATTCGATTCGCTCGAAAAATTTCGGGCAGATTACATTAATCTTAGCATATATTTTTATATGCATTTTCACAATTTCTTCACTCGAAAATTTCACATAAAATCGGGCAAATTTTCACACGATTTCAGTTATTTTTTTTTTGGCTAATGGGTATAAATGAAAGAGGGAGGACAGAATAAAAGAACCATCTAATCTATGATGTTATGTTTCATTAGCAATGAAGTGCAAACTTTGCAAACGTTCAGCTCTCCTCGTCTACACACAGAATTGCAAGAGGTCATGGTAACGAAGACGATGAAGAGTCATGTTGGTTGTACAATCAAGTTCGGCATGCAAGAAGATGACGTCACTCGGCAAATTGCCCGCCCTGGACATGTGCGGGGGTGGGGGGCTCACAGAAAAAGTGAAAACATGACATTGATGCACATTAACGGCGAGTCAACGTGCCCTTCAGTTCAAACCTTAAAAAAAAGAAATTTGCAACAATAAAAAAAAGGGGAGTTGCAAGAATGTTAATTCCCCCAATTATGCATATTAAATTTTACTCACATGATGGAAGCAGTCATAAGTTAATTAGTGAGAAAATAAATATTTTTTTAAAGATTCGGGGGCCCTCTCCCGCCATCAACCACAATTGTGGGGACTGTTTGAACCAACTACTCCTATCACTTATTGGTCAAAGAGTCCGCCACCTGGAGCAAGGGGGTGGGCTTGATAAAATTTACGAATGGCACAGCCCAGTCTCGAGCAAAAATAAAATCACCCGTGGGCCGTGGGTGTACACATTGTGACTGATAAGGCATACTGGACGTAGCTATAAAGCTGAATGGAACCTATGACCTCGTTGTTACCTACGGTTAGGAGGATAAATCTTACTGAAAATAACAATTCACTCGAAAGAAAACTATATATTTTTAGGATTTTTTAGCTTTTACCCCTTAAAAAATCAATATTAGTAATAAAGCTCCCTGCTCCATCTATTTATGATTAAACTCCTCGATTCTTCAGATCCTTAGTAAAAGTCTACCGAGTTAATAACCGAACGAAAAATAAAATATACCACCATATTTTTCCGTCACTCTTATTAATTTGTTATTTCCCATTTTACTCTCTCTCTCTCTCTCTCTCTCTCTCGTACACACGTTCATACACACCCTCGACTCCCATTACTATTTGGACTGAGCTCACATAATTTTATCCCCAAAAGATAACTCAAGGGGTATGATTCTAAATCCTACAGATATGACCTAGTAACATTTTCTATTTTTCAACATGGGATTAATTCAGTTCAGTCGTGTCCCAACTCTCGTACACAGTGGTAACTCCACTCCATAACTCCTGGTTTAAGTAGCCCTCTCCTCCTGCACGACTCGCGACTAGATCACTATAGGCCCACTAACTTCTACTTGGTTGGTCCATGAGTTAACTCATATTGTACTACATGCACTACAAGAAAATGCGCAAATAAGGATGGCCAAAATCCGTCGCAAAGTCTCTTAGCGATGAATTTGGGACGGATAACAGTCGTCTGATATTTTTTATAGCAAATCTCAGACAGAAATTTTTTTTTGTCCTAAACCCTTCCTAAATTTATGATGAACATCCCAAATTCATCCCTAATCCATAAAATATTTCATCAGTGACAACAATAAAGAACTGTGAAAAATCCTTTGAAATCATTACCATCGAAGAATTCGTCCCAAAATGGCCAATTATTTTAAAAATAATAATAATTTGTGACAAAAATAAAAATCATAAGTTATGTCACAACCCGATAATTATTTTAAAAATAATAATAAAATCCACTTTGAGACAAGCCCGCACAATTTTGTCTCCAAAAGGTGCCTAACAAGTTATGGTTCCAAATCTTAGATATATGGCTCAGTAACATTTTTCCTTTTCTAAAATGGTAGTAATTCGATTCATTCCTATCCCAACCCCCATACACATTAATTGGTAGCTCCACTCCAAAACTTTTGGTCTGGGTAGCTCTTTCCTCTTGCATAGCTCACGACTGGATCACTACAACCCCACAAGTTTCTGCTTGGTTCGTCTTCAAGCCATCCCGTATTATATTGTAGGGATCCCGCTCTGATGCCATTATGCCACAATTCGATCCAAGCCTTGTAAGGTATTGTCCATTTTGGGTCGCGACCTCACAAATTTGTCCCCAAAAGTCACCTTATAAGGTATGGTTCCAAATCCTATATATATAACCCAATAATATTTTTCGTTTTCTAATATGAGGCTAATTCGGTTCATTCTTACCCTAGTCCCCATACTCCGTGGCGGCTCCACTCCAGAACTTATGATCTGGGTAGCCCTCTTTTGTTGCACAGCTCATGACTGGGTCACTACCAGCGAGACTAGGAGTTCTAAAATGGAAGTGCCATGGAGCAGAGCTATCACTGTATATGGGAGGTGAGGCACGAATGAACCGAATTAGTTCCATATTGGAAAACAAAAATGTTACTGAGGCATATATGTAGGATTTGGAATCATACCTTGTGAGGCGCCTTTTGGGGATAAAACCATGTAGGCTCGGCCCAAAGCGGATAATACCTCACAAGGGTTGGATCGGGTTGTGACATAATGATATCAGAGCGGGATCCGTGAGTACAATATGGTCTAGTTCGGAGACGAACTGGGCAGAAGCTGGTAGGCCTGTAGTGACCCAATCGCGAGCCGTACAAGAGGAGAGGGCTAACTGTAGGAAATTGTTACTCAGACTAGGAGTTCTAAAGTGGAGCTGCCATAGAGTGAAGCTACTGCTGTATATGGGGGCTGCGACATGAATGGGCTGAATTAGCCCCATATTAGAAAACATAAAATGTTATTAGGCCATATATATAAGATTTGGAGCCATACCTTGTGGGGTGTCTTTTGGGGACAACATAATGCGAACTCAGTCCAAAGCAGACAATACCTCATAAGTGTTGGATCGGGTTGTGAGACTCCCTCTTAACCCAAAAGTTCCCTCTCTCCCTCTCTTGAAAACACTCCCCGCACTATGCCCCGTACTCTAGAACTCCCATCTCTACCCCGTCGACGCCCCTTTCTCACTCTCACTCTCTCTCTATGCACACCATCCCACTGGGTGGTTGCGTCGTTTGGGGCTCGTCCCCATGTGTGACTGTGAAAACAGCGTGTGGGGGGGGGGGGGGGTTCATCCCCGTCAAGCTGTGTATCAACGTTTTGTTGGGAACTTATCCCCGTGTGTGTTACTACATTTGCAGCGTAGAAAGTCTCATCGAGTTTGGTGATGGGTGGACGTAGAGAACCTGACTGTAGTCCCGAACTACCTTAAAAATCACTGTCTTCATATCTAAATGCCTGTGCGTTTGTCCATTTCTTCTATCTTCATTCACAGCTTCAAATTAACGCTACTATCACACACACTAAGTTGATTACACTACTTCACACACTGCTCACACACCCACCCACGTGTTCAATAGATATCTGCTCAGTGGTGCAACCGATTCTTCTGTCTGCTAGAATTTCAGATTGTTTCATCAAGCCAGTCAGCTCTTTACCACGTCAATCTGATACATGAAGAATCTAAGTCTCGCTCCATTGTTTCTAAGCGCTATTGTTGAAACCGCTGTGTGCTGAAACCAGAGTTTCATCTGGTTATTTTTTAAAAGGGGCGTAATCAATTCACCTCCCTCTTGATTACTGTTGCACCAAGGAACCCAACATGCTACTCCTTATCAAAGTTTTTGTTGTTTCGTATTAAGGCAGATGCTAATATAAATACTTCACTAAGGCGAATGCTTTGCCTTCCTGTGTCTTTCTCTACTGAGGTAAAATCGTTTCGCCTTGTTAAGGTACTAAAGTGGATGTTCTACCTTGTCGGGACTTTTTGTCATTTTGTGCTAAGGCGAATATCTCACTAAGGCAAATACTTCGCCTTCCTAAGTTACTTTTGTCTTCTTTGAATATTAAGGTGAATGCTTCGCCTTCTTTATAATGTATTAAAGCAAATCACCTTCTTAGATAATTGTGTAAATGATTAAACTTTTATTACGTGTTCCTTATCATCTTTCCATTGTGCCTTATAACTAAGACGAATAAATTGGATTATCTTTTTTCTTTTCTTCATATTTCTCATCTAGGCGATGTTAATTAATATTTATCTTATATATTTATGGAGAAATGTGTTTAAGTCAAACTTGCAATCTCAATTATTGAGATAATTAATTTATTTTATCATAATTTAAAATAATAAATTTTAAGAGAAAAGACATTTTCCAACGGCCATTGTGATTGATGTAGGAAGAATGTGGATGAAGGGAGAGAAGTGGGTTTGAAGGATGGAAAGGAAATGAAGTCTTGAGACACTCGTGGTTTCAAGTATATTATGTCCAATATATATTCACATGTATATTAAACTTATTATGATAGTACTCCCCCTCATATATAAATAAAAAATGTCGACACAGCATAATATCCAACACCCAACAATATCAAAATTTTCATTGATACAAATATAATAGGAGAACTGAACACCCCCACAAAATAATACTAAAACACTTGGTCATCAACTTCCGTGCATTTTTCAACATGCAATGCGGTCTGATTTTTGTCATTCCATCGTGGTCGGTATTGTCCAAGATATATAAAATATCTGAATCTCCAATCTTTTTCCTTTTATCTTCCAAATATAGTGGCAAAGGAGAGCAACAAAGTTACCTTTGCTTCAAAGTGTCTAATAGCTTACAAGGTGTTGGTTGGTTTTACGACTCCCTCTTTGGTGATAATAATATCTCCCTTATCAAAGGTTTTATATATATATATATATATATCAGTGGGCCCAGTGATATATAAATATAAATATATATATATCGATTTTATTTTAATCGAAGGTCTATTTTTTGCTGATACTCTCCTCTTATTCAATCAATATCAGTGCTGCATGCTGCAGCAGTTAGATTATTTATACGATGCCAAGGTAATATATATCTTGATCGCTATGAGCTAGGTCCATCAAATTTTTTTATTCACAAAGCCATAGAATGAGCCAGAGCATGGTGAAGTGGGCATAATAAGACCACCCTTTCTATATATAGTGATGAAAGTGTGCCTTAAAGCTTCGACATTGAGCCACTACGTACAGCATCAGTTCCTGCTTCTTACCTGTGAGATATTGCAATTAAGTTCACTAATTTAGGAATTAGATGATTAAAAAAAATTTACAAATGACTGTATAGCTCGGTGCACACCCTTCTGAACTTGTTTGTTTGCGGTATAAATAGGGATACTCTATTAAAAATTATCTTATTCGCTCTGGTTGCTCATATAAGATATTCTAATTGAATTAGAGTATATAGACTCTTATATTGATTTATCTCCGGATGAGATGTTCTACCGAAAAGATAGAATAAAGAATGTTAAATTTTTTAGAATTTTTAAAAAGATATTTTGAATTATCTTTTCTCTTAATCAAAACATTTTCATATATTTTATAAAATATTTTACCCGCGATTTAACTTACTCGCTTAATCTATTCTTCAATCAAACATGGCCTCTAAGAATGGCTCCCATCTCTACTCCGTGTTGGCTATATCCTTTGTTGTCCAAAATAAGGGAGAGCACTTGTCTCGTAATCATGGATCACCCACCATGAAAGATGTCGGCATAGGGTTTCTGTGGGTGATGAGGAAGACAGCTAACTAATAAGCAACGTATCAGAACAAATGGAAGCATCCTTCTCTCGTGTTTGTATCTTTTGTATGCCAAAATCCTCCTTGTTCCTCTCCAAGTTCTCTTTAGTGGTGAAGTATCAACTTAATTTGAGGTGCACATCGGGCTGTGTACGGGGGTGGCTTCAACTGCGTGAGACTAGCGCACGGAAGACGTACAGGTCTTTCTAACGACGTGGACCAAATAAAAATAAAAATAAAAATTCGGTGCACACCTTATCTCTTGAGAGTAAGGTAGTGCATGATGGAGGTAGATTAATTGGTGATCAAATTTTCTTATCATTCATGTTGGGAGAGCCTCTAATTGAACGGGTGTCATTAGGGGTGAGTATGATTTGATTTGATTTAATTTGAAGAGAATTTTTCTCAAACTAAATCGAATTAAGACTTCAACTTGAATTAAACTAAACCGAACTAGTTTGAAACCAAATTAAATCAAACCAAATCGAATTAATTCGATTTGGTTCGATTTGGTTCAGTTTAAATCATATTCATATCTTTTTTTAGAAATTAGATTGGATTCAAACAACAGTAGAGAAATGTGGGATAAAAAAATTTCTACCAAATAAAGTAAATATTAAAAAAATAACATAAACAGTTGTAACTTGTAAGAACAATCTCTATAATATTTTCACATAAAAAATTAAGAACTTCAGTTATAGTAAAATAGAAGGTGATTTGAAATATATTTCATAAAGTCGGAAACCTCATTAGGATGACGGGAATTAAAAATTTTGAATTGAAATTTATAGTTACATATATATTTATATTAATTTGACAAAAAATATTCTTAAATTAGGGTTATTCGGTTCGATTTTGTTCGGTTTCTTGAACTTCAAAATCAAACAAAATCAAAATTTTTAATACATTTCGGTTTGAACCCAAACCGAAATTTTTTAAATTTCAACTCAAACCAAATTAAACCAAATCTATCGGTTCGGCTTGATTTTCGAATTGAACCCGAATAATGATCACCCCTAAGTGTCGCTGATATCATCAAAGATCAGTTTTGAGTAACGATTAGTGTACATCTGGTGTTATTACACATAGTTGACCGTATACTAAATTTAATTTTTATATTTTAAAAAAATTATGACGTGAGATCTAAGTCACTTTAATACGTGGTGTAAGTCACACCTTCGTCCGACGATTAAAATAATTATAAATAAAAAGTTTAATTAAAAATAAATCTAACATTATTTATTTGATCTATTTTTTTTTTAAATTTTTAGGTCATTCGACGAAGATGCAACTTGCATCATAAATTAGAGTGACAAGAATATCACATCATCAAAAAATTTTAAAAAGTAAAAATAAATTTAATACACACGTGTGATGTGCAATAACCGTAGGATGTGCACTAAACAATTTTCATCATTTTTCTCTTTGTCCAGAGCCCCATGAGAGACTTCGCAAATTTCGCCGATGATCGATCCCGATCATATATTTTGAACCCACTTCCGTTGACGGGAGGAGAACCGGCCAAACGTGGGAAGGAGAAGGAGGAGGAGGAAGGAAGAAAGAAAGGAACAAAAGAACAATGGCAAGTGGGCTCCTCCCATCAGTGCACTGCTCCCCTCCCTCGCCGTCTCCGGCTCTCTCGGCCCCTTGCTTGGTTGGGCTTTTAGGGGGCACCCCCGTACGCGGGGGGGGGGGGGGGGGGGTGATGGAATCATCGCCTTGTGGGGAAGACGTGGGGCTTTGCCCTCCCCACATTCCTCACTTTGGCAGCGTTGCTTGGGCGTTGGGAGGGGACGGCTCTTCAAAGCTGATGGCACTGTGTGAGGTGGGGGGAAGGGAGGAGATTGCACCCTGACACTGCCATGCCCAACTTGGGGGGGTTGAAGGGGGGAGGGCGGGGGGGGTGTAAAAAAAAGCTGATGGGACTCTGAGGATTGGCTGCTGGTCCCTCTTTTTTCCTTTTGGATTTGGATGAAAGCAACTGGGGGGTGTTGAAGATTCGCTTCCGTTTAAAGAGAGAATTTTTAATATAATTATTATTATTATATATCGTATATATTACTATTGTTAGAAATATATGTTTTAAATATGACGATTATTCGATTTGATTCGATTCCACGGACTTGCAAAACTGAACTAAGTTAAAAGTTGAATTGAATCACTCAGTTGGGTTTGGATTTTAGGTTTGAACCGATCTACTGATACTCTTACCGACAACCTTAGAAAGAAGAAGGGAGGGAAAAAAAATCAGGTCGATAACTATAGATTTGTCACTGTGACAAACATATTTGTGTATTAAACTTAGAGTAATATTTAGTGTACATATTGTACTAATTACACTCACCAATATGGTTAATAAATTATATTTGATTTCATATGTACAAGAATGCAGTGCCAAATCCACAATTTCGATCCTAGCAAGCATGCATATGTAAGGGTCGGAAAAGGGAAGGACAGAACTCAAGTTTCCCGTGATGGTGGTGCCACTGCCATGACTGCCATCCCCTCTGATACAGTTAAAAGGCTACGCTCTCTTTCACCCACAGGATCTCCCCGGGGCTGTTGGGATAACAATAATTGAGCACAGTGCAGCCTAGTCTTGTTGCTTTCGATAACGGGGCGAGGACCCGTTCATGAGATTCCAAATTTTTGTTTAATTTCCCCCCTCCAAACCCCGTCTCAACAAGGGTGCTTGTTATCCGCACTTGCAGTTGCAGGTACCGTCGTCGAAAGCTGGGGAAAGGGGGCCGTGAGATGGGGGGAGGCCGTAGGGTAGGCAACATCAGAAGTTACTGGGATTGTGCTTGCTGTCATGGTCGGGACTAGGGAGGTGATGTGACTTAATCCCGAGTTAGGGGGGGGTCAGGTGAAGGATCTCCGAGAAAGGTGGGCGTGGTGATATGATGTGTCCCCAGCCGGATCGGCGAGGCAGGGGGTGGGGATGAGAATTGACTCGTCGTCAGTGCAAACCGTGGCTTTACGAGAAGAAGAGCCGCTTCCATGGATGTACTACCTGAAATGCAACGTGCCGCTGAAGAGGCACGAGCGCGCAGTCCAGATGGGAAGAAGGGAGGGGAGGGGAAGGGGGGAATTAAAATCCCTCATTAGTGATCTGTGTATGTGAAGTTATTCAGCGATATGGATTCCTACTAAAATAAAGAAGAATTCTAAGATGTTGAGATCAGAAAAATTGTTGATCTATTGAATCTAAGACCGCGTTTGAAAGTTCTCTAGGCATGACTTTCGAATGACTAAAATAAAGAAGAATTCTAAGATGTTGAGATCAGATTGTTGATCTATTGAATCTAAATGACACTAGCGGGTACTATAAAGAATCCTCCGTGACTCAATCTAACAACAAGAGAGATCATACTGCGTAGAGTTGTCAATGGGTTAGATCGGGTCTTATTTTGACTCGATTAAAACTCACATTGTATTTTTTAGGCTCGACATATCACATATTGCTTTTAACTTTTAGCTCGACTCAACTCGGCCCACATCAAGCCATGACCGACCCGACTTTGTTTGATCCGTGCTATGAAAATTGTTCTATTTTATAGTATATATTTGTGGGTTATCAATGAATCACGATGGGCCGAACCCATCTAAGATCAGTGAATTGAACCCGGCCAAGCCTATGTAAGGGCCAATTACAATTAAGACGTGCATTATCATAAAGATGTAGAGATATTATGGGATTGGTTCGGCCTATGATCGGTCTAGCCTAGAAGTTAGTGGGTCGGTCTGATCCATTGACAGTTCTAATATCAAGAGAAGTTAAAAACCCTTTATTAGGTGGAGACGGCGAGGGATCTTATGAGGTCTCAAGGGAAAAGCTCTCTATATTTAAGTTAGCCAAAAACTTAAGATGAGGAAAATAAGAGACCCCGATGTGTGGGAGTCATAAAGTGTCTTAATCTAGAAGCTACATCACTTAAGGATGCATACATCACTTTAGGAGTGAGGATATCCTATTTATGTGGCAAGTGTGTAACTATATTTTTCCCTCTGAAATTGGCATAAGATTATTTCTTGTGTTATAGAGAAATTCTCTGGGACTTGGTAGCAACAATAAGTTTGAAGGACAATGGGAGATTCGAACTTGCGTGAGCATCGGATGTGACCCGTGACTTGAATTCAAAGTCAAGTTATCTTTCAAACCAGATTCACCGACTCAGTGATACACACCAGCTCAAAATTGACTTGATATGATATGGGTCATCCAATTCGAGTCGACTTGAGTTGGCTTGATCGAATCACATATTTGAGTTTTTTTATTTTATTTATAAAGTTAACACCTTTTACAATGTTCGAATTATTTATCCTGTGTTTTAACTCGAACAACTTATATTTCATCAATCTAAGTATGTATGAATTATCTAGTCTACTTTTTATTTTAAGTAAAATCTGAACATTGTATCATTATTAGATAATTAATAAATCAATAAAATAGAAAATAGAGTTTCATGTCCTTCATTCATGAAATGTAAGATCTATGTTTAATATTACATCGTTACATCATTATTATAAATTTTATTTATTAAAGTTTTAACTACTTTTAAATATTATACTATTATTTAAATACATAATGGCAGATCAGATACATTTATATCGGATTATGACTAGGGGTCTCCATAATCATGTATATAGCTCATCCCACTTGGACGGAGTCTATTTGAGTCGACAAAGTAGGATTCTCTGACCAAAACTAAAATGGGCTGGAAATGGGCCTCAGCAGTTGCCACAACAGTGAGACTTGTTGGCTGTTGCCAATGTTTGGACAAATGCATTCTAATGCAACCCCAAACGTTGCTGGACTTTTAGTTTAAAAAGATTGTATTGTTGGGTGAACAAGCTGATAGGTGGAACCAAGAGTGATGGCTTGTGAGAGAAAGAAGGTTAGAAGACAATTTGGTATGCTTTTATTGATTTAACTTGACGGACTTTTTTTGAGAAAAAATGTTTTTAATATATCAAAATATAGAAAAAAAATTTCAAGATATACATGGTTTTCTAATCTTTAACTCAAAAAAAAAAGAATTTTGTGGAGATACCCGCTTTTTCAACCTTGAGGATTCACAATATCAATAGCTTTCCTTCAAAAGACGAAGCCTTTTCTTGTAATTGTCTGTAAGCCCCTTATCCAATTCATGTAGATCACAACGATCTCTACGGCCCATCAGCAGAGCCACCCTGGGGCCCATGGACACATTTCGACGGACAGATCTTGCCCTTCAAAAACCAACGGGCAGGATCTTTCGGAAGCTATTTATGGGGGCTTGGGAGGAGGGGGGCAATATCGGCATTAGAGGTTAGAATTGGGTGCGGAATGCCGGAAGGAGGGCGACGCCTGCATGTGATTGGTGGGGAGGTGCGTCGGCGAATGAGCCCCACGATTTTGCCTGGTAGCGATCGTCACGTGATGAGAGCGAGAGGGGAGACGGTGACGTCAGTACGAACGAGGCGGAGCGGGAAACAGTAGCGGTTCCGCGGGGCTTCCCCTCCTTCACCCTCCACCGACGCGTGGCGTCGATCCAACGCCGGAGGCCGCGGACAACGAAGGGCGGATGGGGACTCGCCGGCCCTCGCTTTCACCGCCCCCTTTTTATGAACAATAAATAAAATAGAGAGTTTTTATGAATAAAAATTACCTTTTTGTTTCTTATTAAAAATAGTTTCTGGTAATTGGACGTGTGGGCCAGATTCCACCGAGTGGAGGGGGCTCATCGGATCGTTCTCTCAGCCCACATCCCTTTTGTCTTGGACTCGCACGGAGAGGTTCTCGTACGGGAAATATTCCTTGATGTGGCCTCGGCCGTCTGATCGTGGGTTGTCCCGTCTCCAAAACTTGACGTGGTTTGTATTTAAAATTAGAATATTTTGAGAGTCATTTTATTTTACTTTTAAACTAAAAATTTTTAAAGACTCTGGACACTCAGAGTGTACATCACACCTGAGTGTACAGCAAGTCAAACTTTAGATAATCTGCTCTGAGGCCTTTCTGAGATATAAATTACGTCGCGCAATCACGTGCACTCATTTGACTCTATCACATATGTGGTCATCGACATCCTAAAATGTGTTATGAAGTTTTTAAATGCATCTCGACGTCATGCACACATCCATATATATGGGGGGCACCTAATTTTAAAAAAAAAGATTCGTCTATTTTCTAAGAGTATTTTTGGGTGTTTTGACACAAAATTTTTCTTCTTCTTTTTTTTTAGATAAAGAGATAGTTATAATGAGATGATACGATGTTATTAAGAATGACATTAATTTCTTGAGTTTAAATATGAATATAGTACTTGATAGAAATCTTTGACTGAACATGATTCATGTAGTCGACTCCAAATAATTAGGATAAGACGACGACGACGACGATGATGATGATGATGAGATAGTTACAATGACATATACATAGAGGAAGACACACATCCCTCCCACATATGAAGTAGAGTAACATCATTGATGAAACATGCCCGATCCCCAAAACATAGCGAAAACTCTAATAACACTGGACAACAACGGGATAGTTTAATCCCTTCTGTTCGCGAGCGAAGTTGTGCTCTCATGTGTGTTGACATGCACATCGTACCAAGACACACACATTTAGGGGGTGTTCGTTAATCGAGTACGGATAACGCACATGTGAGTGAGAGAGCGGTGGGGCCCACTGCTCTCTCTGTGATCGGGTGCGCTAACCTAATCGGTTTGCAAACACACCCTTAAAGATATCAGTAGTTTCAATAGTTTCATATGTGGTCTCGGGTCGGGTGACGTTGGACTGTGAGTGATGCAGCGAGTCGAACTCAATTGACACTGCGCCAGATGTTAGTTAGCCTATGTTTTTTGTATCCTGGACCCGTGTTAGCTTATCTTGGCAGAGCTAGGTCAGTCTTCGTTGAACTGGCCCATTAACCACAACTCTACTTGGAGCAACGCGATGAGCCGTACGCATTGACGAGGTGCAAGGCATATGGCATATGGATGATTCTGTGTATGAGCCATATTGACAACAACAATCTGAAAGGTAGTCAGGCGCCCTTCAGTCACCTGCTGTCCTCCTCTGGCTATTCTTCCAATCCTACCATTCGCCCTGAACTGATCTAACAAAATAGCACATCCCAATTGGATGCAAGCTAAGGAATCAGATCTTCTGTTAATTCTTTTTCCTGCATTGCTCCGTGCAGAGTCAATAAAATGGAACCTTCATAGGTGACTCAGCTCCTAAAGAAGGGGAGGCTATTCTCAGATGGAGAAGGGGATGTGGACGACCAGAAACCTAGGTGGCCAATGTGAGTATCTGGTAAGGGAGGGTGGTGCTTTTAAGGATCTGTCTATCAAAGCCAGCTAGCTAAATCTCTCTTTAGTGTGATGCCGATAAAATAATGGCCTGCTTCATGAATAAGAAAGATCACCCATCACTAATTTCACATGACTGTTGATAGCATCTTCCTCTCTGTAACTTATGGAATGGTCCCTTTCTATCAATTGAGTACTTAAGACATGAAAATCTAGTTCAAAGGATGTTGCTTCTCCAAAAAGAGAGACCCAGAGATCTCAAGATCCATGTGGCATATACTTACTTCTCTTCCCATTTATTTGGGGCAAGTCCGGCAGGAAACTGTAGATCGCTTCCTGGACTCCTCATGTGGATCCTTTAGGGCCACTTTGATAACCAAATAAGCCCCGTTGGGATGGATTATTCAACCAATATTCTTCAATTCCATTTTGATTGTTTGGTTAAGATATTCCGGGTCGAACAACTCATTTGAGTCACTTACTAAAATTAGTTATTATGGGTCGAACAGGATTACAGTCTAGAACAAGGAAACGTTTATCAAACTAGAAAAATCAAATTCTAACACAATTTATAAAATCATTACTAAGCTCTTGGCACAAAGATTGAAGAAGTTTATCCTGTCTTTAGTTTCTCCATATCAAGGTGCTTTTGTCCCAGGAAAGCGAATTTCTGAATACTATCATTGTCGTGAAGGAGATTATTCATTCAATGGCTCACAAGAGTGGTAAAACATGCATCTTTCGCTCGAAGGCAGATTTTTCTAAAGCATATGACCGTCTTGAATGGCATTTTATTCGTAAGGTTCTCCAAATCGAAGGATCTTCAGAAAAGGTGATTTCTCTAATTATGTCTTGCATAACTCAAACCTCCTTTTCGATTATTGTAAATGGGGAACCATCTGACAAGTTCTTTCCTTCGAGGGGCTTAAGACAAGGTTGCCCCTTATCCTCTTATTTATTCATATTAAGCATGAACATATTATCACAGATGTTGCATCAGAAACTTAAAGAGGGATCAATCTCTGGTTATAAGGTGAATAGAGCACTTCAGCCTGTTACACATTTCTTATATACTGATGGTCAGCTTTGTTAAAAGCAAGGCAGGACATTAAGGATGGCCTAATCTGGAGGGTTGGGAATGGAAGACAGATTTCCATTTGGGAAGATAATTTGGATACCGGAAGCTGTCGGGTCCTCCAATATCCAAGAAGTTTCAAGAGTACCTGTCATGTCACTGAGGTCCACCAATTGCTGACTCCGAATGGATGGAATTCAGATTCGATTAATCATATGTATGATACTAGAACTGCAAATAAGATTATGTCTATTTTTCTTCAGAAATAACTTGAGGGAGAGAGAAGATGAAACCTTTTGGAAGTATACGACTGATGAGCAACTTACTGTCAAATCAGCACATAATGTCCTTAAGCTGGTGCATCTTCCTCCCTCATCCTCTCAAGAAAATGACATCTGGAAGAAGGTCTGGTATCCTACTCTGAGTAGGTTAATCCCTCCCTCAGTTCAGTTCAGTTCAGTTCATCTGGAAAGTGATGGCAAAGGGTTTGCCCAACAAATGATATGTTACAAAGAAGGAATTTAAAAGTGACCCCTTTCTGTGATATTTGCCCAAATAAAAGGGAAACATACTCCCATGTATTATTTGAGTGTGGAGTACTGGAGTGGCTAGATCTACTTGGATCTTGTCACCTTTGGGTTACATTCTAGACAAGGATGAGCTTCACATTGTTGATGGATTTTAAAGTTGGTGGAAGCCTCCTTTAACTGAAAACATGAGGAACCCTGATTTCATTGTTTTGTGCTCTGCCATTTTATGGAATTTATGGAAAGCTAGACGCTTAAGAATAATTCAAAGCAAATCTCTTCATCCACAGATTATACTGAGAAAGTCCCTTGAAGACTATCATCAATGGCCGAAAAGAGCTTCATCTTCTACAGCTTCCCCTGTGGATAAAACAGAATCTTCCTCCTGGGTATCTCCTCCTCTTGGTAAATTTAAAATTAATTTTGACGGGGCTATAGTTAAATTGTATGGTGCAGGTGGATTAATTGTCATACACCACAATAGTAATTTGATCTAGGGTTTGACATATCGCTCCGGTACGTGCGGTACTGCACATACCGGACTATACTAGTCGGAGATCAGTATAACGGGTGCGTGGTACGTAACTGATACGGTACTCATATCTTTTTAAATATTATATATTTTATTTTATAATTAATATATCTTAATAGATAAATCGGTTAAAAATGATCCTTTGAAACGTTTGGAACCGGGTTCGAAACATGTGAATATATTTTTCTTATTTTTTTCATTATTCTTTAGAATAAAGAAGTCAAAAAATTTAAGACAATTGTGAGATTCAAATCTCAAATGACAATTAGTTTTTGATCTCGAAAATTATATTCTTAAAACTGAAAATAATTAAGTCATTATCACATCATTTTTAAAATTGTTTAAATTTTAAAGAGATATAAAAATAAAAAAAATCATATTTTAAAAATCTAAAAAAATAATATATTTTTTCTCTCCCTAGATAATTTATCAAAAGAATCCAAACTCACTGTACTTTCCAAACACGTATTAATTATCGGAGGATTCGTGTCATTGGAATCCTCACCCACAACCTTACCCAACTCGGAACATGTTTGGTATCGGGTTAAGACGGGGTTAACCCCGTTTCAACCCTATTCTCCATTTGATGAGCTAAAAAATAGTGAGAATATCCCGAGTTAAACATAATAGACTTAACCCCAAAAATAAGGTTAATTCCGAGATAACTCGTTCCAACAAAAAGTTATTTGGAATGAGTTACCCTCTCCCCAACCTCATTTTTCTCTCTCCATTCACCTCCATTCACCATTCTCTCTCCATTCACCCTCATTCACTTAATTAATAATAAAATTAATTTAATAATATTTTTATTATTAGAAATCAAGAGTATCAATTCAAATTAATTAGATTCATTGTTAGTGATAATCATGATCCTTAAATTAGTTAATTATCTAAGTGATAATTATGAACCTTA
This sequence comes from Amorphophallus konjac, assembly GCA_022559845.1. Taxonomy (NCBI): domain Eukaryota; kingdom Viridiplantae; phylum Streptophyta; class Magnoliopsida; order Alismatales; family Araceae; genus Amorphophallus; species Amorphophallus konjac. The sequence goes on along the minus strand of CM040117.1, from coordinate 248,538,065 downwards.
AGTTCAAGATTTGAAAAAATTATCTAAGTCATCTTAATCTCATCCAAATAAAAAATAATATTATGTCTTGTAACCCATGTTACAGGATCATAAGAGTAAAATAGTCTATTTGTAGTACTTATTCTTGTCTGTATCTTTATTTTTTATTAAACGTATAATAAGAATACTGACATATTTATTTACTCGCATATCAAACACACGTGAGATTAAGAACATGGATAAATTAATCTAAAATAATTTACGCCTATTTCCATTATAATTTATGCTGATACCGAACATAAGCCTTCCACACCGAGGGATGGGAATGGTCAGGATCAGTCCCCATTTCAGCACGAACAGAAGAAAGCTACCCCACGTGGGGGTCTTAGCACGTGTGGCCTAGAGCTCATAAACCGTCAGATCAATGCCACCAGGAACGCAAATGGTACTGAATATGTGAACAGTGGAGGGTGCGGGAAGATAACAAATAAAAGGACGAAGAAAACGACGACACTGGCGAGAGGAAGGGTCCGGACAACCGGCCGAAAGATGAGATGGCGCGCAGGCGCACGTGCCACTCCCGTGAACGTGAGCTCGCGTGCAGCCTCGAGGACGGCGGGTATGAGTCAGATCAAAGGCACGAGAACGCTGCAACGATTTAGGAGAGGGGTTTTTTTTGATTTTACTATTGTTAGGATAAAAATTACAGATTTATTATTTTTATATTTTTATTTATATATATTATTAAAAATATTAATATTAGGTAAAAGATCTTGAAATGATCTTTTCGTATTATTTTTATAGGTAAAAGGACCACTTAAGATCAATAGTGTAAAAAGTATTTCGTAATTATTTTATATAATATTGATGGTTTTAATGATAGGTATTCAAATACAGATGCAAGAACAACACATCTGTTAATTTTCATTTTAAAGATAATTTATATGCAAAAACTCTACGATTTATTGTACTTTCTGGTTGGTTGGTCTATTAATTTTAACGTTAATATTATGAGAATTTAAGATATTGATATTATATCAGTAAACTAATAAGGGAAGAGTAATAATTTAGTACATCTGCAAACTCTTCAGTCAGTTTGATTCAACCGGGAACGGGACGTGAAGAGGTCGACACTCCCCTCTGGTCTCGCAAGTTTTATGGGTCTCAACTGGATTGAAGAAAATGATGATAATTTATAATAAGATGGCATGCCATGCGTCTGAGAAGGAGAATAAGTTTTTTGAGTAGATTTTAGAGATTTTTACATCTTTACAGTTATAAAATATCATATTTATATTCATCTCTTTACTTTTATCATATTATCGAGAATATCCTTGATGCATATGGTACTATTACAGTTATATTTCTGTGGTCAACGCCGACACATATTACGAGAATATGTCGACATAAATCATTTGAACTTGTGAAAAACAAAAATACACGTGTGTGTGTGTGTGTGTGTGTGTGTGTGTGTGTGTGTGTGTGTGTGTGTGTGTGTGTGTGAGAGAGAGAGAGAGAGAGAGAGAGAGAGAGAGAGAGAGAGGCTCCTCCTCCTCCAAAGCCACTGCCTCCACCTACACCACCTACTTGCGCCCTTGCCCTTGCAACGAGGCTTGGGTGGGAATAGAGTGGTGCCATCGACCTCCTTGGAGCTCGCTGTCTCAGCCATGGCTCCTCTGGCTCTCTCTCTCTCTCTCTCTCTCTCCCCGCTCCTGTTGGTGACCTTGTCCTCTCCCCTTGGGAGCTCACAGGTACACCCCCACTTGTCAGCCCCCTCTTCCCCACTCATCTCTTGCCTCTTCCAAAGCTCACCTTCCGTCGGGGTCTTCCATGTGTGTAAGGGGCTCAATTTTTTATTTTTTATTATTTTTAAACTTTAAAGTCACTCCGAGTGAGAACGACTTCAGAGGAGGAAGTCATTCTTACTCGGAGCAACTTTCTCTGGCCTCTCTCTCTCTCTACCCCCCGTCCTTTCTCTCTTTATGTGACTACTGTTGAAGGGGGAGATCTCTTCTAGTGTTCCCCTCCCCTGAGCTCTCTCTCTCTCTCTCTCTCCTTCTTTTATGTCTATGACGGCCACCGAAGGGGGATACCTCTTTCGGCATCCCCCTTCCCCTGAGCGCTCTCTCTCTCTCTCTCTCCCTCTCTTTTTGTCTCTAACCATCTCGACGGCCCCCTCCCCTTCTCCCAACTCTCGAGCACCTCCATCTTGCACTCCCCTAGCAGGTTCCACGGTGTTGCCGACTTGACGATGATGTTGACGAGCGCCCTTCGTTGTGGGTATCGTCGTCCCCAAGGACGGGTCATTCGCTGGCATCCTCATCGAGAAGATCGAGAAGATCGAGGACCTCATCCTCTCGTCTCACCCCACCTCATCCCGAGAGAGAGAGAGAGAGAGAGAGAGAGAGAGAGAGAGAGATCCTAACCCAAAGATAAGTTAATATTTTTCTCTCTTAATTAGGAGTGCAATCGGGTTAAAATTACGCGGGTTACAAGGAGATTATATATACAACAATATTACATATATTAGGAGTATCGTCGATAATATATAAAAATTAGGAGTTTATTTGTAAATATAATCTTTTGTAGGGATGTATATGTATGTGTGTGTGTGTAAAAATCCCTAGATTTTGATTATCACTTGTTTTAGACAAATTCAACTCAACCAATATTGTCCTTATTCAGAGCTAAGTTCAACACTGAAGTACTGAACATGTGTGTGTTTGGTGAAATCTCAGACGAGTGCGGGTCGTAACTTGGCCTTTCCTGTGCATTCCATTGAGGTCAACTTAGTTAAAATCATAAAAGATTTGCACCCTTTTTTGGGTTTAAAAACATTGGAAATATTTATATAACCAAATGGCAGAATAATCCACGGGCAGATCCTGTACAAATCATGATGGGGTAGGATCGAAGCCGTGGCCTCTTCGTCCCCGGGGAAGTTGTTGTCCGTCGAGCATGAGCCTGGGCCAACTAATAAACAAGATACATATGAAACAAATCCTAAAAAATGGTTGGCTTCTCCAATGCTTAAAAGGTTGTGGCCAAGGCTGCTCAGCACGAGATCATTTAGTCTCTCTTTGTTAATTGAGTATGGTTAGCGTGCTCGATCCTCCGGAGTCGAGCATGTTAATTGACCCTGGTTAATATCTTCTGTGTGAGGGGGAGCGGGACCCACCGTGCCCTCCTCTCTCATCGATTATGATATTCACCCGACAACTCCGAAAATAAAGCGGCCCTTAAGGAACCACGATAGCTGCACCTCTAGATCAACTCTAATTTTTTAATTACACAACTCTCAGCCCTGGTTTGATAGTAAGTTATGTCAGAGTTAATCCAAGTTAGTTTGATTTTGACTTTTATTTTAATTTGATAAGATTGATTCACTAACGGAGTTAAAAAGTGGAGTAAAGATAAATTTAGATGGGGTTTTTACATCTATACCCTTAGAAAAAGTCGTATTTACACTTATCTTCTTATTTTTCGCATATTCTCCCTCGTATAGTCTGCAGTGTTGCGGTTGTATCCATATAATTCTTGGAATGTTAACGCCGATAAATATCTGAGAATATGCTCGCAGAAACATTTTAAAAATGTAAAATATTGAAAGTGCCCTAGTATTTGAGAGAGAGAGAGAGAGAGAAAGAGAGAGAAGAGTGCCATCTATATATAGTCCCTCTTCCCCACCTTCGTCAACTCCCCTTCCCCTTCCCTCTCCCCCATCTCTAGCGAGCTTCGAGAAGCACCCCCCACCCCCGGCCCCATCTACCCCCTCTCTGGGATCAGGCCCACCCCCCAACCCTCCCGGCCTCCATCTCTCCCTCTCGACAAATAGACCCAACCGGCCCCCCACCCCTCCCAGCCCCCATCTCGCCCTTCGGCAAACACCACCCCCACCCTCTCGTCCATCCTCTCCCCCTCCAACAAACACCCCCCGACCCCTCTTCTTCCTCCTTGATCTCATCAATCCTAGCGCCCATCGCGGGTTCAGTGACTGGCTTGGGGAGGAAGATGAGGTTCCTCTGTTGTGCATCCCTTTAGTTTTGATGATGACAAAGGATATGTTTAATTGCTCCTTCAATATAAAGTAATGGACTCATGATAATTCGATGATGACAAAAGATGTGGTTAACTAATTCAATGCAAATCTGATAGTTCAAGTAATTTCAGGTATACTGAAGTTCTAATGAAGTCAACAAATCAGAGGAAGTTGTCAAGGTTTCTTGTCGACCAGAGTGGTAGTCATTGTCGACCAACGAACCCAACCAAACACAGTTCAAGCTACGTTTCCTCTGTACGCGCTCTGGTTGTCGACCAGAGCCCTGCCCGTTGTCGACCACGAAGCAATACAAGCAAATCCAACTCTGTACATACTTTCCCTCTGTACAGACTTTCCTCTGTACAGACTTTCCTCTGTACAGACTTCGTTGGTCAACCAAAGGCCTGTCCGCTGTCGACCACGAGGCAATACAAGCGAATCCAACTCTGTACAGACTTTCCTCTGTATAGACTTTCCTCTGTACAGACTTCGGTGGTCGACCAGTTACTTTTCCGCTGTACAGACTTCAGTGGTCAACCAAAGGTCTGCTCGTTGTCGACCACGGAACAGACAGAGCATCAGACTGAAGGACCAGCCGTCTGGACATTGTTCTTTGTCGACCAGCGACAAGCTCATGGTCGACCACAGGCAAAGCAGCGCCCAGAACCGAACTCTAACCGAATTCAGTTTCTGTTGAGAAAAACCTGCAGGTTGTTGCTGCAGGTTGTTGGGCGGTTTAGATGATAAGATCCCGCACGGGATTCAAGGAGAGAATCTTGCTAAGAACCGGTCAAATCTTCTCTAAGATTCTATTTAATCTTCTCCCTGTTTTTAGCGGGTAATCCAACAGGTTTCGCACTTGCACGGGAAACAGCGTCGTGCTTGATATGAACTGGTGCAAAAAGAAAAGAGAGTACACACGATGCATAGAGAGCTAAATAGGGGAATATAGAGTAGAAGCGAAGGGAGATCCGCAGCAAAAGCATCCCTAAACAGAAAAGGAAGAGTGGCTCTCCGGCAACCGAAAAACTGCAGAAGACAGAAGTGATCTTCGGTGCTGCAGAAGGAAGACCTGGCTCAGGGCGTTGCAAGTTCCAGCAGCAAGGCAGCTGAAGGCCTCCTGCTGGAAGTCCTACAGGGAGTCTTGCCTTGTTACCTATGTGATTGAGTCCCAAGCTGAACTATTTAGTTACTCTGCTTCAAAAGTCCATGTTCAGCTTTGTTACACCTCTTCTACTTATCTTTTCATTACATTAAGTGTCAAGCTGTAAGGCAGTGGTTTCAAGCTGTGAGGCAGCGGAGTCAAGCTGTGTGTCAGCAGGAACAAGCTGTGTGACAGCGGCGTTTGTATGAGATCAGGATTTCTCATTTAGTGAAGCCTTGCTCAAGTTGAGCAAGGGGTGGACGTAAGTCTCGGGAAGAGACTGAACCACCTAAAAATCCTATCTTGTGATTTTTCGTGTGGTGTGTGCTCTTCTTATTGATTGCTGTCGCTATAGCTATCAGTTTTATCTTTGCAATCCATAGTTCGCTTAAGTTCTAGTCAATCGTTGTTTTATAAAGTGAAAAAGGGGCTAGATCTATTCACCCCCCCTCTAGATCTATTCAGTCCGTACTTAACACGTGGTATCAGAGCTAGACTCTCCGAAAATGTGGTCTAACAACCAGGAGAGACCTAGCGGACTGAACTCTAGAAGTCTAATAGCTGAGGGACACTCAGTGACTAGACCACCATACTTTGATGGAAATGATTACTCATACTGGAAAAATCGTATGCAGGTGTTCTTGAGAGCACAAGATCATGAGATGTGGAGAGTGGTAAGCCGCGGACCCTATGATCTGCCCGACGACGAGGATACCTGGACCAGAGAACAGGTCAGAAAATCAACCATCAACTGGGGAGCAATGAACGTGATGCAATGTGCGCTTCACCCCACGGAGTTCTCAAGAGTCTCACAATGTGCAACAGCCAAGGAGATGTGGGATCGACTCAAGGTCATCTATGAAGGTACTTCAGAGGTAAGAGAGTCCAAAGTAAATATGCTAGTCTCAGAATACGAAATGTTTAGAATGAAAACGGATGAAAATATTTCTGAGATGTATGCCAGACTAGTACAACTAACAAATAGCTTAAAGAGTCTAGGGAAGACCTACAAAGAGCAGGAGCTTGTGAGGAAAATCTTAAGGTCCCTCACACCTATGTGGCATACCAAGGCCACAGTAATTGAGGACTCAAAAGACCTCACAACTATGACTGTGGATGAACTGGTAGGTTCCCTAATGGCATATGAGGTCAACCTAAAGAGAAACGAAGATGAGGGCAAGAAAAAGAAGCAGCTCGCCCTGAAGACTAAAATAGGCACCTCTGAATTATCTGACACTGATAACTCATCTAGCACAGGTGAGGAAACTGGCGAGCTAGCCATGCTAACAAGAAAGTTCAGAAGGTTCTTGCGGAAGGAAGGTAAGGGATTTAAAAATCCAAAGGGCACGGTAAGGAAATCATCCCAGTTTAAGTTTGACAAAAACAAAGCTTCATCTAACAAGCTTGTTTGCTACAACTGCAGGAAACCAGGACATATGAAGGCTGAATGTCCAGAGGCTCCTAAGAAATCAAGCTTCAAGTGGAAAGGCAAGAGACCAAAGGCAATGATAAGCACATGGAGCGAGGAGGAGGAAAGCAGCGAAGAGGAAACAACCTCCGAAGAAGAAGAAGGAAACACATGTTTAATGGCCGAAGGAGACAGCAACGATCTTGAGGTAACTTCCCAGTTTCAAGACTTTTCTAGCTCAGATTGGGAAGAAGCCTTTTCAGACTTACTTGATACATATGAAACAACAAGAAAGGAAAATAAAAGGTTGAAGAAGAAAGTCAATCAGCTCAATAATGACAGCAACCTAATTGCTAACAGAACTCAACTAGAATTGGAAATCACCACCTTGCAAAATAAGCTGAATCAACACAAGACAGATGAAGAAAATGTCAAAGAGCTATTAGAAGAAAATGAGATACTAAAAAACACAATTGATGAGTTAAAACTAAAGACTCAAGAATATGAACAGGAAACTAAGCTAACTCAAGAAAGAAACAACTCACTCAAGGAAGAAAACAGCCAACTTCTGAAGGAAATAGAAAGAATTCAAAGTGAACTAAAAAACAAACAGGAAACATTGGAAAAAATGACTAAGGGTGAAGAAAACTTGAACGCTGTGTTGGGAATAAAAGTAAATTTTCAGAAAGAGGGGTTAGGATACAACCCAACAGCTAAAAAGGAATTCCAACTAAAAACGTTAAATGAAAAAGCTGACACAAAAGGAAAAGGCCCCTTGATAAACCTATATCAAAACAAACAAAAGGACATAGCTGAAAGTTCCTCTAAACAGATTAATGTCACCTGGGAAGAGAGGAATTCTAAAGGGAAAATGGTCAATCTACATCAGCTTAAAAACAACAGCCATATCAGACGAGAAGGTCAAATCCACAGAAGTAACCAGACAAACAGAGCATTAAATCATGTTAATAAACCCAAACCTGTAAAACAAGGTATCTGGAAACAGGCTGGTCGACAACAGACTCCTCCTATGTCGACCAGAGGATCAGCCAGAACAGGTGCTGGCTTCTGGAGAAACCCTGGTCGACCACAGACATACCAGATGTCGACCAGACACACAAACAGAACTCACAACTTCTCTCAACTGAAACAGAATGGAAATTGGAATTTAAGAAAATGGACTCAAAATAGAGGAACATTAAATCAAAAGGAACACAACCTGAACAAGTTAAGAAACGAAAAGACAAACTGTTCTAACAAAATTTGGGTTCCCAAGATGTTGTTACAGCAGTTTCATGATTTCACAAGCTATCTGGGACCCGGGTACCATTGGGGTCCAAAAGTTTCTGTGTAATTCGTGATGCAGGAATGTCTGGCAGCCATGCACAACAAGTGGTACTTAGATAGTGGTTGCTCACGACACATGACAGGAGACAAGACCAAGTTCTCCCAGCTAAGCTCAAAAGATGGAGGCTATGTGACGTTTGGAGGAAATAACAAAGGCAAGATTATCGGAAGAGGTAAGATAGGTAAGAAACCTTCAAACTGCATTGACAATGTCTTGTTGGTGGATGGACTGGAATATAATTTACTGAGCATCAGTCAACTGTGCGACAAAGGCCATAAAGTAGTATTTGACTCCAAAACCTGCAAGATTAACACCAAAGATCAAATTGTTGAAGAATCCCCTCATATCTCATTTGATGAAGTTAATGATCTTATCAAAAATGAACAGGTCAGAAAGGAAGAAGAAGATGGAGAATTTCTGAAAGACAAAGAAGGATCGATGGAGAATGAAGAAACACAGAATCAAGAAAGAAACCAAGGTAATTCTAATGATCAGACCGAAGGAGGGATCATATCAGGTAACAATCTTGAAAACTTGAGGCTTCTTAGAGATCATCCCTTAGATAACATTATTGGTGGAATACATGATCCTAGGAAGACTAGATCTCAGATTAAGGCCATTAATGAACTGTATCAACTTGCTCTTGTGTCCCAAATAGAGCCCAAATCTGTAGAGGAAGCATTAAAAGATGAATCATGGATAAATGCTATGCATGAAGAACTAAATCAATTTGAAAGAAATCAGGTGTGGAGACTTGTCCCTAGACCTACATCTCACCCTGTAATTGGAACCAAATGGGTATATAAAAACAAGTTGAATGAAGAAGGGGTTGTAATGAGAAACAAGGCTCGGCTGGTGGCTAAAGGGTACAACCAGGAACTTGGAGTTGATTTTGAAGAATCATATGCTCCAGTTGCTAGATTAGAAGCCATCAGGATATTATTAGCATTTGCATCTTCTCATGGAATCAAATTGCAACAAATGGACGTAAAAAGTGCATTTCTAAATGGTATTATAAAAGAAGAGGTCTATGTGGAACAACCCCCTGGTTTTGGAAATGATGAACTTACTAATCGTGTCTACAAATTGCACAAAACCTTGTATGGATTAAAGCAGGCTCCTCGGGCTTGGTATGAAAGGTTGAGCTCCTTCCTCACCAAAAAGGGATACTCAAGAGGTAAAATTGATCAAACATTATTTTCCAAGACCCAAGGTAAGAATATACTGATTGTACAAATCTATGTGGATGATATCGTGTTTGGATCTACTGAAACCTCTTTGTGTACTGAATTTGCAAATTTAATGACTAATGAGTTTGAAATGAGCTTAATGGGTGATTTTCAATTCTTTCTTGGATTGCAGATCTCACAATGCAGAGAAGGATATTTCATAAATCAATCCAAGTACATAAAAGAGATGTTGAAGAAATTTGGTATGGAAAGCTGCAAGCCAATCGAGTCACCCATGGGGACAAATGCAACTTTGGAAGCAGATGTAAAAGGTAACATGGTAGATGCCAAGAAATACAGAGGTATGATCGGATCCCTGCTATACTTAACTGCATCAAGGCCAGATATTCAGTTTAGTGTATGCATGTGTGCTAGATATCAGTCTAGTCCTAGAGAATCACATTTAGGAGCTGTCAAGCGTATCTTTCGATACCTTGCCGGCACCCAAGAATTGGGTTTGTGGTATCCTACATATTGCAAACTAGATCTGATCTCATATTCAGATGCTGATTATGCTGGTTGCAAAATTGATAGGAAGAGTACTAGTGGATATTGTCAATTCTTAGGTGGATGTTTAATATCATGGGCTTCTAAGAAACAGCACTCTGTGGCACTCTCCACTGCTGAGGCTGAGTATGTCGCAGTAGGGAGTTGTGGTACACAGGTTATGTGGATAAAACATCAACTCCAAGACTACAATGTAGATCTTGGCTGTGCACCCATTTTATGTGACAACACTAGTGCTATTAACTTGTCTAAAAACCCCATTCAACATTCTAGGACAAAACACATTGAGATCCGTCATCATTTTCTGAGAGATGAGGTATCCAAAGGAAATTTCATGCTTCAATTTGTAGAAACTGAAAAACAATTGGCAGACATTTTCACAAAACCCCTAAACAATGACAGATTTTCAACTCTAAGAAGGGAGTTGGGGATATGCAGAATATCTCCTGAAAATTCGTGAAATGCTCATATTCATGTGTTCTCTGTATAGATTTCTGTAATTTATGAATGTAGATCTGTCAGTTAAGTCTCTGGTACTGGTCAAGTTTGGAGGCTCTGGTGTCAGCTGTTACTCTAGCAATTTCTGCAAATTCCTGGCCCTGCTACTGGTTAGCTCTGGTGGTCGACACAAGACAAGGCATTGGTCGACCAAGACATCAGGACAGAAGACTGTTTGGTTCTGTGATTATGCAAGTGTCGACCATAGACAGTCCCATAGTCGACAATAGACTTGTCAGTAAGCAGATGTCAATTTCAGGCAGGCTCTGTGACTGCGCAGATGTCGACCAAAGACAGCTCCATGGTCGACAATGGAAGGCAGGAAATCTTCTGATTTGATTAAACTAAATTGGACTCAGATCCGTCTCCACTTAGCAATCCTCATCCATATGCTACACATCTTGTGTCTTTCTATCTCATCTTGGCCAACACGTTTTTCTCTTCTCATTTCAGAATGGATTCACAAATTGAGGGGGAGCAAAAAAAAGTGTAAATTCATTCCTTGATTAAACATTGAATAACCTAACCATTTCTTCCAATAAAATCACCAATGTAATCATTAAGAGTAGAGGTTAAGTGTAGTAATGAGAATTTGAACTGTACTGCTTCAATAAATTCAAACCATAACTATGATTCTGTCACATGATTTTCACGACTTATGATTTTTAGTAGTGAGTCAGTCTCTCTACCTGTGCCCGTGCTGAACAGTTAAATTAAATCCAAAAATATAGCATGAATGCACGTGGAATACGCCATAACTCTGTCTTCATGGTAGAGCAATGGATTGGATTCTGAGAAACTACTGCCTCCCATTTTAAGAAAAATAAAAGTGGATGAAAAATAAGTGAGAGGCATGTGTGTCATGAAGAATCAATCTATCTCTGCTACTATCAAAAATTATTGAGATTGGGCATACTGAGTAACTGGGGATATTGGCGTCTGATAAACGTATATCCTCACGGATAAAAGGTGTGTCCCAGTTAAACGTGGAATGGTTAGGCATGCTAAGTAGCCGAGGTTTCTGGCGTGTAAAAAGCGTGTCTCCTCGTGTAGAAAAGCATGTGATAAACCTGACCACAGCCTTCAAAATACTTCAAAAAGAAAAATTCAAAATTATTCAAACGACAGAATAAAATGGTTGACCGAAGGCATGGCATGCAAAGAAAAACTAAAAACACTATTCAGCTCGCACAGTTAGTAAAACAGCCTCATGAAATCTATTATAAGTTTAAGAGGTCATGTGGAGAAAATTCGATATGGGGCGCAAATTTATTGGTGCAATACCGTCAAATTCAATGAACCACAAGGCCCACTCTAATTGTTTACAAGGTGGTCTCTGCCAAGAGTGGATAGGCTGACTAAATGCTTCATTAAGGAAAGGGTGTACACTTCAATAAAACCCCCAATTTTATCTCGGCTGAATTAATCCTATCCCTTCGTTTTCCTCATCGCGTTGGTTCCACAACCCTAGGTTTTAAGACCCAGGTCGTACTCTCTGATATCCTGCCCTATAAATTGAACCGTCTGGGTCCCTAATCTTCTCACCCTCGCCGCTTTCACCCTTCACGGTCGTCCTTCGTCTCCAGTCCCCTTTCGCCCCCTTGTGCATCCCTCTCTCTCGCCTCCACACACTCTCTCGCTACCTTCCACCATGAATCCGTCGCATGCTCAGAGGTCCTCCAAGCGAGCAAGGGATCAGGCTCCTGCCGAAGCGTCGCCGCCGTCCAAGCACTCCAAGCAGAAGGCCACGCGGGGTCAGCCATCGACCACTCGGCGGTCGACAACGGATGAGACAGCATCCTTAGATATGCCCATTGTTCATCCCGTCTCTGGATCACTGAAGCCCCGGACCATCCTGCCTCCGAGAATAGTAGATTTCTCCGATCAGAAGCTGATGGAGATGTTCCCAGAGCTGCTGGAAGTTTTGGACGCCCAAGGCTGGACAGAGTTTGTCTCTGCACACACTATGTATTCTCCACAGCTTGTGCAAGAGTTCTACCACAACCTGCAAGTCGTGGATGACAAGGTCTATACAGTAGTTCAAGGTGTCGTCGTCAGCCTCGACTTCAAGCTACTCCACAAGGCGCTGAACATTTCCAGGCACGGTACTGCCTTCAATCCTGAGGATTTTGACTTCAAAGCTGCATATGCCGTGGTCACTGGCCAACCAGTCCCTGAGGTCCTTCCCAAATCCCTCAATGCCAACACTTTCCCTCCTCTTCATCGATTGCTCCATCACCTTCTTACCACCATAATCCAACCAAGAGGAGGCGCCAGGGAACATGTAAGTCGACTTCACCTCTTTCTTCTCCATGGCCTCATCACACGCCAACCCATCTGCCTTCCCAAGCTCATTCAGAACACTTTCAAAACCCTCTTGCATTACCCTCTGAACTCTCTTCCTTATGCTGCCCACATAACTGTCATTTTGGAAGCAGCAAATATACCCATTCCTTACGCTCCGCGCATTGTCATTCCCAAACGGCACGTATACTCGTTCCATTACGTGACCACATTTTTGGGCTACAAGAAGGTAGGAGATCAAGTTCAACGCACCCTACCATCCAAGGGTACATCCAAAGCACATTTGACTCCCTCTTCTCCACCACAGACACCAATTCACGTCAGCCCTGCTGCAACCCCTCCACCTGTGGTGATTCCCTCTCACACTCCCACTTTTACCACTACTGCTACCCATCCTCCACCTTCACTCGCTATTGTGCCATGGCAACCAGGCACTGCAGCCACTCATATTCCATCTACGTCTGTTCCACCTACCCATGTTCCACATAACTCTGTTCCCTTTACCTTCGCTCCGTCTACTTCTGCTCCACCACCTCCTTCCACCTCCAACAGTGAATCTCACGGAGTGCTTCTCCAGATAGCATCTCAGCTGACCTCACTCACAACTCAATTCCAATCCTTTCAAGACAGTATGAATGCTGCAACCGGGCGCTTGGAGCTGAAAGTCCAAAGACTAGAGCAGCAGATGGAGACCAGGTTCATCAAGCAAAAGGAACACTCAGATCATGCTAGCTCTCGGTTTAACAGACTGGTTAGCACTTTAGCTGAAGTGTCAGCAGAGATGGGTACACGCATTGAGTTCACCAACCAGCAGAATAAACAGTATCACCATGCTACTATCTCAGAGATCCAGAAGCTAAGGCTTTCTTATGCACACATAGTTGACAAGCTGGATCGGATGGCAGAGAACGTGAAGCCCGAGACTTCTTCGTCCTCCTCGGAGTGAATGTCTGGATACCCCTCTTTTTGCTGTTGACAAAGGGGGAGATAGAGTCTTTTTGTGTCATTGTGGGTCTAGGTGTGACTAGATGTCAAGTCTTTGCCTTTGTTCTTTGAGTCATTCATGTAAGTCATGTTATGATACTTTTGAAAGGCATATCAAAATGAATTTTCTGGCTGAATTCTGTGATAATGATATATGTTATGATAGTTTCTGAATGGCATATCAAATGCAGTTTCTGGTTGAAATAATCTCCTGATTGTCACAATGACCCATGGTTGTCATCATCAAAAAGGGGGAGAATGTTGTGCATCCCTTTAGTTTTGATGATGACAAAGGATATGTTTAATTGCTCCTTCAATATAAAGTAATGGACTCATGATAATTTGATGATGACAAAAGATGTGGTTAACTAATTCAATGCAAATCTGATAGTTCAAGTAATTTCAGGTATACTGAAGTTCTAATGAAGTCAACAAATCAGAGGAAGTTGTCAAGGTTTCTTGTCGACCAGAGTGGTAGTCATTGTCGACCAACGAACCCAACCAAACACAGTTCAAGCTACGTTTCCTCTGTACGCGCTCTGGTTGTCGACCAGAGCCCTGCCCGTTGTCGACCACGAAGCAATACAAGCAAATCCAACTCTGTACAGACTTTCCTCTGTACAACTTTCCTCTGTACAGACTTTCCTCTGTACAGACTTCGTTGGTCAACCAAAGGCCTGTCCGCTGTCGACCACGAGGCAATACAAGCGAATCCAACTCTGTACAGACTTTCCTCTGTATAGACTTTCCTCTGTACAGACTTCGGTGGTCGACCAGTTACTTTTCCGCTGTACAGACTTCAGTGGTCAACCAAAGGTCTGCTCGTTGTCGACCACGGAACAGACAGAGCATCAGACTGAAGGACCAGCCGTCTGGACATTGTTCTTTGTCGACCAGCGACAAGCTCATGGTCGACCACAGGCAAAGCAGCGCCCAGAACCGAACTCTAACCGAATTCAGTTTCTGTTGAGAAAAACCTGCAGGTTGTTGCTGCAGGTTGTTGGGCGGTTTAGATGATAAGATCCCGCACGGGATTCAAGGAGAGAATCTTGCTAAGAACCGGTCAAATCTTCTCTAAGATTCTATTTAATCTTCTCCCTGTTTTTAGCGGGTAATCCAACAGGTTTCGCACTTGCACGGGAAACAGCGTCGTGCTTGATATGAACTGGTGCAAAAAGAAAAGAGAGTACACACGATGCATAGAGAGCTAAATAGGGGAATATAGAGTAGAAGCGAAGGGAGATCCGCAGCAAAAGCATCCCTAAACAGAAAAGGAAGAGTGGCTCTCCGGCAACCGAAAAACTGCAGAAGACAGAAGTGATCTTCGGTGCTGCAGAAGGAAGACCTGGCTCAGGGCGTTGCAAGTTCCAGCAGCAAGGCAGCTGAAGGCCTCCTGCTGGAAGTCCTACAGGGAGTCTTGCCTTGTTACCTATGTGATTGAGTCCCAAGCTGAACTATTTAGTTACTCTGCTTCAAAAGTCCATGTTCAGCTTTGTTACACCTCTTCTACTTATCTTTTCATTACATTAAGTGTCAAGCTGTAAGGCAGTGGTTTCAAGCTGTGAGGCAGCGGAGTCAAGCTGTGTGTCAGCAGGAACAAGCTGTGTGACAGCGGCGTTTGTATGAGATCAGGATTTCTCATTTAGTGAAGCCTTGCTCAAGTTGA
Source organism: Amorphophallus konjac (assembly GCA_022559845.1). NCBI lineage: Eukaryota > Viridiplantae > Streptophyta > Magnoliopsida > Alismatales > Araceae > Amorphophallus > Amorphophallus konjac. Next base: position 248,522,959 of record CM040117.1, on the reverse strand, counting down.
GCAAGGGGTGGACGTAAGTCTCGGGAAGAGACTGAACCACCTAAAAATCCTGTCTTGTGATTTTTCGTGTGGTGTGTGCTCTTCTTATTGATTGCTGTCGCTATAGCTATCAGTTTTATCTTTACAATCCATAGTTCGCTTAAGTTCTAGTCAATCGTTGTTTTATAAAGTGAAAAAGGGGCTAGATCTATTCACCCCCCCTCTAGATCTATTCAGTCCGTACTCAACATCCTCTCGTCGTCGTACTCGGTGTCAATCCCTTGCATGTTGACGCCCTCCGAGATGCAGGAGGCCTTGTGAAATTGCCCGCCCACCTCCTCCCGACACACCTGCACCCGCCTGGTGAGGACGTGCTCCCTCATCGACCAATCGCCACCACCGCTTAGGTGGAGCTCTACCTCTTTCCCAAAGATTGGGTAATGACGAACCCGGGATAAGGTCGATGGCATGCTGAATATCCCGCATAGGTGGGAGTCCCTAGGGAAGCTCATCGGGAAAAATATCAGCAAACTCCTGCAGAATAGGAATGACTTTGGGTGGGAGTTCACCCTCGGAGTCTCTCTCTACCTCTCGGACCGCAATGGCAAACACAGGACAGCCCCGACTAGCCTCCCGCTCCATCTCCTGGGAGCTAATCAACATCAATCTCTTCGTCGAGGGCTCACCTGGGCCGGATGTAACGGTCATAGCCCGAGATGGGGGCGGGGTACTGGGCCCGGGGATGGAAGGCTCCGGAGCCCTAGGGCCAGTACGACCCCTACCTGATGGGCTCTTGGGTCGATGGGGTTCGAGAGTATTCTGTTGGCCCTCATGGTCAAAGGTACAGGTGTTCGACCGGCCATGGAGTGTGGCATCCCGATCAAATAACCACGACCTACCCAAAATAATGTTGCCCACCTCCATGGGTAGGACATCACACCAAACCTCGTCACGGTAGGCATAGAACTGCAGTGGGACCAAGCATCGCAGCCTGATCGGAATGGAGGTGGAATCCACCCATGATACACGATAGGGGTTAGGGTGATCCACGGGTGTAAGACCAAGACAGGAGACAGCACCCGTGGAGATTGCATTGATGCAACTCCCGCTATGATCACTTTACATGCATGCTTGCCCAGCCTACAGAAGGTATGAAAAATAGTGGTCCGACGCCAGTCATCACTGGCCTGTGGCTGGGTGAGAATACACCTGACGACCCCACGTGGGTATCATCGGGATGCGGGGCCTCCTGGTCGTCACCTTCGATCTCATAGTATTCATCAGCTAGCTCCTGATCGGCCACATAGGTGACTAACTCGAGACCCGCAGGGGTGGTATCCTCGGCCTGTGTGTCCCCAATGATAAGAGATGGGCGGGTGGGACACTGGTTGGCGAAATGGCCAAACCCATTGCAGCGAAAACACTGCTGCAGGGATCCACTAGGCTCCCCAATCATAGGTCCTTTACCCTTATCCTCCCGACGGATAGGAGGCGTAGGCAACAAAGGACGGGCAGGAGGTGCGGGTGCCGATGGACGGGCTGTGGGTGGGGCCGTAAGATGCTGGGGACGAGGAAGGTCCCTCGGGGGTGGAGGGCGAGGCCTAGGAGCAAAGGGCTCGGGACGAGCGGGCTCCTGAGGTCGAGCCATGGGGGCCCTCGGATACGTGCCAGATGAGCCCCGGGGCTCGACACTACGAAGGGGGAAGGAGCTCAATCGATGTGGTGACTCGAACTCGGCATCGAATTGCTCCAATTCGAGAGCTATCTGATATGCCTGCTCCAAAGTGGTTGCATTGCGGCGAAAGAGTTGATATTAATAATTGGGCCGCAAACCTCTTCGAAAGCGGGATATAGTCATGGTGCTCTCCTCCGTGACTCTACACCGTAGGTAATACTCATCGAACTCGGCGGTGTACTCGGTCACGGATCGGTTCCCTTGGGAGTTGCTTTGCCATTTGTCTATGAGACGTTGGCGATATGAGGCAGGAAGGTATTTCTCCCTCAACTTGGTTTTCATATCATCCCAAGTACCGATTTGGGGTTGACCTCGCTGGTTGAGCAGGCTCTCCACATTGGTCCAATAAGTTTGGGCATGCCCTTGCAGCTTCATCTTTGCGTATCGGACTCTTCGGTGGTCCGTCATCTCAAACCACTCGAAGTACCGGTCCATGCCGGCCTCCCAATCAAAATACACCCTAGGGTCCAAGGACCCGCTAAAAGTGGGAGGGTCCGCACGTACGCCCCAAAGAATGCGGTCGTCATCCTCGTCATCACGATTCCGTCGTTGATTACGATGACCGTTACCCCCTTGATCATTATCAGATGCATAATCATCCACCACATGCACCTATTGTACCCCAACATTCTCCCCCTGAGCCCTTGGTGCAGCAGGATGCTGAACCGGCTCTTGTTGGCCGTTCGTGGGCGAGGGTTGCGCCGCTACTGGGCCCCTCTCGAGGACGGCAATTCTCCCAACTAGACCCTGGATGGACTGATCCGAATTCTCGGCCCGATCCTCGAGGACTTTCATCCTCCCTTATAGACGCGTTCCTATGACATCCATACGCGTACTAAGACCATCCATACGTGTGTCAAGACGTTCCATAATGGCTCGGAACATCTCGACCGTCGAGGACTCATCGGAGCTACGGGCCCGAGAATCCGCCATAGGTGGTGGTGGCGAGTATTGGGTACCTCGACGGGTGGGCATGCAACTGACACACGACCTAGAAGACACCGACTAATGCAAACACTCACTAATGCAACAATGATGCATTTAGACCTAACCAATATCCGGTACGTGGCGGAGATAAGTGACCCGAAGATCACTCGCACAAGTACGCCACCTTCCCGATAGGCATAACCTAATGTTCGGGCAACGCCTTTTAATATATCGGGCTATTGGGTGAAATGCAATTTTAAAACACCTTTTTTTTGTTTTGAAAATAATGATGATCCTAGACTCGACTTAGACCATACAAGACATACGCAACGACTACCCTAGACTCGACTCGCTCTGATACCAAACTGATGCGGGACGGACTGAGGAGACGACGCTATATGAGACGGACACGACTTGACCAGCAATGACACGACTACTAGAGCAACCTCGGCTCGACACTAAGAGCTCCTATCGGCTACACATCGCTAACAGAAGTGCAAACTCACTCGTCGTCCCATGCGAGGGAAAGCGTGGATCGTGCGCGGTTAAGAAACCAGCAGAGTTCAAGATAGTCAGACTCAACTTCCGGACTCGGATCGAGTCACGGGACGGGTTACTCTCGCACTCACAGCGGTGACATGGACACACGGGCTAGGAACCTACACTCTTGCAGCGGCATATGACCGTATACTAGCTAAGCAAGTAAATGCCAAGAAGGTGAGACCGTTACCTCCACGCACCCGGCGTGGCGAAGATAACCCCGGCCGAATTACGGACTCCAGGTTAAACAATGTTACAGCAGTACAATGATTTGACCCACTCCACGTAGGGAGATAAAAGGTCACATGTGGGGCCCGGGAATCGCGCAAATCGGGTTGATGGGCAACATCTTGATGATGCCCAGCGGTGCCGAACTCCGCGTTTTCGTACTTTCCGAACGGCGGATTCTACTGGTCCGTGGGGCCCACGGACGGCGCTATCCTCCGGATCTGCGGGGGTGGGACCCACTGTGATGGGGACCTCTGGTGGCGCGCTTCCAAGGACGGCGGTCGGCCGGAAACACCGATCGGGGTCGATTCACAATTCTTGAACTAGCTTCTCACGGATTTCCGGTTCTATTTTCTGACGCGCGCTCCGGCGAGAATTGCCGCTGCGATCAATCCTGACGTCGGATCGGGGCGCATGAGCTATCGTTGGAAAGCTCTCTTGAAATCCTTCGATCTAGGCTTAGAGGAAACTACTCGATATGGTCGGATCCGGACTTTATTGAATTTACAAGTTCCTGTTGTACAGTACCTGAAACCTTAGATCTGCAGGTGAGTTGTCTGAGAACTACCGTTGACCGCATGGTAGATGGCTGATTCAGCTCCTGAGCTCTTCATCAAAGTGGTAGGGTTTTGAACAAGGACACTGGAGATATTTGTTTTGGAAGGATTGGAGGAGGTTATGATTTGTTATGATTTTTGCACTAGAGGGTGGTCGGATCTGGGAACAGGTGGACATCACTGTAGCTAGCTCTGAAAACGAATTTTGAAAAATAGGTGGAGGGCTGATCCAAATTCAAGAAAATTCGTGGTAGGAGGGGTTGGTGGACAGAACCCCCAGTAAAATTAGGAGCCCTAGAAAAAATCACAAAGGGGTCCGAACATGGGAAATACAGGGCGGGTGGAAATTGAAACAGAAAATAGACAGATCTGGGAAAGGAGGTTGGACGAAAATGGGAAATTACCAAATGGAATAATTATGACCCACCAATTTATGTAGAACGTGGGGAACACCTCTGGAACATCCCCTCAAAATCCCAGGTCGAAATGAGCTCGTGGCTGATGGCAGTAATTCGTGGAAGTGGCTGCTGCAGGTGGAGGGCAGAACTCTGACGATCCCGATGGCGGTGCGGTGGCGGCTCGTGGCGGCGGCGATGATGACTGGAACGATAAGGGGAGGAGTCACACCTCAGAATGGCAATCTTCACAGCTGCAAGGGGGAGAGGGAGGAGAGAGGAGGGGTGCGCCCAAGGCTGCTCCAAGGAATTTCCAAGATTTCTTTACATTAATTGTACCAAAAATGGAAATTACAAGCTTATATAGGTTACATATCAAATCCATCATCCACCGTTGGATCTAGGGATGGGAGATGGAGGGCATGGATTGCATGTGACCATCCACAAAAAATAAAAATAAAAAAAATAAAGGGGGGGGGGCCTATTGATTAGAGAGACAAGGTAGGTGGGGTGGGTTGGAATTATTGACATTTTTGGTCCAATGTCCCCCACTTGGCCCACCCTTCTAGAAGCCTCCATTTGAATGGTTGATTGACCCCACATGGGGCCCTAGGACTGAGGTGGATCAATGGGAGGGGGCCTGGGGGGGCCCGTGGGGCCCAAGGGTCCCATTTTATAAATAAGCCCCTCTTACAATCAAAATTGTAAACCGAATAAAATGAAATAAACACACATTATACACAAATAAAGTCTAACTAAATATGATAAATGCCGGGACTCAAGGGGGAGTCTCCAGGCTGTCTCCGAGCCAGATGGATGCTGAGGTGGCTCGAGTCGTGCTCCGTGTGCGGTACCGGTGGCTCGTCATATCGCGCCGCTCAACTGCTCGGGTGTCCGCACCAGTTACTTATCTTCTTAAAATATTATATATATTATTTTATATCAATTGTACTTTTATAGGTAATTTGATTTGGATTATCCCTTTGGAATGTTGAAACTGATGTTCGATACTCACGAGACACATTATTTTCCTTCATTTTTTAGTACTCTTTAAGAAAAAGAAGCAAAAAAATTCATGTCAATTGTGATATTGAAACTTTTAACCTCACGAATAACTAACACATTTACTAACCATTAAGTTACACATTTTTAAGACATATTTTAAAATAACATATATTTATTAAATAATTATTTATTTTTGACACATGATGATACATAGCGGTATAGGGTGGTACAGTGTGTGGTATGATGCCGTACCGTAATGTATTAGCAAAATATCGGTATGATTAGTACGATCTGAGTCAACAAATTTTATTCAAAGTTAACAATAAAAAATGAAGCGTTAAATCCACTACATGTATTAGATGTCGTCTACTCCGTCCAACCACCGCATGGATTAGTCCACTACTATTCTGGTCAGTAGATTTTGCGGGAACACTGATATTTTAACGTTCAAATCGGATATTAGTATTGACATATATAATGAAAGTGTAAAGTTTTGTGTAATTCTCAAGTAATTATATTTTTGAATATTACACATATAATATTTTTAATTTTTAATTTTTTAATAATTCTCACGTTAAATTAATTTGATATATTAATCACGTCATCAAATGATATGACGTAAGAGTCACACCAAAATAAATATTTAACTATGTGAATAATAAGAATATGTTATTTTCATTATTCAAAGAGATACTTTTTTTAACGTGAATTTCATGTCACGTCGTCGTATGATTGACACACTAAATTAATTTAGCATGTGGATTAATTATTTTTTTAAAATAAGAAATGCTACATGTGTAATATCTGAAAAATGTAATTATTCAACACGTCGCATTAAACTTTACTCGTAATGAAAAGATAAACGAGAGCGAGGATCGAGAGAGAGAAAGAGGAACGAGAGAGAGAGAGAGAGAGGGTCTCAATAATGCGTGCGTCCTTCTTCTCTTCCACCACGATCGAACGCAGGTGCCATGTCCGGTATTTTTCGGCTCCCGGCGACGCTGTGACCGTGCGCATTGCACCCCGCCTTTGAAGAATATTACGAGTCTGCCACCCCTCGGGCCCACACGAGTCTCGAATCATCACGGTTGATGGGCTTTGATCGGATGGTCCAGGGCAGTCGATCGTGCCAATAATCGGAGGCCACAGTATGCATGTAAGAGTATTGCGTCGACATTCCTTATTAATATAATATTAGCCATCGGATGCAGTAGAATTAAGTTAAAAAGCCAATCAAACCTCTGATATGATGACATTATATATTGCGTTAATACGTGGCACAATGGTCCTATCAAGAAGGCAGGTGGCAACTGGCAAGTAGTTGGGACGTGATGATGTCTGCAAGCCGAGTTGTTCTGTACTCTTAATTACGATATGTTCGAGGGACATTCGTTCTTAATTTAGATTTTAGACACCTACATATCACACTTTACCTCACTATCTCCACTCTTTTTTTGATAATTAGAAGTTTAGTATAGTTGGTGTAAGAGTCAACCCACTAAACACTAGAGTTCAAGATCACTTGTACATTCATTATTCTTTTTATAACCAACTTATCATCAGTCGTGAGTGTACATCCATTAATCGAGAATTATATATTAGATAATTCTTAACTCACTCTATGTCCGAATTTGAACACGGAACTTCTCATCATCTTCGTTTATTGATATCTATTTTAACATAATAAATAAATAAAAATTATCGTTAACTTCTAACATTAAACTTAATGATATCATCGAGAGATAGAGTATTACAGCATACCCGGCTCAAAAATGATCGTAGCATGCATGCATGTTAGTAGTAGGGCACACTCATCTAGAGGGGAGCTCGTAAGGTGTCTTTTTCAGTTGACGATATAACATGCAGTGTTAATTGCTTCAACTCAGATGTATTCTGAGATATTTGTCTTATTCAACATTGTTCTTGTCATTTCTATTAAAATTCTACTATTCTTTTTTTATCAGGTGTTCAGTTACACTACATGTATTTTTTTCACTAGAGTCCCAGCTAACTTCTAGCACAGCCAAACGCAGGATATCAGTCTCCTGTAGGCACTCTTGCCCGCAAGTAAGGACTTCTCCTCTCAAGGAGAAGTAAACCACTTCACAAGTGGATTTACACAGAATTTACCTCTTAGTTAGGCAGAGTTATATACAATAAATTCAAGATGAAGAATAAGAGTGAAATCAATCAATCTTGAACTTGAAAAGAGAAAGTGCCTTCTAAAGAAAAATAGAGTATCGCGGAAGGCTTTAAGAAGAAGCAGAGAAATTTGCAGCAGGAAGATCGCGGTTACTTCTTCTTCTTCTTCTCTTGAGCACGTAGTAGATGTGGTTGAGAAAGAATCTGACTTACTTTTCACTCAACACTTGCAATATAAGCTTACACTGGAAGTTAGGCTAATTATGGTTGATCCATTTTTCTTCACAGAACTCCTTGAAACTAAACTCAATGTCATGGTCACTCTTGAGGTTCATGATTCCGTGCTTGTCATCTCTTTGGACTTTTCATTTTCAAACTTAGTGTCATGGTTATTCTTGAGATTCTTGATTATGTGCTTGTCATCTCTTTAAACTTGTTTATTGAACTTAACAAACTAATCAAAAGTTTTATTCTTATGGATTAAGAAGAATGTCCAAGTGAATCTGGAGTAATCATCTACGATGACATATTCATATACCTTTCCACTCAAGTTCAGAGTTTTTATTGGTCAAAATAAGTCCATATGAAATAATTCTAAAGGTGAAGATGCACTTACAATATCTTTTATATTAAATGAAGCTTTAGTCTATTTACCTTTTGCACAGACCTTGTAATTGTCTACCTGAATGTAATCCAAGACTGATAAACCTTTCACCAGGTTCAGCTTGATCAGCTTCTGCAAAATTGAGTAGCTTGCATGGCCCAGCCTTCTGTGTCATAACTTAACGTCCAGATTTGCCTTCGTTATCAAGCAGATGTTCTCACCTCTCACTTGATCCAAAAGTAGAATATACATGTTTCCTTGATGATGATCAGAGAACTTAACATACTTAATTTTCGCATCTTTAATTATGCACACTTTCTTAATGAACGGTACTTTATGTCCACTGTCACAGAGTTGACTGATACTGATGAGGTTGGATTCGAGACCCCTCACTAGCGTTGTTTATTCAATATGAGCGTCAACTTTATATCCAATTGATCCAACTCCTATGATCTTTTCTTTAGAACTATCTCTAAAGGTGACACATCCTCCTTTATCTTTGCCCATGCAGTTGAACAGAGACTTATTCGCTGTCATATGTCTCGAGCACCCACTATCCAGATACCACTTTGAATTTATGATGCTCGGACACTCCTGTAATAAAATCAAAGGAAGGATTTAGGGACCCATATGGTTTTAATCTATTTGGGTCTCTTCATGAAGTCGACATGTAGATGAGATGAGTTAATTTTTCTTCTAAAGTTGGAGTTAGGATTTGACCTCAATGGCTCTATCATTCATCCTATTCTATATACTTTGAGGAGGGGGAAATTTGCTAGGGCCCAATAAGGCCCAACAAGGAACAACCCACAGTCCAGGAAACCGTCTGCTAAGACTCGCTAAGGACTGGCCAAAGGTGCAGGCTCGCGCCTTGCACACGTACTAGCCCTACGGACCACGTGGTGCACGATCAGGTGGCTATTACAGTAATAATGATGGGAGTTATCTCAGAAAGTGATGGACCTCAGGTTAATACATACATCCCCTCACCTCCTGTAAGGTAAGCAGACGGGTAACCCACGACCTCACGATCAGGGCAACCACAACCTCACTTAGTGAGGAGACGAAGAGAACGGGACGAACTCGAGGAGAGTTCTATAAGAAGGACCTTGGCTAGACGACCAGGGAGGTTCGCTTCCCACGATTCTCATGCTCTACTAAACCTCCATCCTTCTTATTTCCCCATCCTCCCGACACATCTATACACCCACAAGCCCCACACTTGAGCTCTCAATGCCTCCCTTGCTCTGTCAAACCTTCCGAGCACTCCCAACCTCTCTCCACTCTCTTTCCCACTCTTTTAGAGCACTATGTCCCTTCTCCGAGCACTCTTCCCCTTATCCGAGCGTCCGCCTGACTTAAGTATCAGAGGGTTAACCATTGAGATTTCTAGTGAGACTCCTTCTGACGTGATTTCTCTGCTCGCAAGTTCTCCTCTTGGGTGGCTTCTTTCTTCCCCATCAAATAAATCTCAGAGGTGTAGCGCATGATTTGAGATACCACATTTTGACCGCTACATACCTGAATTTAGAACCATTTGGTTATAGTTCCTAGGCCGTATTACCTGTTTCTATACAGGTCTAAAAGATGCATGGCATGGCCTACTATGTCTACATGGATTCGATGAATGTCCAGTCTTACCACAATGCATGCATGACATGGGATTGGTGCATGGTGATGCCTAACCTTGTGAGTCAGTTTAGGACTACATCCTAATCCTTACTTGTTGACAAATTTTTACGAGATAGATAAAAGTAGGTCTAAACTCTTCAGAGAAAAGGCAAGTTTACTTAAATCCTTTGCAAGAACATCATTCTCAAATTTTAGTTTCAAAACTTCTTTTTCCAAGGGAATTTTCTCAGAAATCATTTTATCATGGTCGTCTTGTAGAGTCTTTAGTATATTATTGTTTGACTTAAATTTATCATACATCATGCAGTATGCTGTGAATAGCCCATCATAGGATAACTTATGATCTTCATCACTGCTAAAATAATGAAATACATCAGGGGAGTTGTTAGAAATTACCTCATGGCCTATCTGAGACCTATTTCTTGCTTGTTCCTCTTTCTTTAAACTGTAGCCTTCTGAATTTTTAGATTTGTCTTCGTCGCTCCATGTAGTAGCCATAGCCTTGGCCCTTGGCTTCTTCTTTGTACATGTTGCTAAATTATGGTTTGGTTGGCTTCTTGACTGCTTCCTTGCTCGTGTATTCCTTCTTGGCATCTACTCGACACTCCGCCTTGACATGTCCAGACTTACCATAGTTATATCATTTGAGCTTCTTGGGACCCTTCCTTCTGGATGAGGAGCCCTTCTTCTTGTCCCTTAGAATTTTTTGAATATTTTCGGATAGCTGTCTCATTATCTTCTTCACTTGGGGTGGACATTGATTCTTTGTCGTTGCTCTTAACCTTAGCCACCACCCGCTTCTCCGCTTGCCACGGCTGCTCTTGCGGTGGTCCCTACCACCCCCCTGCGGTACGCCATGTGGTTCCTTCCCTTATAGTGTCTGCTTCTTCTGAAGGTGGTGACAAGGTGGGGGCCGAGTGCGCCTCTAGCCAGCCAGCAGACCCCCCTGACGGTGCTTCCCCGGCCATCCCGGCTGCTCTAGCGGGCTCGGCTACCGTCGTCCTCCCGAAGGAAGCGGCGGGGTTGGCCCGTTTGGCTGTTCTGCGCACGATAAGGGATGAAGTCAACGCTCTTCCAGCCTTTTCTCAGCCTGGGGCTTCTGGCCTCCTTCGGCCCTGCGTAGCTGCAGCGCCTTTGGCGCCGTCTTCGCTGGCCTTGCAACCCCCCCATGACGTGATCCTGACGTTGCGAGCTAAGCCTCGCGACGATGTTCCTCCACCACAGGCTGCCTCCATTCAGGTTGTCGGTGGTTCTGCCCGTGACGTCCCCAGCCAGTATCCCCCCCCCCCCCGACTGCCTCGCCTGATGCTCCCCGGGGCTCCCCCGCGCTACCCTGCAATAGGATACCCACCCTCCTGTTCATGATGCTGCCCCGACGAGTTTGATAGTTCGGTTGATGAGCAGGGCCTGGAGTTTGATGCTTCTTTTCAGCCCGCCCACAGGAGCAAAAGAAAGAATCGACGCAGGCCCAATCACCTCGAGTCCTATAGTCTCAGGCTTTAGTTGGTAGTCTCTTTGACTTGGCTTCCTTGGCCTTGTTTCTGTTTCTTTGGCCCTTATTTGGGTTCATGGGTTTCTCTTAGTGGCTTTGTAGGCCTATCTCTCTTCTGTTGTTTGTGGCCCCGTTCTTTAGTTTGGGTGCCTTTCTCTCCTCCCCCCTCCTCCCTGTACTGTTTCTGTCATTTACTATTTTACTTAATGAAAATCGCTTGTCTGGTGGCCAAGGTGGAGCGTCCACCCCCTTCCGCAATGAAGGTATGAACGGGAAACCTTGACCCACCTTGCAAATATTGCCTTTGAGTTAAAAATAAAAACCTTAGCCTTCAGACTAAGGGTCTTCTTCTTGGAATCATCTCTCTCCCTCTCTCTAGCCTTGGAGCTTCAGCTCATGAGTGCCCAGTTTCCAAATAGTTGCACAAGAGAGTAAGTGCTACGATCCTAAACTTCTTCAATGGCTGTGACATTTGGGGTCCACTCTGGTAGTAGCGATCGTAGAATCTTCCTTACTAGTTTACTGTCGTCGAACTTCTTACTGAGGGCTTTTTGATTGTTCACTAGTAATGTGAACCTTGTTTCTATTTCCTTTATAGTCTCATCCTTTTCCATTATGAACATCTCTTATTTGGTAACCAGAAGGTTGATCTTGGTTTATTTTACTTTAGATGTCTCTTCATGTTCAACTGCTAGGTTCTCCCTGATTTTCTTGGCACTGGAGTAGGTGCACACTTTGTCAAATTCCTCTAGGCACAAAGCATGAGACGTAGGGCTCGAGCATGTAGTGAGACTAGTTCTTTTTCTTCTTTGCCCTAGCTTACCTTGGGTTATATAATTACTTTGTTGTCTTCCTCTACGACCAACCATAGATCGTAGTCTACCCCTTTCATGTAGTTCATCCACTTAATCTTTCAATACGTGTAGTTATATTCACTGAAGAGTGGAGGTTAGTTGGTGGACTGACCTTCCTGCACCGTGGTTGTTGCAATTTTCCATCCAACTGCTAATTGGATCTTGCTCCAAAGTGCTTGAATCTATAGACATGGAGACCTGCTCTCTGATATCACTTGTTAATAGTTGGACACACCCTAGAGGGGGGTGAATCGGTGTGTCAATTAAAATAATGGTGTGTTAAAGTTTAACTAGCGCAATGGGAAAACAAATGCGAGAACGCAGGCAAACCACAAAAGATAGAGAGAATTTTTTCCTGGTTCGATTACCCTCCTAAGCACAACTACGTCCAATCCCCTTGCAACTTGCAAGGGATTTCCACTAACCTTCTTACCAAGGTTACACAGGCTATTTATTCAAGAACAGTTTCCTAACTGATCTTGTTAGGTCTCAGTTAACTTATTAATTTTCTAGGAGCTAGTCACCCAGCTGAACTTAACAGGTCTCAGCAAACCTATCCCGTGGTTCTTTAGGAACCGGAACCCCGCTGATTTTTTATCAGCAAACCACCGGTCACACGGAGTGTTGGTAACCCCGGAGCAATAATGATCTATATACTATCAGTTAGACAGATTAGGAAACGCTAATATGCTCCTTGACGAGTATTCTAATCTTGCATTGCGGTCATAAATGTATGACAACTAAAAAGTATTGTGACAAGAATAGATTAGATTTGACTTTAAACATTTTTCTCTTATGATTAATTTGTTTAAGCATTTTCAACAGATACTTCTTTTTATTTGATCAAGTTGTCAACACTAGATATATTTATCGTCAAGTGTTTGATGATAATTAGGGTTTCTTTTCTATGCATGGCGTTATTCCCATGGTTTAATTACTTTAAGGCAAATCATATCGTCGACTTCTCATAATAGATGATCTTTCCTTCTTTGTTTTGATTTGACTGATGTTTCATCGGTATTTAGCTTTATGTCTATATTTACTGATGTAGACGATTTGGTTTATGGATGATGCCATTTTCTATATTTTAGTCTTCATCCAAATTCAGGGTAAAGACTTATGTTGTCATCCATGTTTAAGGCATAGATGAAATCATCATCTACCTTGCTAAGATGTAGACGCTGTTATCATCCATCGTTTAGCTATCGTCCATCTTTTATGTGACATGGACGAAGATAACGTCTACCTTTCGTTAGCGTCTATGTTTTCAGTGACGTGGACGAAGCTAGTATCTATCTTTTGATATTGTCCATGTTTTCATAGGCGTGGACGAGACTAACGTCTACCTTTTGCTGTTGTTCCCCTTTTCGAGGTCGTGGAAGAAGTTAGAGTCCATCTTTTGCTATCGTCCACCTTTACATGATCATGGACAAAGTCAATGTCCATCGTTTGATATCGTCCAGCTTTTCTAGGACGTCAACGAAGTTAACGTCTTTCTTTTGAAGATGTGGCAGAAGCTAGCATCCATCTTTTGATTTAATCCATGTTTTAACCATAGACGGAGTCTAATGCATTTAATGATTTTTTTCTCATAGTGAAAAAATGAGATACTGTATCATGTATCGTTTTGTCACTTCTAATATATTTAATTTGTCATATTTAAAATAGTTAATATATAGGGAAAGGGCATTTTCCCAACAACACGCTACCATTCTTCAAATATGCTCAGGGATGTCAATAAGGAAGGGAATGCCACTCTTGGGTCGACGATTTCTCTCTCCGATCGGCAAAGGTGACACTTCTCTTTGAATGACTTCCCTAACAGTGAATTTGACTAACCAATTATTAAAGTCAAGCTAGCTCTTTCAAAAGTTTAATATTCCACTTCCATGAGTGAGAAAAAGGTGAATCTTTTGTGCCCATCCCTTTGAAATCCAAAAAAATACATATTGGAAAAGGATTGAGAGCACCCTCTCGTTAGTGTGCACACTCTAGGCACAACGGAGCATCTTTGAAAATGAAATAAGAGTGGAATAAGGGGCCTTAACCCGGAGAATAAGTAAAAATGTAATTTGGTAAGACGGGTAAATTTTCTCACCCCTAACAAGAGTTTTCTTAGAATAACTCATTCTAACTAAAAGGTAAAATGAGTTATTCCACCTTAACCCAGATAGACTATAAAGTTAAAAAAATGAAAATATTAGAATAACTTACCTAGATTCAAGTTAACCCGATTTTCTCTATTCGGTTATCAAAGAGGGTCTAGAAGAATTCAGATCAGGATCACATACACGTACATATGTGAGGCGAGGGTAAAACTCGTCAGGCCCAGTGTGGCCCAACAACTCCAGGCCCAAGGCGGCCTGACCCAATCAAGTCAGAGAAAGGTCGTTCGACGGTCTGCAACCCAAGCTAGGTAGTCCGGTTGAGGCCCAAAGAGGATTCACCAGCTCACGAGCGAGATTGATGTGTGCGTCCCGGGCGCTGAAGAACTCACCAACGGTCGAATGTTGCCTCCGCCATTACAGACCCTTCCTCGGTAGAGATAGTCCACAATGCCGAGATTCTTGCCACGAAGTCCCTCTTCCCGAATAGGTAGGTGCACAATGAGTAATTCTCCCCACGATCAAGAGGACATTATTTCACGACCCACGCCTTTTCTCCGTTGAGGAACGATCCCTCACCGCCAGGACACCCATAAAAATAGACGCCTGATCAGACGCACAGGGGGACACACATAGACATATAGAAACAGAGACACGCAGAGAGAGATAAAGTCTTCGCCCATCACTCCGAGCACTCTCTAAGCTCTCCGAACACTCTTCGAGCACTCTCTGGGCTCCTCGAGCACTTTAGGAGCCCTTGTTCTTGCACACAGGCTTGTCTACTCTATTCTTAAGTTTTCTCTCACCTTTCTCCTCCTGATAGTCCTTGCAAAGTGCGTTCCTAACTTAAACATCGTAGGGTTATCCTCTGAGGTCGCATCCAAGACTCATTATGACGTCGTCTCTCTAATATTTACAAGCTTTCACAGGTGACTGACTGATCTTCTCCCATAAATAAATTAAATCTTTAAAATATGATACAAGAAATTAAAATCATTTTCCTATCTCTATAATATATTTCCATCAAACACGCCCCCGGCCCCGGCCCCGCGGCCAGTCACGAGCTATCCCTGCTCTTCGACGATGGCCCTTCCCCAAACCACGCTACTGTAGTTGGTATGCACCTCCCTAATCGCTCGTCTTTAGGCCAGCCGATGCATCAATCCCCATCCGCACGATGGACATGACCCCTGCCTGTGCTGGGACGTGACAAGTGCCATCCATTTACTGGACCCACGACGATCTCGGAGGATCAGGCCCATTGGATTTGTGGGGTCTTCGGCGTCGGCCGCCGACGTGACGTTTCATAAGACCGATGGGTCCTCGTCCCCATCGCCACCTCTCCACGGGGGGTGGTGGCTGTGCCAACTCGGGCGTTTCAGTTTGGGAATCTGAAGTACCCAACGCTCGTATCAGTCATCGCCATCTCTTGGGTTGGATTGGGAAACTGAGATGGGGAGGCAGATCACATGATTGGAACAGATTAAATCCGTATGGTGATATATCACATCCATTTCTATTGGTACAACTTTTAGATAGATAAAAATGAGAAAGGACCAGCTTTATGTCTTTTCTTAAAATGAAATTTATACTTTTCTATGTAATAAAAATAAGTAAATGAAGAGAGCTTGTAATGAAATTTTGACTCTTCACATATTTTTCCTTTTTGATCAAATATTTTGACATTCAAATATTAAAGACAATTTTAAAACTCTTTTTGACTATCTAAAGTCTTGGGTAAACCCTAACTAGCTAGCGGTGAAATATAAATAGAAAATTTCGTGGAGCATTTCAGATTATATTTACATCTCGGGATGTTGCATGTCTAAGATTCTTCATTTTTTTTAAATTTTTTTAATGGTCATCGTGTCAAGTTAGTTTGATTTACTGATTACGTCGTTAGATGATATGACGTGAAAGTCACGTAAAAATAAAATTCTAATTATGTGAATAATAAAATAGAGTAATTTTTTTTACGTGACTCTCACGTCGTTTCACCTGATCGACATGTCGAATTAATTTGACGTCGAAGTCACTCAAATTTTTTTAAATTGAAATATTACAATTATAACGCTTAACATAGTGTAATTAACGGTGGCGTCACACAAAAAAAGAGTAATGGGCTGACTTTGAAACGACATATATCTAATTTTCAAGATTTAACGATGAACGTACGGCCTCTACACATATATTTTTCAATGTGCACATCCACAGAGCAAGCTCTTCATCCAATCAGCATGAACCGTAGGTCCCGCGATCGTGGGGAGGTGACGTCGAGCCTTGTTCACGAGCAAACCGTGTTGGGCGATTTGGATGTGGAACGACGGTGACATTCCACGGGACCTCCAAAGACTAGCTAGACTGACGTAGACGACGTAGGGGTTCTGATGAGCATCCGGATGAATATATATATATTATACGACATGATTCTGCCTGATAATGTATTCAACTAACAGGTGTATATATATAACAAACATAAATCTAACAACAATCTGATTTATGTGACAATATATTTGTCTAACAAGGGTACGTGCAATTAATAATTTAATAGGAGAAAATATGCAAAGAACATTTTGTTTAATGGGTGGTTTAGTTACTTTAGCAAATGATGGTTACGAAGATGTTACCCTTCGTGACGGACTAGACTACGGGTGAAGTTGCATGTGCAAATATTTAGATCTAATAAAAGTATATCGACAAATATAAATGTAAGATATTTTCTGTACAAATATAATTTTAATAAATGTATACATAAAAATATTATAAACAAAAAGGTGTATCTAAAAGTATATAATAGAAAAAAGAGATTTTCTCAAATAAATTATTATTAGAAGTAAATTTATAAAAAAATATTTTTAAAAATATATTAACATATATATCATTACGAAAAATTAAATAGTACGTAAATGTCATCGTCGCAACTGTCCGTTGCCACCCGTCAAATTAATCATAGTTAACCTTAATTAGACTTGTGAAAAGATTAAATTATCTTTAATTTTAAAAAAATAAAAATAAAAAAAATAAAATCCCCTCTCTCTCTCTCTCTCTCTCTCTCTCTCTCTCTCTCTCTCTCTCTCTCTCTCTCTCTCTCTCTCTCTCTCTCTCTCTCTCTCTCTCTCTCTCTCTCTCTCTCTCTGCTGCATGGAGCCCCCTTCAAGGGAGGCGAAGCCCCTCCTCCATCTCCTCTTACATCGCGTAGCTGCCTCCTGAAAGCTACGATGATGCTGGTCAAGATATCGATGACCACTTCGAGTCACTGAACCCCTAGCAAATCTCCATTGAGCGTCGCAGGGACCTCACCTGTATCTTACCCTCCTCACCAGACCAACCCCTACACCGTCGTTGTGCATGCATCATCCCTGTAGCTGATGACATGGGTGGGCTTCATCAACTGCGGCGAGCTCCTGGAACTCGCCGCTGAGGAGCTCCATGCGTCGACGCCGGACCTTTCCAGTGCGGGCTTCAATGACTTCAACTGAAGACAATGTCCGCCGTCTTGGTTCTCTCTCTCTCTCCCTCACGTGCGACACTCCCCCTTAACCCTTGAGCCCCCCCACTCTCTGCGCCCTCTTGTTCCCTCTCTACTCTCCTCACCGGCGTTGGGGCCTCAGCCATCCGTGGTGCCATCATCTTGGCGAAGTTGTCCTTACTAGAGTCACCCTCCTCGCAGGCATTTGAAGCGCTTAGAGCCCTCCTCACCGGAGTCACCCTCTTCACCGGTGAAGCCCACCTCCTCCTTGAAAGAAGTGTATGTCCTGAAAGTCAATCAATTTTGAAGTAATGTCGTAATTTCCTGTACATTCTTATTCATATTAATAATACTAATGGCATTTTTTTCATTACATCTTATATATTAAATTGTGTATTTCTGCTCAATGTGATGAAGTCCTTGAACGCATACTATGAATGTTGGATCATAATAAGATTATGATAGTGAGACCAACCTTCCAGATGCATGTGTTATAAATGTTCCTAGTCATAGGATCTTTGAGATGAGACATCAAAGCATCCAGATAGACCAGTGCACATGATTTCTTCTTATGTGATGAGGGTGACAGATCTCATAGTCACTGGTGTGAAAATATTAAGATACATATGCAGGTGTCCATTATAAGAATATGGTTTACTGAATTGATCTGATTACGAAGCTTTGAATGGTAATTATGTCTAACTGTTAAGCAAGAGATTCTTCAATTATAGTAACACAATTGGTCCTTAGACATGAGTCATCAATGATACCTTACATGAGGACTCATGTGTTTTGATTCCTAGTAAAGGGACTTTAGTCACAAGTTCCGAACGCTCAGGTATTCAGATACGGTAGAATACATGCGAAGATAATTGAGTGACAACATTAGTTGGATCATTCACTCTGAGATATAGTATGAGAGAGAATGCCCTATTAATAGTACTCAGGAAAATCCCTAGTTAGGTTTCACAGTTCATTAGAAAAAAAGAGTTTTTCGGTGAGACTTAGAGTACATTAATCATGTCATAAATAAGTGGTTGATAATATGGCCATATCCTTAATTTTGACTAGGAATATTATATATGAATGAAGAACTATAATTGTATGGTAACTGTAAATGGAAAGATCACAGAGTGATTTTATAGACCCCCTTTGACTTCTGGGGTCACGAAGTGTTACTTGATATTTATTGTCACCTAAAAGTCCAATAGAAGAATAATCATGAGATGATTGTCTGTTGTAAGGTGATGAGTTAATTATTTAAGTTATGAGATGATTAAATAACTAATTCCATGTTAAGTATTAATGTGAAAAAGTTAAGAAAGTTCTTAAACTTAATGGGCCTAAAACTAAACTGACACTGGACCTAAAGGGTCAGATATATTAAGGTTGTGGACGGCATAAGTATTTATGTAATTTTGGACCTATGAAGTTTTTTATGAAAAACTAAAGAATCTATAAATAGTTACATACCTTGAAACCTAAGCTAGGCATCTATGATTTATCCGAATGAGGGCCGCCCCTTCTCTCTCTCCTCCTTGGGAGGAGTGCTCTCCTCTCTCTCCTCTCTCTTGTCTTTAGTGTAGAGATTATGTCAGAGTGCTGCTAAGGAGGTCGTTCGTGGAGTATTATGCGAAGAGAACTCCGCCGTCCGTGTAGAGATCGCTAGAGGCTGGAAACTTGCGCAGTTCATTACCGCCACGAGAGATCACTTTCCGTTTCGTTGAGATTCAAGTATCGCAGAGGTAAAATCAGATCTTGTTCTAGATAGTTATCGAGAATCACGCTGAAGTGATCGACTCGATCAAGATAAAAATATATATTTTTTATTTTTACTGTGCTCTCTCTCTCTCTCTAAAGATATAGAGGTCATTTAACATCAACTCACAAAATATTAGCATCTTTTTTTCGAATATTCGCTCTTACGTCGACATAAGTCTACTAGGATCACATCTATGCATCATTTGATTTTATATAATAGTATTAATACTAATATATTTTTAAGAATATTTTTTTAAAAAATTAAATTCTAATTATAATTTATTTGTAATAATCGCTACAAAATAATTGTAATCTATAAAACAAAATCACAAAGTACAGGAATACACAGCTCAAGAAATTCATGGGTAGGCAAGCTGTCTCTCCGAGTCTGCATCAGCCGTCACACCATTCCCTGATCACATCGAATAGCCCAGCGCGAACTGCGGACTCATGTCTGGAAGAGTGGCAATATCGTAAGAAAGTGGAGGGAGGGTTCCCTTTTTCACGAACACCTGCCACCCATCCCTATTCCCTCCCCTCCCCAGGCCCCTACCGGGTCTCCTCGTCCCCACCAGCACCACAGAGGTCCAGCCTCTTGTTCACACTGACCCATCTCCCTCCTCTCTTTCTCTCTCTCCCTCATATCTCTCTCTTTCTATCTCTCTCGTACATGTTCCTCTGCACTGCGTGTATGGGTGAGATTTCCTTCTTTGACTTGACTAGTAGGCCTCTGCAATAATATCGCAGTGTCTGCGGCCCTCTGCATGGCCGCGCACCAGAGGAGTACTGGTTGTGCCACCAACCTTCCCCCCCAGCTGCTCCTTCGATCCCACTTGCTAAGTCTCCACCGTCCCCTTCCTACGAAGCCGCGCGCGCTCGTCCGCCATGGGCACCCGGCCCCGTCATCGGCATCGCCTCTCCGCCACCGCTGCAGTTGCCCTCCTCTTCCTCGTCACTGCTCTAGGTAAGGAAAGAAGACATCTGATAAGACTCTAGACCGCCGCCTTCTTTCCCTCTCTAGGATTAGAAAGTAGTGTTATATCCGCGTAGAGGACTTCTTCGGAGATAGTTGCAGTTGCAGAACCTGATCCTCCATATTTTAGCACTGGGAAAGACGTGTGTATATATATTGATGAATCCTCCATGTCCCACAGCGAAAGCCCCTTCTTTTCCCGGCGAGCAGCTATCTATCGACACCCACCAGCAAAGATCACAACTTTCCTAGAAGCCTACTGCAAACCTCCTCTCTTACCGCTCTTCCTTCTTCTCCCTTCCTTTTCGTGTCGCAGGAGGAACGCTGATAGGGGCCGTACAGGAGAGAGAGGAGACCCATCGGCGCGGTGGCGAAGAAGTCTCTCGCGGCCACTGGGTGCCACCGGCTCGGCGGCGACTCATCGGTCCGGGGTCGTCCCCTCCCACATGCCGCGCCAGGTGTGGCAGGTGTTCCCCCTGCCGGCCCATCCGCGTGGCCATCCACCCCGGCCGGATCGTCCCCATGGACTACTACCCCGAGGCCTGGCAGTGCAAGTGCGGCAACCACCTCTTCATGCCCTGATGGCCGACTTGGAGATATATATGTATTAGGGTGTGAAGAAAACAATAACAGGATGACTAAACCAGAACAAAAGGAAAAGAGATTTTTTTGAAGTCTAACTCTCATTGATGTGTTCTTTCTTATGTAAATGTGTCTGTGCAATTCCACATGGGGGTTGACTCATCTGTGCATGTGTTCTTCCCAGAGTGTGGAAAGAACGTGAACGGAGGAGTGTGTGCGATCTTTCTTGTGTTCTTCCCAGAGCATGGAGAAAACATGGGGAATGTGAGCTCTATATAATACTTGGTTGTCAACGGAGAGGAGATTAATTTGTTTCCTGGTTGGCATAAGTAATAGTTGTATCTTTTGGGATTTGTGCCCTCGTCACGAGGTTGTCCCCCATTAATTTCTCTTCTTTTGGATGACTTTGATTGTGGTTCGTCGTGAGAACTTCCAATGTGGGTATCATATTTGTGAACTTTGCAGTCGAAGTATGGGATTTAGCTTGCTGTAAGCGGGAAGCAAAGCAGAAGGCCTTTTGGTGGTTTTCGATGGCATTGTATAACCTCCTCATCCAGTGTAGTTTAACTCAACATACACTTTGGAAGATCTGTACTTTGGGTCACTGCAAACTGGGGGAAGAAAACTGCAGACTGATTTTACTGGAGTGAACTCTCTCTCTCTCTCTCTCATGTGTTTGATCAGCTTCTAGTATATGATTATGGAGCTATAGCTTATTTAACCCATTGGTCTCTCTCTCTCTCTGTCTCTCTCCTGCGTGTTCTGGCATCTCTGATGAGCGAGCAGGACATAGCATTAGAAATGCTACGCAGAGTTGAAGTATTCTTTTTTTTTTTGTTTGTTTCAAAAAGCATCAACTCTGCATCCTTCACGCACACAAGCTGGTTGCTTTTATGCCCCAGGTGTCTTTGCATGGCTACTTTTTCTGGCTTTGAGTGTTCTTCCCTACCCTGCGCAGCTGCCCTCGACTGTTGTCAAACTCTTTTTTTAATCCTTCAGATGGTAACCTTTCCTGCTCTCTGGCTCTAAAGTTTCAACCTGTGGGCAAGAGAAGTGGGATCTCCTCAATTCATGTCCATTTCCTTGTCTGAGTTGTCATGCAGGGCTCTTCTTCCCAACTGCCCACTTCTTGCTCAGAATGGTTTGGACCCCAGCAGATCACAGAAAAGTTTAGCACCCATGCCCTGAAAACCAGAAATTACCCTGTTCTATTGTTTACTGCTGTAAGATTTACTCCTCGTACGAGGCAATTTTCTCTGTATCCTTCCAATTGTATCAATTTTGTTTTATTGTCAAAGGGAACGGCAGGTCACCAACGGTTAATAATATTGCGGATCGAGGGTCATATCTAATAGATGAGTGAAAGGCGATTTGATATTTTAACAGAGTACCTTGACCAAAAAATATTTGATTAGAGAAAACTGTAATGCATGCATGAGCATGTTTATGAGTGCAGTGAGTGCAGATTCATTTTTCTAAGATAATATAAACCTCTACGCAAGATAAAACGCTGCACTTTTAATATGGGTTTCATGTCATACTCAATATCTCCGCCCCCTCGATCGATTTTAGCTGAACCAATAAGAAAAAAAGTGTATGAAACTCGTCGCATTGCAGAATGTTATAATATGTATTTCTCTAAGATGATATTGTATGCATTTCTATAAGATGATATGAACTCTACGCGAAATAAAAGGCTAGGCTGGGCGGCAGCAGAAAATGTTGCGGACTGGGTCCGGAGCCAATTAAGTGGTCCAACAGCAAGCCCATTCCAGGACGATCTCGATCTTGCTTTGGAGCTTTTAGTACCGGAGTCAAGCGAGAATCCAAGCAAAGAACTTTTGGCGACTACCTTTTACAAATAGATATAACATTCCCATCACCAATGTCTCACCGGCAACCCCGGACCTCTTTGATAATAGGTTATGATAAATTATATAAGTTGGGTTATGGTGAGTTATTCCTTGATGAGTTTGTACTCTTGAGTTTGATAATTTATTCTTACCCTGAGAATAACTCGTTCCATGTGAAATGGTAGAATGAGTTACTCCTAGAATAAGGGCCTTATTCTTAACCGACTCCAAATAATTTAACTCTGCTATCATACTATGTTAAGGGTGAGTAGGCGGAATAACTCATCCTATTCTCCCTTATTCTGTTAGGCCCTCTTTGTTTGGGGGATAAGGTTGGATAAACCAGGATAAATCATTAAAAGTTAACCTAATCTATTTGATTGCTCATACATGATATTCCATGGGATAGGCTGTTATTCTGGTTTATCTCAGGATTACTTGTTCCACCAAAAAGTTAGAACAAGGACATGTTTAACTTTTTCCCAATTCTCAAGGCAATTCTTATTTTCCAATCAAAGCAAAATGGTCTACTTTTTAGAATACTCAACCCTTAAGTTATTCCCCTTAACCTACCCTCCAAACAAAGAGGGCCTTAGGCCCGCTTTGACGATCGAATTGTGGGCTGAGTTTCTTAACAGATGAGAGAGAAATCATGCGGGACCCACCAACTCCCCTCACACATAACCGCTTGCCCGGGGTCGGATACCGTGTTGGAATAACAAAGTGGCCCTTGTCAAAGTGGCCCTAAAGATAACTCCCAAGGGAATAGAACAAAGGTTACTTATTGAGAAAGAACCTACGAGGACAACACCCACAAATAGGACAGCAATATGTGTGTGCACGCTCTCAACCCACAATTGTGGGATCGGTATATTGAATGAGTATGTTACAGTCACACGGGTGTTCTGCAGGATTACAACAGAAGAGAGTCTTGGCAGGAATACAACAAAACAGAGGCTATCTATACAGAGTCCTTAATTAGCAGCAATGAGAGTCCAGGGCAGACTGGAACACGAAGCTTCAGCGTGGGTGGACTCTTCATGCGCTGCTTGAGGAGCTTCCGCAGGTTCGTTATCTCACTTATGATGGATGCTATGAGGCACAAGAAGAAACCTATGACTTTTAGGAGAACCAAAAGACTTTGAGAAGAAAAAGACCAAGAACAAACACAACAGGTAATTCTAAACAGGAGGCTTCTCCTGACAATGCAATAGAACTGCATGCCATGGATCTAGGTTTACCATGCATCTGAAACCACCAATCTGTTAAAATGTTAACGTGCATATATAGTTAGAGATAGCTTCTTTCACGAGGATATTCCCTGTGAACAGTGGCAACTAAGGCCTTCTTCCTGTGTCTCCCATTACAACCCAAGTTAATTTACCTACAAATTAAGCTAACAGCTCCCTCTTTTCCTCATCCAACAGGAACGTCACAGGCGAGAGCTCAACAGGGGAGACACCAAGGTCGTCCCTGAGAGCCAGCAGGTCCCTCGCGTCTCCTTCCAAGTACGCCCTCATGAACGCCACCATCGCTCCGCCGACGAAGGCCCGCATCGGCCCCCTCGCCGGTCCGTTCTTGCAGGTGCAGTAGGTTGCCTTCCCCCTCGCCCCCGGTGTGTCGTCGTCCAGCATGTCGGAGTGGCCGTAGTCCTTGGCAACGAAGTAGCAGGCCGGGGGGCGGCACTCGGCGAAGAAGTCCCGGTGGTTCACCCCCTTGGGGGCGCACGCCGGGAACAGTGGGTTCCTCTTCACCTCCCCGAGGCCGGAGCCGACCACCATGGCCGCCATGCGGGTGTCGAAGGAGCGGGGGACGTAGGTGAGGACGGGGGGAGGCGTCTGCTTGCCCGCGCCCATGCCGTCGACGGGGTCGATGCCCATGAGGGCGGAGAACTTGAGGGAGGGGGTGGCGACGAGGCCCAGAGCGAGGGCGAAGGCGACCTTGCCGCCCCGGCTGTGGCCGGCGACGGCCAGCTTGGTGAGGTCTGGGCGGACGGCTTCCGGGAGGAGGTCGTGCAAGCCGGCGGCAAGCCAGTCCGTTGTGGAAGCAGCGGACTTGATCTCCTCCGTGGAGTCCGGCCCAGACACAACGTACAGCTTCAGAGATAAAACACCCGGTGAGATCGCATCTACCGACCACTCTCTGTGGATGCAAATGCAAGCGGTTCCAGCAGAAAGAGCAGGCGATCGAGTTGAGTCAGGAAACAAAAGTTAAGAGATTGAAGTAGACACCACCCCCCTCCGATTCTAATTCAAAGAAAGAGGGTGCCATGTTTGCTTCCTTAACAGACCTCCAGCATACCAAACATTGGTCGATTTATTTTGTTAATAAGATATTTAAAATATTTACTGTACATATACATATGGTGTCCGTCGGTTAGACTACATATAGCTCACAATAGGGTCTTTTTTGCCCGTGTGAATCAATCATATGCAGATGTGCTCCCAGCTTACGCACACCCAATCCCCATGTGCAGCAAGCTGGTGATCTCATATGATATATCTATCATCTCTCGCAAGTTTGAAGGTAACAACGCCGATAGCTTGGGCCTAATCTAATGTCTTTTCCGGCCCAAGATTTTGGGTTTGAATGGACTCTGGGCCGCTTCAAATCAGTCCAAACTCCAAGCACGGCCCTGAGACGGGCGGGTGAAGTCTTGTGCTCACTTCGTGGGTCAGCTAACCTTCCTTCTCCTACAACAAATACGCCATGTGAGATGTGAGGTTCTACTTCTACCAGTAGAGATGATGGCCCGTGGATAGCTAACTTTCACTGTGCGATCGAGCTGTATTACACTAAGGGCGCGTTTGGGCATTATGTCTATGGAAGGATTTTTTTAAAATCCCTCTAGAGAGAGAAGAATCTCCTTTTAGGGAGCTTTTAGAGATTGTCAACTCTCCCTCCTTTTCTCTCTATATCTTTCTAGGTCTCAAAATCCACCCCAAAAAAAGTTTGATGGGACATTGTTTCATTTGGAAAGGATTCTAAAAAGTGACAGGTCATTTCTCCCTATATCCCTCTCCAACATCTGTACCAAACGCACCCTAAGATGCATGACAGGTGATAAATTAAGGAGCCTTTGGTCATGCAATCCAATCCCCTGTCATGACTTGTAATTGCCATGGTAGACCGGTGACAATCAACGTTTCATTGGTCCCCACGAAGTTAGTACTTAGTACAAGACTTCACCCCCCAGTCTCTGGGCCGTGCTTGGAGTTTGGACTGATTTGAAGCGGCCCCCATCTCTCGGCCCAGAGTCCATTCAAACCCGAAATCTTGGGCCGGAAAAGACATTAGATTAGGCCCAAGCTATAGGCGAAGTCACCTTCAAACTTGCGAGAGATGATATATCATATGAGATCACCAGCTTGCTGGACGTGGGAATTGCGTGTGGGTAAGCTGGATGCACATCTGCATATGATTGATTCACACACATCTGCATATGATTGATTCACACGGGCAAAAATTCGGATAGTTAAGAATGTGATTTTAGAGACAAGGAACTTAAGAAAGAGACAGATAAGGGGGGTGGGGGGGAATAGGCGATATTTCTAAGGTTGCATTTGCGGTTTCCAAAACATTTTATTCCTTGAGATGATGCTTTTTTTTTTCAAACTAAAAAAACATTTCCCCCCAAAATAACTTTGCTGTAGTCATGGATTTGCTGGGAAACTCAAAATCTTGTGCGGTTAATGGTAAATCTCTCTCTAAAAAGTGAGAATAATCCAATGAAAATGAGTTCTTGAGAGATTATGAAAAATGGAGACTTTTCATCTTATCTTTCTCTCTAAAAAATTAAGATTATGAATTTTGAATAATCTGATGTGATATTTAGACATTTAATGTAGATTTAAATAGGTGAAAATTTTTAAGCCATAATCTATGACCTATTGAGTTCAGAAGGAAAGAGAGATCTAAGGCGGAAAGGAAGAGCAGGAAGGATTGCTTAACTGACATTGGAACTTGTGGTAACAATTGCTCTCAACACAGGAATGAGTCGAATGACACTTATCTTTCCACCCTTCATTTTGTGGACGGTCGAGTTCTCATTCCGCTACTCCAATGGCGACGGTAAATTAAGGCCTTTGGTAACCATATGAATTAATTCGACCCCGTTGCTGTGTACCCCGGGAAGTCGGCCTGGAGCTATTGTTCTGCATTTCTATTTTCATCTGATGCAAATCCTGCTAAAGCACTTCTAAACTTGTTTGTGTGGGGCTGCCATTAATGGTGAATCGTAACCCGTCTTCAGAGTGGCCTAAAGAGATTCTAAAAGCCCCCATCTCCGTCATTTAACCTTTAGAAGCTTTCATCACTCTTTGAATAACACTAGGAGGAATCCTCAAACAGGAAGCAAAGAGAAAGAACCACCAGACATCTAAGAAAGCGAAGGAAAGGAGGGAGTTTTGGACGGTGAAAGACTGACCTGAGGGGCGACAACGATGAACCCATGGGAGGCTACGTGCTGGATGAGCTGGGAGTAGAAGGAGTTGTAGAGGAGGTAGCCATGGAGGAAGACGAGCACCGGGAACTCTCCCCCCTCCTCCGGCGACGCTAACAGCAGCGGCTTCGGGGGAGGCGCGGAGGCCCCGCCCACGGCGCCGGCGGGTTCCACCCGCAGCAGCCGCACCCTGTGGCATCCCGGCTGGAAGACGCAGGTTCCGGCGGACATGGCCACCGCGTCGCAGGCCTAGCTTGTTCTCCTCCCAACAGAGAAGATATTTGTTCTTCGAAGCAGATATTTCGCACAGTGTTAAGTACGGCTTCTATCCTTTTTGCTTGAGATCCCACTTCTTACATGTTGGGTCGTGTCGTTGTCGCAGGGCGTGTACGACTGGTAGCCCTTCGTTCCCACGCGGCAAGCAGATCTTATCACATTTGAAAAATAATTAGTGAACATTTGGAGTTTTATCACACATCTCGGAGGTTCGTAATTAGATTTAACATTTTTAGTTTTTTAAAATTTTTGTGACTTTAGATTCAAGTCCCGTTAATTTATGGTGAATTTCATACCTGGGTATGACAGTCTAATTTTTTTTAAAAAAATCAGATCAAATAAATAATGTTAATTTTATTTTTATATTCAATTATTTGTATTTTTAATTTTTTAAAATCGTCCATGAGAACGTGGATTACACTACAACCTAAGTTGACTTAGGTCTCATGCCATAACAATTTTAAAAAAATAAAAAATAAATTTAATATTCACTCTGAGTGTGACGAGAGTCGAGATGAGTCCAATTTGGTCGCACCATCAACATCTTAATCTATTTTTTCAAGGGTCGGGGTTTGGGTTAAGGATGTTAACGGGTCGGACACGGTGCGGATAGTGGACTATCTGTATCCGTATCCGATAAAGAATAACCGTATCCATTTGTTGATCATTAAGTATTCAAAAAATGGTGTATCCGAAACCGTTATCGAGTATCCGAAAAATACGGTTAACGGACGATTAGCGGATAATTATCGGACATAAAAGTACATATAAGATTATAATTTAAGATGTAAATTAGCTCAATTAAAAAAAATTTAAATTGAAAAGAATAATCCATATGATAAATAAATACACTTCAATTTAATTCTCATATCATCATTATCCATGAGTCATCATATAACGTAAGTAAAAGTATACAAATATATAATATTACAATATCCCCAAAGATAATACGAAACATATAAAATTTTAATAATAAAATAAACTAACTCTTTTGGACTTTAATCTCCATCGTATTCTCATTCTTTACATATCTTTCATGAAAATAAAGAATATATTAAGTTGATAATTTAAAAAATTATAAAAATATCTTGTAATTTAAAACTATTTTACCATCGTGAAAATAGAAATGACTTAAATTATACACATATCTCATCTTCAATATCATTTTCTTCGAGACACTAAATTATTTGAGTCAAATCCAAACTTGTTTAACGGTAACGGACGGATACGGATTCGGAATGAGGTGTATCCATATCCGTATCTACTAAGAAATCGGATATATCCGTATTCGTATCCGTTAATTTATCGGAAAGAAAAATAATATCCATTCACCGTTCGTTAAGTTAACGAAACGGACGATTATCGAATTATCGGTTACCGTTGACATCCCTAATTTGGGTAGGGTGGATGGGTTAATTTGGTAACGGGCACCGTACGGTTGATACTTTCTTTTAGGAGTCCATGTTTGGCTTATTAAGTAATTGACTCTTAATTAATTTTGAGTAGGTGGAAAAGTCATATATATTGAATATACCAAGTTTTATTATATAAACATAGTTATCTAAAACGATGGAGGGCATTTTCCACTTTGTTTGAGATTAGCACAATTGATACGTTTGGTTTCTAAGGCTTCATTAAGGATGTAAAGTTTAAAAACTAAGAAATGATATTTGGGAGAACATTGAGGCACTTTTACAATGTATAAAACGATTCAATGCAGAAATTAGTCGATATATGTAACAGATGAGGCGCAACATAAAGTCAAAAGTTACAATAGTTAGAATTAAGGGGGTGGGATTAGTTCCCACGCCTGGCAACAGAATAACGGTGTCATTAATTTTAAAATTATATAATTTGATTTTAATTTTTAAATATATATGATTAAATTGTCTTTAACATCATAAATTTAAATACGCATAAAAGTATTTAAATTTGACATTAAAAACTCATCTATTGAATGATATTAAAAGTTATAATATGTGAATCATTCATTCTATGTTCACCTGATACATAAAAGATAGATATTGAAGTCATGTAATTTTTAATCCTCAATTAATCTATTAATAATAGAGAAGATTTAGCAACATATAATAAAACTTTAAGATTAAATTATGTGATTTTAAAACTTGTTATATATCTTTTCTATTATCACCCGTGATAACAGATCTCTCTTAACAACTAAGATATTTATTTTGAATACTGTTATCGACATTTTTTTTAAGCGACCCTCTCCCCCACCATCCTCCTGCCCATAAAAAAGAACAAAAATAAAACACCAAAACAACGGAACCTACACGATTTCACTCGGAACGGGCTGCCGCTCGGTTTATGGGCCGAGCCGACTTAATCATGTCAAATGGGTCTACCGCAGGTCCGCAGGACTAAAACCCTTTTGGTGATGGGAGCCCAGTTTTTGGGTGATACGGTTCCGCACGTCTCGGCAATCCCATCTCCGGCCCAATATTATTAGAATCGGATCGGTATCTAGATTGGTCAATAATTAATTCAAATTGACTCGGTTGGACTGTTCAATCTAATCAGTTTAAAATTTGACATCGTCATAGTATTGATATATAATCTCACTCGATTTTATAGTCCAAAATAATAAAAAATAAGATATAATGATCAATATATATATATAAATATTAATCATGATTATGTAACTACTATACAAGTAAAAGAATAATAATAACATGATTAAATAAATTGACGTTAAAATTTTATAATATTTCGTTGATCTTTACTCTTCACAATTGACATCCATATTCCTTTAAATTTTTAAACTTTAAATATATCTAAAATAAATTGATGAATAACAATAAATTAATAATAATAAGATATTTTTATTCACACATAAATATTATTTTAAATATGAAAATATTTTTATATTTTTAATTTAAAAGATGAATCGAGTTAGATTGACTCAGGACCGATTCAATGATCGAGTTACAGTTCGTCCATCTCATCTGATTTTTTTACATTAAATCAGATTAATTTTAATCGGATCAATTCTTATCGATACAACCGGCCAATTAGATTCGATTTTGATAACACTGCCCCAACCATTGACACGTACATGCCGCCTTCCCTCCGCCGCTTACCCCCATATTGCATCAAGAAGAACAAGAAGACCAGAACCACGACTATGACGACTCCTTCATCTCGCTCTTTCTCTCTCTCTCCATGGAGGGGACGTGGCAGGGGAGGCTGTTGCTGTAAGGGAAGCCGGGAGACTTGGAGACCGAGGGTGGGGGGGGGGCTGGCCTGGCCCGGCCGCTGTACTCGACCATGCCGGAGTGTCCTGAGTTGCGCGCGGTGGGCCTTCATCCGCAGGGTCTACTCTATCCTCACCCTTCCAGCTGCCCCTCACCGTCGCCGTTGCAGCCGTTGATGCCTTCGTCTGCCCCGTCTCTCTCTTCTTCGTCTCCTCCCCGGACGGCCTCGCCCTCTATCTCCTCGTCGTCATGCTCCCCTTCATCTGTACGTCTAGCGGAACGAGCTCTTTCTTGTGGCAATTTCGAGGGTCACGGATTGTGAGGATTATGACCTTTCTTTTTCTTTCTTTGGCAGCGTTGTGCCTGCTAGCCTACTACCACCGGCGGCACCCTGTCAACTCTGTGTTTCTGGGATCTTCACGGTATCGCTCAACTTCTGCAACGCCTAACCAGTGCCGGCCTTCCCTACTCCCTTCTGGACGTCAAAGCCCCCAGCTGCATCAATCCGGCCAGAGCCGGGCGCCCCCCAGGTGGACCCACACTTCCAGTTTCGTGCCCACCCATCTCGCCATCAGCCCAGGGCGTGAAACCCTCTATCTCCCCGTTCTCCCTTCCTTCTTCGTCCCCGTCACCGAGCCACCCCCCTTCCTGCATCGCCCTGTCCACCGCCTGTTCCCCTCCCGTCCTCCTCTTCCCGTGCACAGCCGACACCCCATCGCTAACAGCCCCTGCGCCACCCACCCTTTCCCTACGCCACCAGAGAGCCACCCCGCACACCCCCTTTGGACAGCCGCCGCTCTGTACGCCCTTCCCCGCCGTCCACTGCCGCGCCGGGAAGAGCCTGCCGTTGCCGCCACCACCGGCGGTCCCTGCGCCTGCACCAGCACCAAGTCGCAGGCGACTCCGGCCGCCCTGCGCTGCATCGACGCCCCGCCTGGTCCAGGGACCACCGGACCTCGCCGCCGTCTCACCGCCTGCCCCTCCCGCCGTCGTCGACGGTCCCCACCATCGACCACGCTCTCCGCCGTCGTCCACCCTCATAAAACAGAAAAGAAAATAGAAAACAGAAGAAAACAGATCGTCTTTAAGTTCACATCGGCCCATGGATCGGCCCATTTTGTCCAGCATCATTATTCTGGTTCACGTGTGCCTTGCAGCACGTCTTTTCTAATGTCATCACTTGCGAGGTAGACATGCATGTGAATTGTGTTATTACATAAGGAATAGGGTTTTTTTGGGAAGAAACCCCTATAAAAATATTGAAATTAAGAATAAACCCTTATAATTTTAATATTTATAAATAAATCACTAAAATTTTCTCCATTATAAAAAATAAGGTCGGGTTAACTTAACCCGAACACGGTCTAGTCTAACCCAAGAGGAGGAAAAGATAAAAAAAAAAATTGGTTAACCTAGATAGAGAGAGAGAGAGAGAGAGACTTGGGGAGGGGTGCCAGGTAGAGAGAGAAAGAGGGAGAGAGAGTGCGAGAAAGAGGAGGGGGCGCCAAAGGAGGACACCCAGTGGGGTGGGTATTGTGTGTGTGTGTTTGTGTGTGAGGGAGAGAGAGAGAGGAGGGAGCATCGGAGGGGGTCTCCTGCTCCGACACCGACAACCCCACGTCGTCTGGGGTTCTCCCACTCTTGGACTTCTTGGGCATCCCCTACTTGACGTGACGCACCAGGTTAGTGTTGTAGGTTCGGGCGTTCTCCACACGGGCTACGAACCCATTGGCAATCGGCGAACTCGACTCCAACACAACGACATAGGCATTGCCAACCCCCACCTTCTCCAACGGCGTGTACACGGCATCTGTCATGGCCTCAAATAGGTTCGGGTACTCAAGGTTGTTATTGATGTCCAGCATGATGACCTCTGACATCGTGAACAGGGTGTAGTCGAGGTCCATATTTTGGGGGTCCCCGACATGACTGAAGTAAGGGTAGACGTTAATCAAGGGGGGAGTACCTCGTGTAAGTAGGAATTTCACGATGGGCCGCATCAACAACATCACTTGGGGGGAGGGTTGCGCAATTAGGGACGGATGACGACAAGTGCGTAGGGGGGTGAGGTGAGAGAGAGGCGGGGGCATCGGATCCCACCTAGTGGCGAGAGGGGGTGAGGTGAGAGAGAACAGAGAGAGATAGAGAGAGAACGAGAGAGAGAGAGAGAGGGTGCCGGGGTTAGCAAGGTTGGGCATGGGCGAGAGATGTTGGGGGTGGGAGAGGGGGTGAGGGGGGAGTTGTTGGGCCTCATCTTCCTGGACACCAGCAGCAAGAGCAAGAGAGGGGGAGAGAGGGCGTGGGGTCAGTGGGGTTGGGCGTAGGCGAGAGATGTAGGGAATGAGGGAGGGGGTATCGGAGGGGGCGAGAGAGAGGAGGGGGCGCTGGACACCCAGTGGGGTGGTGTGCACAAACACACACACACACACACGGGAGAGAGAGAGAGAGAGAGAGAGAGAGAGAGAGAGAGAGAGAGAGAGAGAGAGAGAGAGAGCACTGGGGTCGACGAGGTTGGGCTTTGGCAAGAGATACAGGGGTGGGAGAGCATGTGATGGGGGAGCCGTTGGGCATTGCCTTCCCCAGCACCGACAACAAGAGCGAGAGAGAGGGAGACTGAGGGCGCGGGGTCAACAGGGTTGGACGTGGGAGATAGATGTAGGGGGTGAAGGAGGGGGCACCATAGGGGGTCTCCCCCTCCCACACCGGCAACCCCACCCAGTGGGGTAGGGTGCGTAGTAAGAGAGAGAGAGAGAGAGAACGAGAGATAAAGTGTGTGCGAGAGAGAGGAGGGGGCACCGGAGCCCACCTAGTGGTCAAATGGGCGGGAGGGGAGAGAGAATAGAGAGAGACAAAGAGAGAATGAGAGAGAGAGAGAGAGTGTGTGCGCGCGAGAGAGGTGGGGCGTGGGAACCTTCCTAGTGTACAGAAGGGAGATAGGGGAGAGAGAACGAAGAGAGATATAGAGTGAACGAGAGAGAGAGAGAGTGACAGTGTGCGAGAGAGGAGGGGGCGCTGGAGCCACCCAATGGCTGGAGGGGAGGGAGGTGAGAGAGAACATAGAGAGATAGTGCCTAAGGAGAGAGAGAAGGAGAAAGAGTGCTCAAAGAGAGAACGGGGGGGGGGGTAAAATGGGAAAGGAAAAACTTAACGATTAGGAGAAGGAATATTATTCAGGATATTTAATTTTTTGACATTTATTTATTAAAATTACTTTTTTTCGAGAGTTAGAAGATTTTGAAAGTTAATAAATAATTAGCACTATTAGGGGGACTGATTCCTAATGTAATATATATTGTAGGGGCCAAAAGTTAAATAAATCTTAAAAATATCAATAAGATATAAAATACAGTTGTGATACCCTTCTATTAGAAGGTGGATGCTTGCTCAATCTTGACATGTTTTTTTGTTGCTTATCTTTAGTGGACACCCAGGCTGTGTAATAACCTCATGTGTGTATTAAGTTTATTTTTTTTATTTTTTAAAATTTTTGAGACATGAGATCTAAGTCATCTTAACTTGTGATATAAGTCATAACTTAGTTGGAGGGTCAAAATAACTCCAAAAATAATCCAGATCAAATGAATAGTGTTGGGCCTATTTTGTTTTGAATCGATCTTTTTTATTTTTAATTTTCTTTGAGTTGTTGAATGAAATTGTGCCGTATATCACAAGTTAGTTCGACTTAGGTTTAACATCACCAAAAATTTTAAAAAATAAAACATTTAAACATAGTGCACACCTTGGGTGTGCAATAACCCAAGATGTGCACTAAGTATCAAGGCATAATGGATCTCAGATACCAGGTTTGGGTCGTTTTCGGCCCGGTATGAAAGGCCCTGTCTGCTACAAACGGAACCCGGGTTCAACATGCATTCAAGTGGATCAACATTGATCCACTCCTCCGTGGGGACACAGGGGATAAAGGAAAGGATATTTGCCCCTACGTTACTCATTTTATTTTATTGCACACTCATATTTTCTATATCATCTTTTAGACCCCATCATAAATCAAATTCCACCATTCTTATTGCTACCGTCAACTACTTCAGCTTTGTTTACCTTAACCTTGGGGCACTTAAGCGAACAAAAAGATTACTTATCCTGCCCTTCGCGTAGTTGAATTGATTATACGTATATTCTTAGATTTTTTTTCATATTTTATCCTCTCTAATTGTGACACTAGAATTTGAGAAATATAACCAAAATAATTTTACTTAAAATGAAAATATTCATGATAATATGAAGGAAAGAGACAATTAATCAACACCCCCCCCCCCCCCCCCACACACACACAGTGCCTGACCTTATTTTCTCCCCTGAATTCACCATATGAGTAATACGTTGGGTTTGAAAATAATGTTGGGTGTGAAATTTTTTTTCTCAAAATCTTTGAAGAGAGAGAAAACTATCTTGAAATAATTTTTGGAGATTTTAATTTTCTCTCTCTCTATTTTTCTCTAAACTTCAAAATTTGCATAAAGTAAAAAATCATGAGCCATCTGACGTTTGAAAGAGATTTCGAAGAAATTAAAATTTCAATGATTAAAATCTTTAAAATTCATCTCCCGACATCTTTTCTGAACGCTGTTCTTTACTAGTTATCCCTAGAATATGAGAGTTTGCCATGTACTAAGGTGAAGTTTGGTTAAATTTATTAAGAGATTTTAATCATTAGAATCTCCTAAAAATGTTAAACTCGACCAAATGTCACATGTTTCCTCGATTTTCAAGTAAATTTTTTTAGTATAGAGAGTGACACAATTGGAAAGTACTTGAAAAATCTCCAGAATCTCATTCAATGAAGTTTTGAGGTAGATTTCGATGCAAACCCATCATTTAGACCCAGTTTATTCTCATTCCATCACTACACCAACTTGTTAATACTCTATTAATATTAATCTGGTATTTAAACCCAAGATTTAAACAATAGAGGGGGAGACGAGTTAGGCGGAAACACAAATGTGATTTTTTTGTTTCAAAAATCCATGACAAATGTACCAGGTGTAACGTCGCTGAAATCTTTAAATGTTCTCTAAGCCCAAACAAATGGATACTAAGGGTGCGTTTTAGAACATCGTTGAAAAATGAAGGATTTTAATGTGAAAATTATGAAAATATATAGATCTCACTTTATCATCGAGAATATATTTATTATTTTAAAAAATAATTTAAAAATAAATTTTGATGGGGAGAGAAAATTTGCCATTTAGTGATTATCTCTGTTAAAAAGTAGATTTTGGAATATAAACACTCATGTGAAACATTTAAAATCATTGTTCCCTAATTTTTCTATTTCAATCATTTAAATATGAAAAAATAAACTCTACAAAAGTATTTGTCAAATCATAGGTGAGTGTGATCAAGATTTGTCAAATCAGTTCGACATAGGATCTATTGTAGCTCGCATTAGTCCGTACTAATCACAGATCGGAACGATCGATTTATTATACATAATCTATATATTTTAAATATTATATATATTATTATATATTAGAAGAATATTTTTATAAATAATTTGATTAAGCATCTTCATTTAAAAATTTAGAATTTGAATTCAAATCACACTAATGATATTATTTTATTATTATTCTTTAAAAAATAAGTTCAAAAATACATAACATTTGTTAGATTTAAACTCTTTATCTCACACGTAACTAACACAATTAATATAACTATTAAAAAATAAATATCACATAATATTTTATTATATTTTATAATAATATATATTTATTAAATAATTTTTTAATATTAACAATTATGATACATGTACAGTGACGTATCATATGGTACCAGAAAAAAATCGATACGATCGAGTTGACATGACCGACAAATCTTGGGTGCGATGTAAGAACCCCGCAGCGTCGTCGGTCTCATTTACATAGAAAAAGTAAAAATAAAAGGAAAAGGTGCAATGACAGCGTAGAAATAGGCGTTCTTTGCTTCTCTCTCTCTCTCTCTCACCCATCTGATTACACGTTCCCCGCCTTGCAATGTCAAATCAACGTTGAAGGGAGAGAGAGAGGCTTCTGCAATCTGAGAAAGAGCAACCTTATCCCTTATGTTTAGTTCACAAATCAGCCTACTTCGCTGCGGCAGCAGTCAAAAGAAAAGATGCAAGCTTTCACAGGCCGCTCATCCTTAGAAAGATGGCAAAAACAAGCTTCATCCATAGATCTAAAAGTGTAACCCCATCAAAGTTCGGACAAGATCTGGAAGTACATGACCGCAAACCAAAAGATGGGTGCCCACGTTATACACTTTCCGGTGAATGACAGAACCATGTAGACGACATTACTTCTTCTGTTCTTTCCTGAGTACTACTTTACAGGGAGAGGTAGCTGGTGGGTGGAATACCAAGACTTGCAAGCTCACAAATTCTATTCCTGCGCCTGCAGTTCCAAGTGTTGCAGGGAATCTCTGTTACAATGCAGCTCTCAGCAGCGGCAGGAGGCAGCAGCCGGCGGCAGCGGCCTCTCAGGCGGTGCATCTCTTCCCGGCAGCGATTTCGAGGAGGCGGGCGACGCCCTGCGTCCAAATCTCGTAATCCCGCTGGCTCCGGCACTCGAACTCGATCACCCGCCGCTCCTTCGTCTTCAGGCCGAAGTACCGGCGCTGCTCGCCGCCTTCGAGCAGGTGCCGCCCCGGCCACGCCGGGACGTCCTTGTACACGTCGGTGACCACACCTGCATATTGCCATCATCATCGTCATCAACAACACCACCACCACAGAGGGAAAACAGAGACATCTTCCAGGAAACCAGATGGTCTGGACTGGCCGTCTTCTTTCTCAAGCAACAGGAAGGAAAGCAAGGATGGATTGCAGGCGATCCCTACTTAATTAAAGACCCGAGACAGATTAGTCTGGGTTTGAACTAAACCATCTGGGAGGGTCAAAATGCGTAATGTGTGCTCACTCTTCTT
Organism: Amorphophallus konjac; assembly: GCA_022559845.1. Lineage (NCBI taxonomy): Eukaryota > Viridiplantae > Streptophyta > Magnoliopsida > Alismatales > Araceae > Amorphophallus > Amorphophallus konjac. The sequence continues at coordinate 248,485,273 of CM040117.1, read as the reverse complement.
CTTCTTGGTGATGGTGCCGGCAGCATATCTGCTCTTCATCTTGAGCATCACCTGCCAATGCACACAGAGGAATTGAATTGAATTCCATCCCTGGAAGAACGAGAAAACCCAGAAGAACGCGAGGTCGCTGGGGTACAGAACAGACCTGGCCGGTCTTGTTGATGTAAACAGAGACGATCTTCCAATGCAGGGCACCTGCAACATGATGAAGAGACTTCCCCGTTAAAATCCATTACCTAAATCTTGTAACAAAGCACGAAGTTCCAACGTTGCCAAAAAAAAAAAAAAAACCCTACCTTTGCGGGTCCGCTTGAGGAGCTCGGTCCCCCTGGCCAGGAGCTCCTGAGTGCAGAGGCCCAAGAAGTTATCCTCAGGCAGAAGCTCGCCGCTGGAGAACTGGTCCTTATCATCTGCTTGCTCCTGCTCCTGCCGCCGGTGGTGGTGGTGGTCGTGGCCGTGGCCAGCGACGCCCCCCTTCTCCACCGGTACAACCGCCGCAACGTTCCACACTTCCTTCAGCGCCCTAGCCTTCAATGTCGCAGCTCCTCGCAGGGCTATATTAGCAACGAGATGTTTCAGCCATGCGGCCGGGCAAAATAGGAGGAGTTGGGGAAAGCTCTAGCTTTACCTGTCGCCGCGGCAGCCGAGAGGGTGACGATGTCGCCGGGCGTCCGGACATTGACGGCGGAGCCGACCACGGATGCCAGGTGGTCGCGCTCGGCCCCCATAGCCTCGGCGGCCTCCACACAGTGCGCCGCCACGAGGGTGGCGGCGGAGGCAACCGCCATGTCAGTCTTGGCAGCCTGATCGTCCTTGCCGACGGCACTCTGCGAGGTGGCGGCGGCGGTGGCAGCCGCTATGGCGGCAATGGCCGAGGCCACGCCCGCCACGGAGATCGCAGCATGGAGCTGGGCATTCTGGGCGCGGGTCTCCTCCTTCTTTCTCTCCCGGCGGTCCTTGAGCCACCGGCCCACCGTCTTGCTGCTGCCTCTGTAATGGGGTTTGGCGTTGCTCGCCGCTGCTGCCACCGCGCAGTACTGCGCCATACAGCATACAACACAGCACACCGTCAGGTCGCAACAGAGGCGATCCATAATGGGCTTAGGGCCCAATAAGCGGGTAATTTGGCCCATTTGACGGAACATAGTTTGATCCTCTTTGAGAGGAATGGTACACTGTACTGTTGGTGGGAGTGACAGAGGAGCACACAGAGGGTATTATGAGAGAAGGTGGCCACCTTACGGTCAAGGAGAGAGATGATAGGCAAAGATGCAGGAGGTAGAGAAGAAACTTTAGGACAGTTGGTGGGACTTGGGCGAATTCTCTTCCTATGGAGACCGAGATGACAATCTGTGTCTTCTGCTTTGTATCAGTGCAGACCAGGAGAGAGAGAGAGAGAGCAGATGCTTGAGGAATCAAAGCTTCTCCCGTTACACACAAGAAAAAGGAATCAAAAGCTTCTCATCTTGATAACCACCTTCTTTGAGAGAGAAATGAATGGAGAGACAAAGCGCAACGAATAGCGAAGAGAGAGAGAGAGAGAGAGAGGGCGGGGGGAATCAAAGCTTCTCAATTGATACCCAACCCCTCCTCCAGCCAGAGACAAAACAAGATCCAAGGACACAAGAGAACAAGAGCAAGAGGACATGGGAAGGAAGGTCCAAAATACACACACACCCCCTTTCCTTTATCTTCTGCCTGTCAACATTCCCTTCCGGTTAAGTTTGTTTTCTTTCCTTTTCAGAAGATCTTTGACTTTGACAAACCACATGCCAGTTCCCTTTGGCTTTTGCGGTTGAAGGCACCTGGGCGAAAGGCTGCTTGGAGGAACCATGGCAGGGGCAGTTAGGGAGGGAGCACCAAACAGGATAGAAGTGCAGCATAATGTCCTGGAATGTCCCTAACATGGGGCGAGAGATGGAATAGTGTGTGATTACTGAACAAGAGTGCTCCACCCCCTTCTCTCTCTCTCTCTCTCCCGACATCCCCACCACCCAAAGCTAACTCATCAAGATTCGATTGCCGCGTGTATTCAAAACCAGTCATCATGGAGACGGAAGGTGGAGGCCGGGGGGAAATTAGCTTTGTGGGGGAAACCTGCAAAGACTATCTTGTTGAGCGCCAGAAGAAAAGGGCTCCGAAAGGGCAAAAATACGTTGAAACGGGGACCTGGGTAGAGAGAGAGATAAGATCACACGAGGGTGGTAACAGCAAGCTCCGTTTTGGAGGCTCATCATTACGAGGGAATTTAATTCTATGGGCGGTGTAATGCCAGGGTGGTGTTTCATGGGTACTCTGAACATTTCATCCTTGCACCCACCTCTCCGGTTGTCCCCCCTCTCTCTACTCAACTTCTCTATCTAAACTTCTCTCTCTCTCTCTCTCTCTCTCTCTCTCTCTCTACTGTTACTGTTAGCAGAGCTCTGCTGACAGGCCCGGAGAAGGAAAGCTTTCTCTGTCTTCGATGCTTTTGATTATCCAAGTAAGAAAAAGCCGATCTTTTTCACTTTTAGCATAGTATATACTTCTCTCACAGAGAGAGATACATGGAAGAGGGAGAGTATAAATATATGAAAAGACCTTGTTGACATCGTCGGCGTTGGAAGGGGAGACGGGGGGGCTGTCGGTGACGGAGCCGGCGCCGTTGAGTGGGCCACTGCTGTGAGAGAGCCTCCCGGACGTCAGCGGCGACACCTCCTGCTGCGCTCCCTAACGCAAGAACATCCACACAGAAGAGGACATCATCCCAGGTACCACATAGTTAAACAACAGCGGCAGGAAGATCCATGTAAAGATATCAAAATCAAACTATAAATGACAAAGACCCGGAAATCAAACTTCGAAAAACATCAAAATTTCTCCAAAAAATGGGCGTTCTCACTGAAATCAAAATTGGGAAAGATCGATTTTTATCGGAAACGTGAGCATTCTGAGAGAACTAATTCTATCTACAGGTCGGTTCCTGGCTATTTCTGCAAGCAGATGCATAAACTTCTGCTTCTGCAACTTCTGATTCAGAAAGTTCTAAGAACATGATCTTGAACGTATCTGGTAAAAGATAAAACAAATCTGAAGAGGGAAGACAGAGCCACCTGAAAAGATTCAGAGGATGAAGAGAAACAGTAGAAAAAATTGGGAGTAGCAGAAGCAAATTTGATTTCTGCTATCTAAGCTGTTAAATTAGAAGAAGGCTCGAGAGGAGGAAAAGAAGCAATTTTTTGAACAAGGCGGGCAGCAGCAGCGGGAAGGCTCACCGAGTGCGACATGATCCTCTCCATGATGAGCTGGGAAGTGGCAGAGGCGGCGAACGAGAAGGGGGTGTTGCTGGCCGCGGCGGCCATGGACCGCTCCAGCTCCAGCTCCACCGATATGTCCTCCTCAGGGATCGCCCCCCCACCTCCGAGGAAGAAGCCGGCGCCGAGCTCCCTCGGCGGGGCGAGCGCCTTCGAGACCTCCATGGCGGAGACGCTCCATGAGCGGGAGAGGAACTCCATGGGGTCCCAGGGGATCTCAGGCGGCCGCACCCCCTTGGCGGGAGGGGCGGCGGCTGAGGGTGGGAACGCATCCGGTCGCCACGGGTTGCCTGCGCCTTCCATTGCTCCGGCGAGTTGGGTCCGATGCCTCGGGGGTTCCGGAGGCCCCTTCCCGGCCTTTTATAGGGGGAAGAGAGAGAGAAGAGACAATGTTGCTGAGGATGTCAGAGAGGGAGAGAGAGAGAGAGCGGAGGAAGACGAATTGCGGGGGGGGGGGGGGTTCTGTTTAGTGAGAAGACCGCGGACGCTGCCCAGCAGTACTAGCAGTACTACAGTGCCATGTCTCCCACTCCCACCCTCTTCCCCATACGTCCTTATAGATATAGTTACCTCTCTCTCTCTCTCTCTATCGGGCTCAAGTCCAGAACTTTGGCCACCCTCGTTTGCTTAAATACCCACAAGGGTATTAAAGCTAAAACCATAATATCTGTGTCCTGCATGCATTATTTGCCACGTTTGGAGTCTTTGGACCATGCCACTGCCATCGTATCAGTCAGAGTCGGCATATTATACTGAGGGAAATTCGGGTCGGTGAGTCTCCAATATGGTAGGGGCCACGGCAGTGAAAGAGGAGAGAGGCCGTCGTGGGAAGGGAAGGCCGCAGAGGAGAGGGAGAGGGGGGAGGCCATGATCGGTGAGGGCCGAGTCGGAACACCACCGACCGATACGGTAGCATACTGTACAATACCGTCAGTGAACCCGGTCGTCTCGAGCCGATGGTCCGATGAACCCTAATTTGTACCGGGAGGTTGGGAAGGAATCTGTCAATTAATGACATCTTTGTCTTCTTGCCGAACAAGATTAAAGGTCAAGGTTATAATTGATTTAGATATTAGATGAGCCTGATATGATGTAATACGATAAAGATATGATTCTAGTGTAAATCACTTTTAAGTTTTTAGATAAGATGGTCAGAATTTTGATCAGTCAAACATAAGGATGGTAGATAGAATTTCCTGTGGAATAAAACTTTGTATATATTTATTCTCTAAGCCCAGATCCGATAATTCTATTGTCAAAGAGAGCTTAAGATTGTAAAATCTCAAAATAAAAATATAATTGTAACGGGAGAGGGGAAGATTCACGCCCCACTATCTGCGCGGCCCAAATGACTCATCGAGGTATGTTTGACCTAACAAGTGACAGTCCCTACAGGAGCCACTTATTCTGAGACTTCCTTCACCCAAGACCTTTGTCGCCCATCAAACCTTAGCTCGTCATCCGATGGGTCGGTCACGATTCATTTTAAATGATCCTACTCATTATAGAGAGAATGGATCTTATTTTATATGATCCCACAATGCGGGAGTTTTCCCGATTCGTGAACAGGATCACGGCGGGGTTGCCAAAGAAAATTGTAACTTTTAAATTTTACAAATTAGACATGGTGCACGGGATTATGGTTTATCTACTAGATCTGACTTAAATTGATTTAGATGTGTCGTATTATATCTGAAAAAATTTTATATATTATAGATCACTCTCGAGATCGATCCAGTGAGAGAGAGAGTCGAGTCAAATTAATTACAACTCGAATGTATTATATCATATTAGACGCCCTTTGATAACCTGTTTGTCGGGGGCCTGTCGGGTGCAGGTGATGCGAGCCCACCCTTCTCACACACATATGGTTATCCGAACTTGTCCGACCTTGTTGATCGAACAAACCTATCCTACCGGCTTTTCAAAGATGGCCTTAGAGAACATCCGTTTCGATACGGATCACGGCTAACCTTGCACCGGACACGAACAGCTTGCAGTGATGCATGCAGACGGGGAGATGTAAAGCACAGATGCATCCCCCACGAGAAAAGAAGAACGTCAATACCAAGTTGAAGCCATTTATTTCGGAAAAGACTCCTATGTGACCACCCACACGAAAAGTCTTCACTCCCTCAAACACAGTCCCCAAGAACCCCACCTCTCACTATCTCTCCCCACATCCCCTCCAACCCAGCACATCATTTCTCGATCTCTCTCTTGCATCTTTTTTTTAAGTAAATATAAATCCCTCTATCTCTAGCATCTCTCCTACGTCAACTCAGAAGGATGTTATGAAAAAATTTAAAAAAAAACGCAGGAGGCTCACCATTGCCAATGGGTTTGCAGGGCACGAGTAAATGTCAATTTATATGATAAGATAAGATGGCCTGGGGAGATATGTATAGATAGGTCAACATTGCATCCTCTCTCTCCCTCTCTCTAGATAGGTCAACATTGAACCCTCTCTCTCTGGGGAGACGTGAAAGAGAGTCATTTAATCTCGTATCGGATATTTATGAAGATCTTTTGCCTATTTTAATTTTAATTTCTCTACCCACGAGCCAATTAGTTCATTCGATTCTCCCCGTGTGACTCCACAGGCATAGTTTCAAGAGATCTACCAGTTATTTCACGTCTATCTTAACTTTGGACAGCTCTTCTTCCAATTCTACATGGTAGTTTCTGATGAGGGTTCTGATTTCTGATCCGAACATTCCCTTATAAAAAGTCGATTAGCATCTGTTCTGAATCAGAGAGAGATCGAGAGAGCTCCCTGGAACCTTATTGGGAGCAGGTGGCGTTTCCTGCCCTGTTCCCAGGAAATAGTTCATCCTTGGTGGTTCTAGCGGCGTACTCCGGGCGCCGGCCTTTCCCGGGAGGGGGGAGCTCCTTCGGGAACTCCCCCCTTCTCCAATTTCGTTCTTGCCCTTCCCTCCTCCCCCCCCCCCCCCCACCCAGTTCTTTCAACACTTCCCTTTTGTCCACTAAAGCTCGACCTCCGCACTGTTGTTTTATCCCTAACTTCTCCGTCGATGGACAGTCCCCCTCCTTCCATTTTCCTTCTGAGCGATTCCGTTCCCATGGCTTCCGACTCTCTTCCTCCGGCAATGCCCCCTCACTCTTAAGGATGTCAAAAATATCGGTAAATCTGATTACCCGCATCATCCAACCCGTGATGGGTTAGATAATATCCGAATAAACATATATGAATTCGAGTTTGAATATGTTTAAAATATCCGTTACATATTCAGATAGGGTATAAATTTAATGCATCCGAATGTATACCCGATTCGAATCCGTTCTTAATAACTAATTATGTATGTTAGGTCTATGATTTTAGCATAAACTCAACTCGTTCCCCTCCTTGTTGGGTTTATGAGTTTCACTTTCTTGTTAAAATTATAAGGATATTTTTATATAACATAAAATTTACTTTGGTAGGAAAATTACTGACATAACATCTCTTTTTCCACTTCTCATAAATCTCATATTCTCTTTGACGTGGACGTGAACTCATGATTTATAGAGGGATACGGATACCCATGGATATATCCATATCCGTGACGGATATATCCGTATTCATACCCGCAAAAATAATAGGGTACTATCCGAATATGATATTTATAAAAATTTCACAGATAGAGTATGATATTAGTCTACTCGAGCCGAACCCGATTCATTTACATCCCTACTCACCCCCCTGTCCGGTGGGTGGCATGTTGTCCAATATATCTTCAGTTCTATTAGAATTTATTGAATTGGGTTATCCAACATCACGCCCTCTCACGTGTAGTCCGATGGATCATGACAAACACAGACGGAGTGCACGGCTCACATTCGATCTAATCATATAATCTCCGATATCATATCAGAATTTATTAGACTGAATCATCCTAACTTAAAATTCTTAGGTGTTAATTGGAGAGTACTCTACTAATATAATCATATTATATTTTAATCTATTTTCAATACGGAAATTATGTTAACAAGTTCCATAGCCACCAAGGCGATGGGTCCAACTACAAATGGCCGAAGGAAGCCCGCTTCATAATAAAGCAGATTAGATTTCATCCTCTTTAATTATCTGCTGTTATTGTTATAGCTGTGTAGTACGAGCCATTGTTAGCTCTAGTACTATCTATGTATGGGTGGGGTGAATACTTGTCTCTTTGTATGTGCATGTTGAAGAGTTGATGAAAACTGCCATCTTCTTCGCGATCAAAAAAAAAAAAAAAAACCCTTATGGTGAGAGGAGAGAACAGAAGAGGCATTGGACCTTAGCCTGCCGTCTGGAAAACATTATCCTGAGGCCTGCTTAAAAGTCTTGTGACTATCGCAATTCTCTGCAATTCTCTGCCGTCTAAGCTCTACCCTTGTGACATCTACTGCGTGGGAATCTTTTTTCACCACCCAAGGCAACAAAGGGAATTGCATGCCATCCCCCAAAGAACTTCAGTACAGGAGGGAAAAGTGGAGGACCCCTCCAACAGCGTTCAAACAGTGTGCCTACTACACCTTACATGTGTAGCAGCTTTCTGTTTAACTAATTCTAATGCCGTCACCCCTGGGTCTCAAGTCTGAGGAACTTTGGTTTCCAATGCATGGCTTTCTGCCTCATGAGTAGCTAGAATTAGCGTCATAACAGAAGCTTGAAAGATTGTGCTACCTACAAATTCTCTTTGGAAGTACTTGCCAGACTGGCTCCAGAGCAGAATATGCGGCAAGCAAGTGAGAAAGGATAGATTAATAGAGAGTCCATTGAAAGAGAGAACTAAATAGTGGGTCTGGAAATATGCGAAGGTTGGCACCTGTTTGAAGGGCTGGTTTTGATGACCACAAAGCGAAATTGTATGAGTTTAGATCGTGGCTTGGATAATCTGGTGGATAAGCCAGGTTTGAAGTTACAGATGCATTTCAAGCCACAGGTAGCATGGGAAGTCTTGCAAGATTTCAATTCCTTCGACGACAGATGGAATTGATCTTGGGATCTTAATTTGATGGCATGTTCAGATAATTACTTCACAAGGCAAATAATTATAATTCCTATATTTGATGACGAAAGACACTAATTAAAAGAAGGCATTAATATGGTCAGGGGTTGAATTCATGAAAAAAAAGGGCTAGATAGCTAACAAAATTATGGTTTGTGACATCGGTACGATTCGTATTGAGTTAGTTCTATCGTTTCGTATCTAGATCAAATTGAGATGATATACTCGATATAAAATAGCTCGAGTCTTTTAGAGTCAAGTCTGAGTCTGTACGAGTCGGGTCATATCTTATCATATTTAAGTCGGACCGAGTCGAAACAAATCGCGGATAGGACGAATCTTACAAAATGACTACACCTTCCTACCATAAACAAGTCAAGATAATGCATGTTGCTGGGTCAATGTCTTTCCAAGAGATATTTGGTCAGTGATGTTCTCGTCCATGCATGGCACGTGCACCATCAAACAACTAAGTTGTTGTGACCAATAATTGTATGATCAGTTTTCTCTTTTCTTTCTTTTTCTTTTCCCCTTTTCCGCATGATCAGACTTTTCATGATTGAAGTGCTAGTGATCGCCTGTCATCCCACTTCCTATGGATCATGGCCAATGGTCCAACCCATTCCATGTAATTAATGAGATGCTTAATTGGATCTTTCATGGACAATTTAAATGCTAATAATAAAATTCATAACCAGTATTCCCATTCATAATGAGACATTCAAAATGTTTGTAGGAAAAATCGAATACGTTATATTCCAAGATAACTAGGGCGCTTTTGAAAACGGGTTACCATCGCCCGAATAATAAACTGATGTGAGAGAAAACTGTGGGTCCCATAGTTTTCTCTCACACTCATCCCTCCCTAATCGGACGGGGGTGACTTATTCGCGCGGTGGGACGCGATTAAGTCATCCCAACCGATTTTCAAAGGCGCCCCTAGTGAATATAACATCATAATTGTCTATAAAATTATTTCAGAATATCCAAAATCACAATATAAAATCATTGGAATTTGGCATCTCCATCACAACAACTAACAGAATCTAAACAAGATCTTTTGGGGGGGAATTTATGATCATTTACTGCAATCCAAGCATTAGGATTTAATGAGAAATGAAAGAAAAAAGATGACTTGTATGTATCATGCCCAGCTCCAACTCACCTCGAGAGCGGGAGCAGGATGGTGGAAAGCCCGGCCACACCACCCTGAAAGCGACCCTTCGGGCCTACCTCTTTACGTGCCTCGAGCAGAGCCCCAGCCCAGAAAGTGGAACGGGGTGGCCCATCGTTCAGACGAATCAAACCTAAGCGGGCCGAGTGGGGCCCTGCGCCGTGCTGTCGTGAGGGGGGCTTTGGGTGCCACGTCTGCTGACAGGGTGGCAGAAGAGGAGCAGCGTAGTGATGGCGTTCCCTCGGGAACGCCAGAGAGGGAGGGAGGCGAGTGAAGGGGGGGCGGGGGGAGTGTGGTGTTTGTGTCATGGGCCGCGTCTCCCAAGGCCGAGCCGACACACATGCATGTCTTTCATCACTCCCGGCTGTTTTTTCTTGAGGGTATGCTGCGGGCTCTGTGTCAAATTCAGAGGACCTTCTTTGTGGCTTGGGATTGGAGTTGGGGCTTTGAGAGGAGTGCATGCACACACCGACGTGGAGATTGGGAACAGATAACAGAATAGGAAATGGAGAGAGAGAGAGAGAGAAGGAATATATACGTCTGAGAGAGAGGGAGGGGGGAGAGAGTAGCAGTGTGTGTTGGAAAATGTTATGTTGTGGGCGATTTGGGAGCTTTTATATATCACTCTCCTGGTTGTATCCCGTTTCGAGGCTTTGAGCTCGAGGAGGGCACTTGCCTTTAACCTTTTTCCCTACGACATCCAATCCTTTTGTTCTAACTTTTCATGCGCGCGCGCGCGCGTGTATGTGTGTGTGTGTGTGTGTGTGTGTGTGTGTGTGTGTGTGTGTGTGTGTGTGTGTGTGTGTGTGTGTGTGTGTGTGTGTGTGTGTGTGTGTGTGTGTGTGTGTGTGTGTGAGAGAGAGAGAGAGAGAGAGAGAGGGAATAGAAGCTTTTATTACGTGGACATTGTAGGTGGTCACTTTCGCTTTCATATAGAGGCAGACTTGGCCTCTCAATATTTACCAGTGGAGAGGTAAGGAGGTAAAGCCAATCGTCAAGCCTGGTCTATCTGACTCTGAGGAACTAGGTGTAGCCGTGTCCCACTTACATTGGCCCCCATGAGGAAACAACAAGGAGGAGATACCCTCTTACCCGTTGCTGTTTCCTTGAGGTCGGCCATGCTAATAATTCACTGTTGTGTGGGACTCACATGCCATCACAAGCATTCAGCAAACACCACAGAACGAGACTGGCTTGCACCATATGGTGGAGTGCCTGTTAAACAGCTGCACTCAGGGACTTGAGCATTCAGGTGGGCCACAAGACCCCGAGTGAACGGCCATTCCAATCATATAAGCCTTGAGTCAAGACAACCAGGGGGGAGATGGCAAGTGTTTCAATCATGCAAGTTTCATGCTGACCAGAAAAACCCGAGTAAAAGACGCCATTCCAATCATACAGGAAACCATCGCCAGGGGAAGCCCATAGGCAGTGTACATGTTTGCCGTGCTGGGGAATGGGGTGGCCCTCATGGGGAAACAAAGGAGGAGGAGATGGCCAGCGTTGCAGGTGCATGCAGGTGAAACAGCTGCAGCAGCAGCAGCTAGCGCAGCTCCTCCGCAGGGTTTTTGTAACATTGTGGTCTCACATTCAACTGGGATTCGGATGGTCATCATTGTGTTGTTGTTACTTTCATGAAGGAGACCGGCTCCTTTCTTTCGTGAAGGACAACAAATCCTTACAATTTCCCAGGCACACAAAGGGGAATGCCGGTTCAAAGATTTGGTTGCCCACCAATCCCTCCTCCATTGCTTGTGCTTCATAATGCTACCTCTACTACTAGCCAGAGGTGGGTCGCCATCCCACTAGCCATGCATATAAAACTTTCTCATAGAGCAGACTGAAGAGGTGGGGGTTGAGATCTCTTGCTGCGTAGCAAATCATCACACGATAATCTCAACACCTGAAGATTACAATCCCTGCCAAAATTCTTTAATTGGTAGATTTAACTCCTGATGGAACGTTGAGCCATATGTTAACTATCTGCGTCAGTAACAATATTGATATGACTCCTAAATTACACTGTATATGACTAATTTCCATCAAAACAAACACCGTATATGACTATTTTCTGTCAATTTTGATGTTCATCAAATAAAAGCATGTATACTACTATGATGAATTTAATATTATTTTGAGTTCATGTTACAAATACCACGATTCAGTTTTTTATAGGTTGCAGACTCCTCTCGTTCGTCTATCCCTCATTCTCTCCTTTCTCTCCGGTTGCCATCCTCTTTAATTTATTCCTTCCAGAACGAATGTTTCAATCAAAGAGGCCACCAAAGAGTTTAAAGAGAAGGCTTCACGGTATCTTGGTACTCGAGATGAACTATATCGTACTATAAGATTTCATCTCATTAGAAAATTCTTCAATTTATTAATAACTAGTTGGATAGTTCTACATGCATACAGGAGCTGAAGTACAATTTCCACGTACACGTGTAAGATTTGTTTTGACCACACAGAGAAAGGGCATCTGTTTTGATCTACAAAAACCCCCTAAGCTTTTGCTTTCAGTAGAACGTGACAACAGCGTTTGGGACCAGCCCATCATCACGAGGTCTTGCAGTAGGGAAAATTAGAAGGAAAAGACCTTTTCGGTCCCACACGGGGAAAACAGAACTCTCGTCATTCCATGATGAGAGGGTACGGACGTGGAGCTTTTTTACGGCGTTGACCGGTCAATGTCGACTTTCCGAGTGAAGGAAAAGAACGCGAGTAAGTACACGGAGGGATGGCAAACGGTCATGGGGCTCAGATGGCAGGGGTTCATTAATTACCCCTACGCTTACAATTATTTGAAAAAAAAATAAACTCAAAAAGTTATAGGATGACGCATAATTTTATTGTGTATATTGTCCTCTAATAACTTAATTACGTTATCCGAGTGATGCGTGAAAGGCTGTCGGCATTTGCTTTTGTTATCGATGAACAGCCAATTTTCCGGGTTTCGAACAGAATTCATTTAAATATTTGTTTGTGGTTAATTTTATATATATATCCTCCTTATACGTAAAATATGAAATTATATTTAACTAAGGATGCATGCTTGATATTCTGCATGTAAGGAGAGTATATATATATATAATTATTTTTTTATATTTCAGAAATAAATATAGTTATAAAATTGTGGACTGTCTTCTTCCCCACCCCCACACACACACTTCCATGCACACAAAGATACAAAGGTTTATCCATGTGTCAGGCATACGTTAATTAGTCCTGCTTTGTACATCGGATGGTGTACTCCAAGGGAGTCACGTGAGATGGTAGATGCCATTAAAAATCTAAATTCGTATAATTGTCTTGAAGAGAGGAAGCGAAACCCTATGAATATCTCTCATAATTATATCTCGAGACGTTACCCATGTAATATATTTTAATTTTTTTAAATTTTTTAAATAATTTTCACGTCTAATTAATTTGATGTGTCAATTACGTTATCAAATAAAGTCACATAGAGATTTAGTAAAAATAAAATTTTTACGTAATTCTCACGTCACGTTATTTAATGACGTTATCATCAAATCAAATTAATAAAATATAAAAATTACTTAAAAAATTTAAAAAATAAAATAAATTCTATTTATAACATCTCAGAGATGTAATTACTCTATCTATTACACTAAACATTTACTCCATAGATCAATGCCATCCAAACGCGACGACAATCACGACAAACGGCGAGAGAGATGGGTTGGCAGCTAGCACCACCTGATGCTGGGCTTGCAAAACATCACAACCACCTAACATATGACGTACAAACACCGCGTGGCCCTGCCATACCTGGGCATCCACTCCCCGGCCCCAACAGGGACGGGTGCTTAGCCACCTTAATTTGCCAACTTGTCTTCAATCTTTTTTTAAAAAATTATTTTAGCAACGAAAATGTTAATATAATAATACTCAAATTTACACGAAGTTTGAGAAATTTATATTTAAACTCGACAACATCTAATTCACATGCATTTTTTTTTTCAAAACTAACAAATTCTGAGCAAATGCACGGTGCACGAGGAGGAGATAAGATTGGAGGAGCCTTAAATTTTGGATAGCGACGGGACTCGGAGCATCACATCCCTCGTGGGTCCTCATTGTGAACGCAAGTCAGGTTGTTGGGTGTTATATCGATCCAATATCATCATCCGAACAAGTGCACCGAAAGTGAGATCATTGGAAGCTTATGATCTCATCCTTTCATTCTTCTCTCTTCTTATCCGTATCTCGTGAGAAAATGGGTTTCCTTCACATGCAAAATACCACTTGGGAGTTCAATCATGAAAATAACAATGACTAAACAAGGGGAGTAATTAATTATTCACCTCTTCCATAACAGGGCACATTAGTTAAACACTGGGCTTAATGTATCGATCTAGTACGTGATGTATCGCACGTATCAAATCGTCTCAGTCAGAGACTAGTACGATAGATCTGTCATACATAATCGATATGTTCCTTATCTTCTTTTAACTATTATGTATATTATTTTAAATTAAATTTATCTTTATAGATAATTTGATATGGAGAGTTTCTTTTGAACGTCGAGATCCGAGATCAAACCCCGTGAGTCACACCATTTTTCTTTATTTCTTCATTGTTCTTAAAAAAAGAAGTAAAATATTTATAACAATTATAAAATTCGAACTCTTTATCTCACAAATAAGTAACACACTTGCTAACTATTGAACTATACACAATTTTATGTTATATTTTATTATAACATATATTTATCAAATAATTTTTTATTTTTAACATGTCACGGTACGAGACGATACGATGTCATATCATATCGTACTGATAAAATATCAAAATAATTAATATAATCATACCGACAAATCTCGATTAAACTTGACCACCTCATGGTAAGACTTAAATCAAGCAAACATGACAAAAATACCTCATAGGAGTCACAGGCTTTAGTTATGCTTGTCTCATTCTTTGTAAGAGAGAATGTTAAACTCAAGAGGCAAATACATGCATGTTTGAATGTGAGAAACACACGTAAACAATTACATCCACAGCATGCATGGCCAATTTTGTAATCATACACTTATTAGGGGGGGGGGGACGTAATTGCACAAAACCCAACGTGGGTACATTAGCTGGGTCGTGGAGCTCTCGGTGTACTCGGTTTGATTAGACCCGCGATTTGGATCTCACAAATTTGGACCTATCGAAGTATCCGACAACATCACCTTAACTTAATGGACGAACAGGGGGCCTCAACTTTGCTTTCATGCTGGACTTGGAATCATGTTTCATGTTATGGTAACCAATCTCGGTAAAACGGCTCGGACACCGGATCCAGTTGCACGTAACTCTGGTTTTCAATGACCTGAAATCAGATCGGGTTCATTAGCAGGCTGCCCGAAAGCCAAAATATTTGGTCTAGTCTCATCTATTGCGATGTTCGAGTGTAAAAGATGTTTCAATGGACCCAAGCACCACAGGCCGGAGTATTTTGAGTAGGGAATTTTATCTAATAAGAAAAATCAATGACCCTTATTTCCTTTGCATTGGTAATTTTTTTCATATTTTTATAAATAAATTATTATTATAAGAAGAATTATAGATATATAAATCTTAAAAATATATTAACATATATATTTTCATTATCTTGAAAAACTTGTAAAAATACTACTGCGATTAACTACTATCGACGGGATCTTGAATATATCTCAAAGATTCTAATATTTTCGATAAATGACATTCAAATGACCAAAATGTCTCTCTCCATTTTGGTCATTGCCATTTTGGTCATTTGAGAGAGAGAGAGAGAGAGAGAGAGAGAGAGAGAGAGAGAGAGAGAGAGAGAGAGAGAGAGAGAGAATTTTGTAATTTGTTGTCCAGGGTTTTGACACCTTATTTGAATCAACCCCTCTTGTTCTCTACATTTTACATTTTTTGCCACACAAAAGCAAGCGACCTTCCCAAGCCCAATATTCCCCTTCCCTTCGCCTTCGCATAATGGAAGCCCCTTCACCCGCCGACTCCTCCTTGCGTAGCGGCAGCCCATGTCTCTTGCCAGTAGAGTTTGGCCATCGTCTCTTGCCGGTGTAGGAGGTCGCCACGGAGCCGGGGCAATGGGAGCAAGTGGCGATGACCGGGGAAGAACATGGGACGGCATCGACCGGCATGGTAGAGGGGAGATCTTGATGCCGGTGAGGAGGAAGCAACTGTGCTTCTTGGCGAGGTCGTTGGTGGTGTAGATCGTGGATTCACAGTCCCCACCGACGGTGCGAAAGGAAGAGGACACAGAGGGGGAGGAAGGCGATAGCAGTAGAGGGCATTTTTGTAATCCCGACCGACTGGGTGAGGAAGGAGGAAGGCCATGTCAAATGTCCCATGGGAGCTTCGAACCATGCCCGACAAATCCTGACCTTGTCAAAGACCCTGTCAGAAATGGGATTCTCATATTTTTTTTTCCTCCATCCAAGTGTTAACAAGTGCGAATTCAAACCCATTGTGCTGGTAATTTTCTTACAAATCTACAAACCATAAATATCATGTAAAAGAGTGAAATCCATCATGGTACAACAATGAAGAGACTGCATGGATATCACATACTCTGTTTTACTATATGATTCCCTTGGCTTTGTTATGCATATTGACAAGAGTAATGATACACTGTAACACCCCAGTTAATTACGTACCGGGTGTTACTCGTGCAATGTTTTTTATTTTTTTAATTTTTTATAGTGACATTCGTGTCAATTTAATTTAATTTAATTTGTTGATCATGTCATCGGATGACATCACGGGAGAATCACGTAAAAATAGTATTTTCACTATTCATAAAAAAATTATATGATTTCACGTCAGGTCATTTGATGATGTAACTAATACATTACATTAATTTGACATAAGAGACTTGAAAAAATAAAAAATAATAAAAATATTACACATACAATACTCCGATGCGTAATTAATCGAGATATTACCCTAAACATTACTCTGTTGACATAAGTGGTGTCGGCAGAGGACACGATCATTTTGATAAAAAAAATGGGCATTTCTAGGTATATTGATCTCAAATAGTCTTAGGTTGGAGTGAGGTGACTATTCGGTCGGAGTGGGACGAGAACGCACCTTTGCCTTTTCATTTTCTTTTCGTTAAATATCGCACATACCTTCACAATTTTAATGGGTGGAATTTCAACTTGGACATTTCCAACGATTTTCTTTCCACGAGAGAATCTTTCTTTATGTATACCCGTGATGAGTTTATCTTCTTCGGATGACTATTTCTGATGTAGAGACCCTACATAGAAAATATTACGATCTCCACAGGTCTCTCCAAGAGAGTATATGGGCATGAATCCACAAGATAAATTTCTTCTCCTAAACATTGCTAGAGGTAACTTTTGATTACAAGACCTATCTTCATTGGCTCACCTTGGCCTTTGAGATGCCATTGGTTACCATTGCAATAATTACACCAAAAGGTATGTAGTTTGCCCATCTCAATTGTCACCATCTTAACAAAAGCAAGAGTGTCCTCCACATCAAGGCAGTTAATGGCGAAGGACTCGTTCACTTGGTTGTGATTTTTTTATATGATTTGTCGTATTAGTGCGACTCTCACCGAGTTGATCGTATCATATTATATTTGGGTTCAATTGAGATGGTCTAACTCGATTTGAGATGGCCCGAATCCCTTCGAGTCATGTACGAGCCTGTCCGAATCAAATTATATCACGTTGTATTTGGGTCACACTGAGTCGATATGAATCAATGATACGGAGAACCTGATTCCTTCGCACGACTACTTATCTTTAATATACCACTCCTGATCACTGAAGGCTGTCCGATGAAACGCATAATTTCTTAGGGCGTGTCTGAAGTAACCTGTAATGAAAATCACCTCCAAGTAACTTCTAATTACGGAGGCCATTTATGTAATTTTTTGGATTTTAATGTAAAAATTTTATAGAAGAGAAGTTCCAAATATTGGAGGTGAATCTTGATTTACAAGTTAATGATTAATTACTGTAGTTACCCAAAATTAATTAGATGTAACCACTATCTACTACTGTCACTCTCTTTTTTCCCCTATAATATTGGTCTACGATGACAAGGAGGTTGAGAGGAAGGGGAGACTGAGGAAGTTGCCTAAAAACTCTTGGGCCGTCTTTGTTATTCGGGCGGGATGCGGTGTTCGACCCTCCGAGGTCGAACAAGATTATTATGTGTGAGGGGAGATGTGAGTCCGTCGCATCCTCCACCCGACAGTTCCATTGTCAAAGACGGCCTTGATGTTATATATGAAAAGAAGACATTTTACGGGGGAACTACTTAGAATTACTGCCTCACATTTTTTTTATCCCCCAATTTGTTACTCTTACCTCCTCCGACTTTGTGATCAAACAGCTGAGATGGAGTCAAGTTTAAACTTTTTAGATTCGGTGCCCCTGTTCAGATGCATATTCGAGTCTAATTAGACAGCGAAGAAAGAAAATGGCACCATAAAATTTCTATACACTTACTAGATGAACTGTTTCCAGCTGTGCTAAACAGGGGAGGCATTTACATGGACTCCGCCAGCTATTGCAATTGAGAACCCGTGTGGGCCGTCTTTGAACTGGGGTGGGGATCACCGTCGATACGGTGTCGTCCCGAACGGTAAACGTCTGATGGAACGGGTCGCCTGGGTGGGTCTGGAGTTGTCGGCTCGAGTTCATCCGGATGGACAGTAGACGTTTCTATCCCATTGATGGTTATTTGTTTCCCAGATTGATAAAGAGAGAAGATAAAACAAGGACATTACATTAATATTTTTTCTTTTTTTTTAAAGAAATAGAAACGCTATATGTCATCTTTCTTCTCCACAATCTAATTCTCGGATAAGAAAATAGAGTATAAAGTTTAAGTTAAGACTTTTATGATGTTAGGAATGGGCACGGATATTGGACCATTAGCTTAGCTTAGCTTTGTAATATATCAGCCCGTAAATCTTTTATATATAATATATGTAGTATAAATATATTAATATACATTGTATCAAACCTTTTCTTATCATCTATTGATATCTATTTTTGATAAAGTTAATAAAATTCAGAGCGAATTATTTCAGAAATGGATCAGAATCCAACACAGATAAATGCTTTAATTATTCATCTGGTAATGGAACAAAATCAGATAATATAGATAGTCATATATTCACTTTGTATCTATATTGTTGGAGGTCATCTAAGATCTTGATTGGTTAGAAGGATGTGAGACTTACCTTGGCTGGCGCCATTTAACGGTGCCGGTGGCCAAGTTGATCATCTGGTCTAGTCATCTAATTTAATTTTAAAAAAAATAACATAAAAATTAATTTTACCTAAAACAAATACATATTTGAAGTGAGACATATAGTAGCAGCACATAAGCCGAGATCTTTAGTGCAACAATGCGTTGCACCGCTCAGAAGGACCATAATAAACATGAGAGATAACAGAGAAATCATATAAAGAATCACACGTGCTTATTAGCTAAAAGTGCAATATTATAACACAGAAGCTTCTATTTTGGAGCATATCTTATAACTGCGACGAAGATGGGCTTCAAGTTCCAAGGGACAGAAGAGATGTTTGATGAGTTCATTGAATCACTCAGGGGCAGTCGCAACGCTACAGTCTCTAGTGTGAGGGTCGCAGACACTTCATCTTACTATATACTATACACCTATATACGTTAAGAGACAGTGGCTCTGTGTGAAATTTTGATAGATCAGATTCGACTAGGACTATAATGAACCGACCGAAATTTCTTTAGGGCCTCTCTGTTTCTCGGTTGTGATGGTGTATTCGAAGGGGAGAGTTCGAATACGCTATCCGGAGACGGTTAAGAAGTCATGTGTGTGAGGAGAAAAGATGGGGCCTCACATTTTCTCTCTCTTCGTGCTGCTATTTCATTTTCGATACTCAGTAAACAAAGAGGCCCTTAAGGAAAAATTCCGAACTACCTTTCTTTTAGTCGGTAGATAAATGCAAATACCTAAACGAGGATCTTGTCGGAGGTTGCGGCATTCTTCCTTGATACATAAAATACAAGAAACTATCTTCAGTCAAATCCATAGCAAAGATATGATACTTCTCTTAAAGATGTTTTAGCTTTCAACCCCGATAATGTAAGTTGAACTTCATTTTGGAAATATGTCCCATTTTAAAACATCTATCGAAGTTTCTCTACAAGTTTTGTTAACTTTGACCGGAATTATGTTGATCGATCTTCTGTCTTTTGTCTTCCGGATGTTCGAATGCTTCTCTTAAGAGAATTGATTGTCTTTGTGAAAAGATACAAATATACTGAAATTTGACAAAACTCTAGCGAAAATTTCAAAAAACATTGCACAAGGATCCTTCATTAAATACTTGTGGCAATCAGGACCTATGAGATGGGAAAGCAATGTTAAATTCGGGTCCTACACCTAGAGAATAGCCCACTAATGAAAACCATCAGGATTTATTAGCCCCCTTCTCCCTCCCTCTCCCGTGACAAATTGAAACACTCCTCAGCCGATCAAAACCAAGATCCCCGCATCAAATGAGCGCCCCCACACACACCGTCCAAAATAATTGCCGGTGAGGGCAAGGGTGGCCCAAAGCCCGCCTGCGCCCACGCCGCCTCCATAACCCTGCATTCAATTTGCCCGCTAGAAATATAGGCACAGACGGACGTAGGAAGAACATGCCCGGTCCCGTAAAACCTGACGTGACAGCCTCTACACCCGAAAACGAGGTCTTCATATTGGATGAGTTGCACCTAACCGATAAAACATGGTGCCCCAGCCCTTTGTTGATGAGAGTGCAGTGTGAGAATTGAGAAGACCCGCTCCCATCAACACCATACGATTTTAGAGAAATACCAGTCTCTTTTGGCAAAACATCACACAAACCCTTCGGTACAATAATACTTGCTTATTTGGCCGACCACACAAGCCATTTGTGTGTGTCAGAGAGAGAGAGAGAGAGAGAGGTCGCTCTCTACTCCAGTTTGGAGGAGAAGGAATGGGAGATGGAGAGAGAGATAGAGAGAGACCTAATTAAAACTGAAAAGGGAATCACACCTGCCCAAACACTGCATGAATAAATCCGGAGGAGGTGTGCATGTGATCATGTTTGGCCATGACGAGAAGGCAAAGGTAAAAGCAGCTGCAGGAGATGAACGAGGGTGGGGGGAAAAAAGGACGGGGAGGGGAAGGGGAGAGTGGGTGAAAAAAAAAACGAAAAAGAGCGAAAGGGGGTGAGAAAGACGAAGAAAGGTAGGGAGGGAGCCACGAGTCAGTCACTGCTCTTCCGCATGTATACTGTGAAGGACAAAAGAGTGGAAGAAGAGAGTAGCTGAGGTGCCCCCGTAAAAGAAAGACGGTCAGCACAAACGGAACACGAGGAAAGGGGAGATGGGTGGTGAAAGGAGGGCAGCAGTTGTGGCAGCCGTAGCAGGCAGCGCGAGGGGAATGATGAGATGGCCGCCAGCCTCAGTAGGTTATCACAGTGATAGCACCCACCACAGGAAGGAGTAACAAAATCTCCGAGGCAGATCACATCACACATTGTCACATGTCACAAAATAGCACGGTGCCTCCGCAACCCATCAAGGCGGTTCATATGTGACAGGCGCAGGCAGCCGCATGTGCACCCCCCCTCTCTCTCTCTCTCTCTCCCCCCTCTCTGACACGCACACACACACAATGTTATTACTGACATGCAGGTCATATCAACCGACGGAATAACAAGTGGAAATAATCACAGCGGTAACAACTCGCGGAGTTATTACTGATATTCTCTGCCCCCCTCTCTCTCTCTCTCTCTCACACACACACACACACACACACACACACACACACATGCAGTTAGACTGTTATTACTGACATGCAGGTCATATCAACCGACAGAATAACAAGTGGAATACTCACAGCGGTAACAACTCGGGAAGGTGACTCTGTTCTGACATAAATATAGCAGCACAACAGTGATAGAATTACGTCCATCTTGACAGATAAAAACTGTGAGACGGCAAGAAATAGAGCACGAGAATAAATTTATAGAGAACGCAGGAAGATCTTTGTGAGGTTTTTACATGTAAATTAGCTGCCAAGAAAACTCGGGGATTTCAAG
Organism: Amorphophallus konjac; assembly: GCA_022559845.1. NCBI lineage: Eukaryota > Viridiplantae > Streptophyta > Magnoliopsida > Alismatales > Araceae > Amorphophallus > Amorphophallus konjac. The sequence goes on along the minus strand of CM040117.1, from coordinate 248,463,705 downwards.
TCCCCATGGTGTCCTACCACCCTCTGCTCCGTAGACTACACCTTCGAGTCAGTGGTCCTCGATCTTCTTCAGGTCCTTCATGTTTGTTGTGTCCACCCTGCAGTTGTTTTGAGAGAGGCGGGGGGGGGGGGGGGATCAACCATCGGAAAATTTATGAGATCGTTCAAACAGATAGGATCTGCTGAAAAAAATGTGCCCAATTAATATGGAGCAGAATCGTGAATGTCGTCCAGCCATCTAACAGCAATAATTTTGGGCAACTAAATATTTCCATACATATAGGGGGACACTTCTCTGAAACAGACATGCAAATTTGACTGATCCGGTGGAAACCACTGTATGATCCAATGGTCCTTGCAGCACCGGTTCGACTGGTCAATGTCTCCATCAGAAGGGTGTTGTGAGAGGATGATAGTAAAGAAATCATAAAAGACAAGGCCCTTAATCCAGGCGCTCAGAATGGACCATCAACGGTTGAATGCAACTGCTCATTTATCACTCCTCACCTACATGAGCTAGGTTATAGTCATATCCTAAATGAGAATGGGTGGGTCCACAGGATTATTCCAAGATACAATGACAGCTAGAACACAGCCTGGATGTACAAAGAGGGGAAAGAGAGGAGGAAGGCCTACAGAACCTTTGACACATTTGACAGGAAAAAAGAACACAACAAGCAACTATTACTCTACAGAGAAGACTTACACCTACAACAGAAGAAACGCAACGTATCAGTAGGATCCAGAGAACATTGTAGCCAGCAAAAGACTGTTCCGAAAGGTAAGGCTAAGTAGTAGCAGAGAAAGAGATTGAGATATCAGTGTCCCGCATAGGGTAGGGCCCAGGAAACCGAGTTATGTCAAAGTGAGAGTAACCGTTAACAACATCAGGTAGTGATGCCAAGGATAGAGTCAAACCACTCCATCATAAAAGATGAAACCACCTGATAGTATTAGGACTGTACATGGATAGGATCAGTCGGTGGGCTAAACCAGTCCTCGGCCTGAAATTTGACGGGCTGAAATTATACGGGCTAGGCCACGGGCCAGGCTCCATACCATTGATTAAAGCCCGTGTACTGGTCAGGTCAGGCTTGGGCCTGACCTCCTGGTCTGGGCCAGGCCCGGATAGAATGTGAAAGATGGAAAGTTTTCTGGCTGTTTGATGCAATTTCATCTAATGGTCTAAAAATAATGAATTTTTTGCATGAAAATCATGGTTAAAAGTGAATTTACAAAAAAATAATTTCTAAAAATGTATTAACAGATATATCACTGTGTAATCTGAATTGTGTAAAAATACCATATTTATTTACATGTATATCACTTCTTTTTACCAATAACTTGTAAGAAAACCACGCTTAAATAATATTTATGCACTATTTAAATTAACTCAGTGATATACCTGCTAATATATTTTTAGGAATACTTTTTTTACAAATTCACTTTTAACAATAATTTTCATGCAAAGAACCCAAAAATAATTTATAAACAAAGGCTTAATGTTCTAAAAACTAAGAGTCCCCCTTGCTGTTTTCAGGTCAGCCTCAGTCCGACCTATATGTCCGTACCATCAGATCTCTGATCGGATGGTTGAAAAAAATAAATAAAAAGTATATATCAGACACCCCATTTTGCCCAAAATCATGGGCCGACCACTTTGGGCCCACTTAGGGTGCCCAATTATCTTTCTTTTTCTTAACCACTCGTCTGATAAAAGATCTGACGGTACGGATGTGTGGAAAAAATGGCTGCACCACACAGGTATTACTCAAAACTAATCCCGCACACCCAGCCCATCCACTTCAGTGTGCCACCCTTTCTCATCCTTCTTGTCCTCCATTTGTGAACTTCCTCTCTCTCCCTGTCTTTTCTGCTCCCTCTCTTTGATCTTCCTCTTCTTTCGTCTTTTTCTGTCTATTCCATGCTGCAGAGCAGCAGCATCACGTCGTCCTCGTCTTTCATCAATTACACCCAGAGAACAGTTAAGAAAAATGCACAAAAAAATCCCATAATAATTTGACGATAGACTAGATGTTACAATGTCTAGAATACCGGAGTTACCATGGTTATAGTGGCGTTCGCAAACTAACTACAAAAAAGGATAACCAATTAACATATAAATAGATGTGAGCAATAACACTCGCACCATCCACGTACACATGGAACAACGACCAAAAGTCGACCACAAGAAGCTACAACTGTTTTCCAAATGGTGGAAAGCGGAGAGGAAATATCAAGACTAAAAAGAGAGGCACATATGAGAAACTGCATGCACCAAACTCTTGGGCACAATCCACTGGTTGAACGTACATGAATTCATAGATAGGTGCACAAAAAAAATGCTTTCCCCAAATTAACAACAGAACAGAAATCAGGCCGTGCAAACTTCCATTACAAGTATTTGACTCATTCATTAACAGATGCCATCTAGTTAATAATCAGATGGCCTGTAACTGGCATATATTCTGCCCTGTATACCAAGGTTCGACGACTCGTTGATCCGTATCGGATCGGAGCCTCTTTGATCCGATACGGTACACTGCGGATCCTATGCGACTCGGTCAAAGTCAGGTAAGCCCTTCTCCCCCTCAAGCTCTCGAAGCCCCACACCCCCACCCCTCTCCCCCTCCTCCCCCTCCCCCTTCCAATGACGTTCCCCCCTCCCTGCTCCTCCATCTTTCCCCCCTCCTCCCCCTCCGTTCCCCTCCCCCTCCCTGCTCCTCCATCTTCCCCCCCCTCCCTGCTCCTCCATCTTCCCCTCCTCCTCCCCCTCCCACTTCAGAAGTTGTTCCCCTCCCCCTCCCTCTTCCCCACCTTCTCCCCCTCCCCCTTTCGACAAGATCCGTCTGTTGCCTAGGGGGGAGGACAAAGAGACTTATCCGCTGCTGTTTCTACCGTTTCTGTCGTCTGCTGCCGCCACTACAGTAGAGTGCGAAGGAGCAGGAGACGACTCGGTTGAAGTTGGCGGATCACAGACCGGTTTCTCTCAGATCCGGTGCGGTATGCCCAAGTCGGTGCGAGTTGCACCGAGTCGGCGAACCATGCTGTATGCAACTAGAGTTGACAATTAGAGCAGCATTTGTCCTTTAGGCTATCAAACACCAGCACTTTGTTCTATCCAGGTGGGAAAAAGAGTAACGCCCAGATGGATACACTAGCCTACGTAACAATGCTGTTCATCCATACTCCATAGCACCACATAAAAGAATCGAATTTTCCAAGAATAATTATTCTCTATACAGTGATTTTGGATCTAGATGAAAATAATGCAAACTATGCCAAGAGAAATTTTGCCAAAAATGATAGAATAAGAACAAATGCTCAATGAATGCAACCTATGACAACTCAATCTACTGAACTATATAAACTCCACAAAAGTAACCAATTAGCCAATCAACTGGATACTAACGAATTAGACAAGTGAACTGAGGCACCTATGATCTTTAATGGACCCAAGCTATGGAATGAATTATTCATTACACTTAAAATAACCTTGTTGAATAATTATCCTCACTAACTTAACAGGTAACTTTATGTGCATAAGCATCCAGATGGTCTAGTGATGGGACTGAGTTATGGGGTTCCGTTGACTCAAACTGCTTATGTGTTTATGAGAACATTGATCAACATTAGGCAACCAAGAAGTGGCCTTCAATGAAAAGTGGATAGAACCAAACATGTCTTTGAGTCTATGGGATCTGTGTGAATACTGCCAATCAACTGGAATACACTTATGAGTCACTGACAAAGCATATGAAGGAGACCATTGAACCAAAGGAGTATTACAATGGCCCAGAAGCACATATCAAAAACAAACCATGTCAGCATAATAGCAAAAGAGGACTTAAAAGAATGGGGGAAAGAAAAAAATGCTAGTTTGACAACCACTTACGTAGTCCCATAAAGAATAATCTTTTGAACCTTGGTCGTGTCGGTGCTGCCCTGACTGTCCTCAATAAAAATGGTCAAGCTGGCAAGGTTTATCAGAATTAGACATTTTATTTTATATTTAACCGGCAAAAGCCAATGGTATATAGCAATGTGAAATGTTTTCTTACCTACGAACATTCTGGAACTTGACATATTTCAAAATGACAGGCTTTCCCTGCAAAGGAAACAACATTTTTTAAAAACCTGAAGAAAACAAGTGATGATTTTTGGTGGTGAAATAAAAATATTAGCATACACAGTGTGACCCAAATTCTGATTTTGATCAAATACTCATAGACAGATGGCAATTTCTGAAAGTTACCTTGAGATTTTCCTGAGAAAGAACAGCTGAGTCACTTGGTGGGTAATCAGTAACATTACTGCAGAATTAATAAAACGAAGGGTGAACCTTTTGGTAATGCAATTTTAAACCTTCAAATAATACATGTTCATAGAAGAAAAGGGAGAAAAATAGTCCTAAATTGGCGTGCCACACGAGGATTTCAACTGCCTCCATTGCGGCCAGTGATCCTTCAGGATAGAGCAACAGCCCCTTCCTCTAGAAAAGGGGGGAAGAGAGTGAACTAAAATTAACAAGGCATTTGTTACCTAAAACCCATGTGCTCCTTGTTAGTGAATAGCTTCACAGTCCTAGGACCTGTCCAGTGAACAAAGGAGATGTTTATAAAGTTACCAACATACAAGGAAATATTAAGAGAAAGAGCAAAATAAAAATGAATTAGCATCACAAAAAGTGGAATATGTGTAGACAGAGAAGTGATGGTTGCAGTAGAACTGGTCATGCAGGGATCTCTAATGAAATCAGTAACTAATGTGAAATTGGTTTAGTTAGTTGTTACACAATGTAAGACTTGTTCTTGACATGTCAAAATGTCTATATAAGAATGGCACGGGAAAAGTATACAGATTTGGTTTTAGCTGCAAATAAAAGATTCAGTCTATGGGATAATGGTTTCATAGCAAGTGGTTCAAATTTTATTAGTGGGGATCTCCAACAGTTCAACGTCCTGCCAGCTCTGCTGTTTTTTCCTTCTCATGTGAAGAAAAGATGTGTAATACAACATATTTTTTTTGTTACCAAGTGTATACAACTGCCATGTGAAGAAAAGTAGACTGCATAATAAAGATCCAAGAAACTCTAGCATCATACTGCAAACACCTCCCGACAACTAGTAGTATGAATGAAAACAAAAGAAATTAGAAAAATATTGTCCTTCCCATTTTTTCATGGCTGCAGTGGATGGCAACAGCAACAGGCCAACCAGTGAGCAACGGCCAAACTGATGCCCCTGAACAAGACAGAGGAAAGGGGAAGAATGAAGGGAAATGAAGGGAGAATATGCACATATGTTCCTTTGTTCTGTTATTCATTCTTCATGGCTTCGTGATCTCCACGGCCTCTCTCCATCTCCCATTCCTTCTCCTCCAAACTGGAGTAGAGAGCGGCCTCTCTCTCTCTCTCTCTCTCTCTCTCTCACACACACACACACACAACCCCCTTCTCCCTCTCCCTCTCTTTTTACTGAAAAAAGATAGAGAAGAGGTTAGAGGCATGGTGGAGCTGGAAACTGGCACCCATGGGCAATAAAAAAAAGCACCAACAATGGCAGGGACTAGTGATGGCAGAGTTGCCCCCTCCTGCCATTCCTCATGTGTGCCATGCCGCCATCTCCCCTATTTCTCTGACCTATCATGTCCCTCCCTCTATTTACATCCTTTCTCATGCAGAATCCATGAACAAAAACTGCACAAGCATCATTTTGGTCAGGTGAAGAGCCTTGTGAGGGAGCTTTTTTTTTTAGTTTTATTACATGAATAGTGACAAGAGTCTGCCACCATTCCAAAAAATGAGATGAGCTCCTCTTCTTCTATTCTGTCACCACTGCCTTCCTTTGAGGGTTAAAAGGGAGAATATAAAAGGGTTTTTGGTTGAAAGAAAAGGGGTAGAATTATGTAAAAGTCCTTTATAAAACCAATTATAAAATATTATATCCTGAAAAATAAAACAGATATGGCCACCTCTTGTACTCTGATGGTAAACCTCAATTCCTCAGCCACCCTCAATATGACATCTCTCCTTCAAAGGTGCAAAGAACCTCCCAAGGCCTCAACCCAGGTTTTTGGGTCTTAAAAACAAGAAAGATCAAAGGACAATCAGTGTGCAGTAATTTTTTCAATGTACGCTAATTTTCTAACTGCCATGTCATGAATATTGGTCAAGGTAATGGAGAATCAAAAGATAGCAGTTGGTAAAGTCTTCTAGATAATTAATTTAAGTGAGAAAAAGTTTTTCTCTTCAAGCATGGAAATGAAAAAAATGAAATTATGTTTTGGGTCATGTGAGATGGTCCATCAGACCACCGAGTCTGAGAGACAATGCTGCAAAACTGATCAGCTTGGGTTAAACCTACAACACACTTTGCGGGGTGTCACTGCACACATGATGAGACATCTCTATTTAACAAACAAATAACCCTTAAATTAGTAAGCAAAACATTTCCAAATAGTCCCACTTACATAAATGACCCACCAGTCATGCATGCAAAAAAAGGAAATGAAACCAAATCGCTTCCTCCCTCATTCTTTCATATGCATACATACATGGACCAAAAGTACCTTATATGTAGACCTGGTCCTCCCGACCAAACAAAACTAGCCCAAGTTGCTCATAATTTTGCCTTTAGTGCATGAGTTTTGCAGCTTTTGGGGAGACGATGGGAGTAGACCAAACCACTAATTTTGTTAAAAGTTATATGTCCACAGCAAGGTGGACATGTCTTTTGAACAACTCACTCCATCTACAACATGAAGGGAAAAGCAAAAAGGCTATTCATGTCATTTCCTAGGACTATTTGCTGCTATAGGCACCAAGGTATTCTCAAATGAAACAATTCTTTTTAAATATTTTCCAGTGCTTCTCCAGGAAACCTGCTTGTTCCTTCCTAACCTGATATGCCAAAAAAACATTTTTTAACAAAAAAGCAGCCTCATTTGTGGACCTTTCCCAACTTCCAATTTAAGCTTATGGAGTAAGCATCTCTGAACAACCAACTGGAAACTCATCTGTAAAACCCACATGGAATTCCATAAAGTTCCTTACTTACTGGAGAGGTCATCATCAGATGATCAAATTCTACCTCCTCCAAAAGATTATCAAACTAGTAACTCTTCCAAAAAAATATATTTCTGGCAACAATCTTTTTGTATAATCTTCGATCAATAAAATGATTTCCATACTTCTCAAAGTTACCATTATCAAATGTGGATGGAAGTTGAGCTGTCCAAAGAGTTGCTTCCATAAATCCAACTATTGGGTATGACTATGTTAGAATTTAGTAAGCTACATCAAGTCCATCGGCTCTTCATCTTTGAAATCTCCGAAATTTTAGAGTACCCAATGCCAGGCTTAGCACTTGAGATAAAAGTGTTTTGCCTAGTGGGCTGCGTAATTAATTCTAAATTCCATATAAAACACCAATTTCAAGTTTCCATGTAACAATTCCAAGTGTCCACACCTTGCATATCGAAAGGCACTTATGATAGATTCCTTGGACGAAAGGAAGAACAAAACACAACAGTATGTCTATAGCTAGTCCAATTCCCTAACTGGTTTGAAGTCCTTAGCGACCATGAGAAAGTAAATTCTCAACTCCCCTGTTATATCGAACCCACTTGCCTACTTGCACTGCATGGCTTACAAGCTACAAAAGGTACATCCTCATTCAACCAATAAGCAGAAAATTTTCAGATAGAGGGCTGAACATGGATATATGAAAACGCCTACTTTTATCTCCTCTGTCCACTTACAAAACTAGCTACCACAGAGCCAAATAGGAATAGAACAGAAGACAAACAATTGTACAGAACCCCAGAACAATGAGGAAAGTACCCTCCTCTTCAGGCCCCATGAAGACGACGGAGTGCAACTTGACCACCTGTGTAAACGGGATGTATATCAGGAGCTGCTCGTCCGCGTCGCTCTCGAGAACCAACCCCTCATCTTCCCTATAACCCTAATCAACAGCAACACCCAACATGCAGAAACAGAAAGAAAACCCTAGTTAAGCAAGAAGGAACGATCCTACCTGGAAGAAATAAGCTCAAAACAAATCGGAGGGGTTGGTCACCTGCTTAAGGGCGTTGACGAGGGAGTGGTCGCTGTTCTGGTTGAGGCACTCCACACCCGACCAATCCACGAAGTCTAGGAGGTCCACCTGGTTCCCCGGAGGCCATCCGCAAAAGGAAAGAGGGAAGAACAGATCAATTTTTCATGGCAAGAGCGCGGAGATTAACAAATCGAACTCCAAAAAGATACGAAGAACGGATCAAGAACTCGTTTTGGAGAGAACAACTAACAGCTTTTGATGGAATACCTGACTTCGTTGGATGACGCTGGTCGAAGACATGGCGGATGCGGCGTGGAGAGAGGGAGAGAGAGAGAGAGAGAAGCGCCCGATGGGCCGGAGGAAAGAGGAGGGGTTTAAATTGAAGAGATTTTCAGGTCCTTCCCCCTTCAGTCTTTCCTATTTAGATACTAACCCCCGTCATATTTCCTCATAACCCTCCGCAACCTCGACGTTTGGTTAACCCCGTTTGAGTGCATCTTATGAAAACGTCGGTAGAGTTATCATAATTCATTAACACGATTTTATTAAAAATTGATTTATTATAAAAAATATTAGTTCCTATTTGAATTTATGATAAACTTTGCTTACCTAAACATTCTACAACATAAACCAATTCATAATATCAAATGTGGGACATGTGCATCCAATGACTGTTTTTATGTTTAATTCAAGCAATGGTCCGTCTTTGTAGATCCTTCATTCCAGCATGATGGTTGATGGCATTATGATAAAGAAACCGGCCGCAGACTGCTAACTGGGAGATGCCTTCCAACGACACGCAATGCTCCTTTCTCTTTCACGCGGGGCAAGCAATTCAAAAGTTTTGTATTACATTTTAGATGCTTTAAGGGAGGAAAGATTGAAAAGAACTTGTTAATCTTTAATCAGTCACTCTCTTCGTCGTAAAAACCTTTTGGGTTAGCAGATCACCGATAATTAGAATTGTACATATTTTTCGAAAACATGTAAACTTTTAGTTTGAGAATGATAGTTCAATAATCTCGTTCGAAAACATACTCAAATGTGAATGATTTCGTATAGAGTGGTCCAAAAATTCATTACTTTTTACATTCAAATTTTAAATTTTATAAATATTATTATCTATTCACCCACTTTTTGAAGATTTTCTCTCCATTTCAATTATTAAAATTTATTGTAATCATTAAAAATCTCACAAAAATGAATTTTTAAAAACTATCACTCTCTCTATCTTTTGAGTCTATATCTCTATTTCTTATTAAAATTTACTTTTCACGTACACCAAAATATCTATAATTCATTTAAAAAAGATTATATAAAATCATAGATTCTAACGATTAGAATCACTTTCGCACTCTTTTCCAAACGAAGCCTTAGATATTAAGCACATAACAAGTTTATTTAATTTTGCAGTATGCTATTTTGTCCATCTCTTAACCGTACAAAAATGAATCACCTAATTATGATATCAAAAGGAACACATGGACCATCAGTGCATTGAATGACAAGAGAGATCCAAGAATACATGGAATCTTTACTCATAGAACGACCTCGCTTACAAGTATCAAATTACACAATCAAATGGGACAAGAAAGAAAAGTTTCAAAGAACATATAGATTACTCCTCTGTAATGTGGAGTCCAAAGATAAAACCAAATGCAGGAGATAGGAGGTGTTGGTAGACATCTTCGAACGCTATGTCCTTGGAATGATAGGCAGAAAAGCCATCAACAGGGAGAACCACATCATGCTCCCTGGAAACTTGGTTGTCGCTGCCATGGGAGAACAAGAGAGGAAATTTTCTGTTAGAGTGAACCTTTAGTTTATCTAACCATGTGCATTTATGGTGCAAGTGATCTTCTGGCCCCACTTTGATTGGGAGATAAGTAAGAGTTAGTCTGATTTTTGTCACTGGGTTAATAATTTTTTACTTAGATACGTGGAACAAGATAATTAGACTAAAAATATGATTAACCTAGATTTAATTTAGAATTCAAAATCCACCTCACAAAATTGGTTAACTCTAACTTAGTGCATATCAAACTAAAAGTAGATCAACTCCGAAATAATCTAATCTAGTTGAGTTAACTTAAGTTTAATCTATCCCCCAATCAAAGTGTGGCCTAAGTACGAAATTTTCAAACAATTATATAAGGCAAGGCTTTGGCATAACAAGACTGGTTTCTAAAAACTTGTACCTAATAAAAGATAGAATTTTCAACTCATACTATCAAGAGCTTCGTACAATAAACACCTAGCTTCAGTATGTATTCTGCGTGCATCTAAGAACATAGTTCTATACCTATTACCTGATCTCATAAGATCTTGGGATAGTTACATATCTCTCTCCAAGATTCCTGCATAGTTTACTCTCTACCCCCATAGTATACATATTGTCATATATACCCTCACAATGAATCATATCTAATCACATATACTCTTGCCATTACCTATCATTTATTTAACATAATTTTCGGTAGATTAATATCATGGTTTGTCTACCCGGTGCGGGTCGCCCCGACCCGCACGACCCGACCCGACCCAGGTCATTTGCTGGACGACCGAGTCGTGGGTCGTCACCTGGTCGTCCCATTAATTTAATACTATATTATATATATAAAGTGTATTTTTCTATTTTATTCTATTATTTTATATATATATATATAATCTTTTTTATTTAGATATGGGACGGGACGGACCGAGTCGGGAGCGACCCAACCCAGGCAGAGGCCGGGTCGATCGGGTCGCGCGGGTCAGCAAACCTTGATTAATATGAGATAAGATGTTGGGATAGTTACATATCTCTCTCCAAGATTCTTGTGTATTTACTCTGTACCCCCATAGCATACATATTGTCATGTATACCCCCATAATAAATCACCTCTCATCACGTACACTCTTGCCATCACCTATCATTTATTTAACTTAATATTCGATAGATCAATATGAGATAAGATGTTGGGATAGTTACATATCTCTCTCCAAGATTCCTGTGTATTTTACTCTGTACCTCGATAGTATAGATATTGTCATATATACCCCCATAATAAATCATATCTCATCACATTTACTCTTGCCATCACTTATCATTTATTTAACTTAATTTTCGATAGATCAATATGAGATAAGATTAATCTACTCTTATTTAATATTCTCACATTAAACATATGTAACTCTAAAAGCTTTCGTATTATCTTGTATCCCCCCTCTAAAGTCTTATATTTTGTATATTCAACGGAACATATTCTATTAACTTTGACGGTGTTAGAGCATTAGGAGTATACTTGAGAATTGAGATAATATTTCTTAACATGGGGCATGCATAACAATTATCAATAATATGGGGTATATAATAGAATAATTGAGTAATTTTTAAAGATATATATGTAATTAATTATCCTAAGATTTTTGACACACCCTACTAGAATTCTCTTGGTCCTTTTATCAGATCTATGTCGTCACCCATCGTGGAGAAAGGTCGATGTTGAAGGGGAGAGGAAGATAATAACGGAGAAGAGGAGACATGCTGTGTACATTGCATTTATCTTATCATATGACATTCTTCTTCAAACGGATCTTTTGATGCAGAGAAATCAAGATGTTCAGATGTCGATACGGCAAAAAGATGAATTAGGTAGATCACTCTCACCTGTGTTGGGTGAACGGCCTGATAACATGGGTGGGGAGGCTGGTGACGAAGATGGCGATGATGATGAAACGTTGGGTACCAGTATTCCCAGCCTAGCACAGTCAAACCCAATAACACCTGCATAGATATGTAAACTATGAGAACACCTCCACATGAATCCAGTTAGTCGTCACTATGAAAAAAAATGTGTCACTGTATATATAGTACGTGAATAGTCCCCCTTCCTTCTCATTTTTTTTATGACGGGGAATAGCACAATGCTTTGAGGGTAAAGTCCAACAAAGGCCATAGTCACACATATTTTTTTTATTAAAACTAACAAATTTAGAATCCACAAGAGTTAAATGTAAGTTAAATAAATCCTCCTCAAAGTCAAACAATATGGACCTCTAGGTTAAGAATCTATGTTTTAAATTTTAAAAGATTTGAGTCTCTCTACGTTTGTTTAGTATCGCATTAAAAATTAGAAAAAAAATTGATCTACTTTTAGTTGAAACTCTTATATTTAATTGTGTATTTTTTGAAAAGACTATGAAAGTTGAGTTATTTGAGATAATAGCATTCTTGATTTTTAGTTTTATTTTATTTTTATCATTTGACTGAGTCTCTCTTGAATCCTCTCTGTGTCTCTTCATATTTCACTTTTTGGGATGATAGATGTGACTAAGTCGATGATTACTTTTCGAGGAGATATATGAGGAGAGTCGATTTTGTGTGAGAGATACTACTTAAAATTATCTCTCACCGAACGGCTATCTCTCTTATGCGCCTCTATTTCTCGATCATCTTCTTCTTCTTCCTCACAATAGTTTGCAGTCACAGTAGTGTTCACCTTCGACAATACGAGTTGAAGTGTATTTTTACGTCGTCGTCGATTTAGATCGTCGTTTCTTGATAGAAGTTCCGTCGCAAAGATAATTTATATCAGAGTAAGAATATAACAACTCTAAAAAAATAACTACACGATTCGACTCAAATTTATTTTCCTTAATTATTTAATTATATTTAATTTTCGTACTTAAAGTTGATAAAATATCTATACCCGTGCATCATTTTCCATCATCCCTGTCACTGCACTACCGCTCGTGATCCTCCCCTTCCTCCCTTACATAATGTACCACAGTTATCTTACATGGTTTGATACACGGGAAGTTGGCGACGTTGAGAAGGTTGCCGAAACCAGGATTGCAATCGCATCGATGCCCAAAAGCTGATGTCCTCACACAAGCGCCTGCTCCACAATGGGACCATGTGCAGGCTATTGGGAGAAGAGAACCAGGAGAAATATGAAGGAAAAGAAACAAACTATTAATGCTTGTCAGTGTTTATGAAATCCAAGCGAACGATGAACACAGATTTGCTATGTGTAGAGGGGTTTACGATCAAATAGAGAACGGTTGGAGTGGGGTGCCGGCGGGAGTGAAGGCGTTGGGGCCGTGTCATTAATGTGGAAGCAGGAGAAGTCCAAGGTACCTGTTGTAAGATGGAAAAAAAAGTAATACTGGTTAATATCTAAGGTTTTACAATCTTGAGTCAGACCAAGAATCTCACTCTCGATAGACTTGGTTTGTAGTATTCAGAATATCAAACAACGCTGGCGTGAAGTATCGATCTTCTTAGGGGTCGTTTGATAATCGAGTCTGATTAACGTAAACGACTTTGGAGAGTCATTTGCATTAATCGAACTCGATTAATATCTATGTGTGTGAGAATAGAGATGGGACCCAACATGCTCTCTCTGCTATGCTCTCTCATCCTAATCTGATCTCAAACTGATCCTAAGAAATTATGCATTGTGCTTCAATTATAGAGATAAACAAGGAGAACCCACCTGAGGGGTTTCTAAATTCTGATTAATACTCAGCAAAAACTTTGCATGGATCATCTTCATGTAAGAAAACACCGTTTGGGAAGTACCTCAACGGAGTTTTCAATCATTAAAATTTCTGACAGAATTTGATCACCACCGAACGTCGCATGATTAGCTTAGACTTTTGTGCTCCTTTAAAATTTAAAGGAGAGAGACACATAGATATCAACGCATTAACTCCCCTCCTTCACAAAAGCGAGTGTGAGTTGGATTATGAAGATTTGTCGTTACGAGAAATTGGTGAGCTGTTGTACATGTGTACTATAATAAGATTATCAACAATCTTCTGTAAATGGTTGTGTTTCCAAATGCTACCTAAGCCTTCGACACACAGGGATTATTGGATTTTCACTTGGGTGTTGTTTGTTTTCTTTTTATCTTTCAGTTTTATTAAAATCACCGATTTTAAAACTAGTATATTTTTTGACTTTAAATTGGGAATATTTTGTTATAATTATGGGTATAAAATAAAATAAAGTATTTTATTAATTTATTATAACTACAACTCATTTTTCTCTAGTTTTGTTTTCTGTAAGATATATATGGACAGTAAATCAAAATTTTAAAAAAAAATCTCCGTACCGCATGGACCAATGTGATCTCATTTATTTACAGTCAAGCAAACAATTAAAAGATATTATAAAATAAAATAATTAAAAAATTTTACAATATTTTACGATGAAACAAACAAATACTTGATAATGTCTACAACTGTAAAGATCCTCTTGTGAGCCCAAATTGATAGAATTTATATTGAGTTGACGTCACCGATATTAAGAACGTTACTTTTTTAAGTCAAGCTGATAAAAGATTCTACAGTTGAAATGACCATCTTATGCACCTATAGTGAAAGGAAAACTTGCAGGGAGCCTAGCTAGGACTCAATAAGAGGGGTGAAGGTGTAGGGGGTGGGGATTTTTTTTGAGGGGAGTAGGTACAGTTTGACAAGTTGCTTACAGTTGGGGATGATGCAAGGGAGGAACTGGAAGTTGGGGCCGATTGGGGGCCTGGTCCAGCCGGGTTCGCACTCGCACACGAACCCAAGCGTCTGGTTTGTATTCACCGTGCACTTCCCCTTCCCGCACAGCACCCCGTCGCATAGGCTATCTGCTTGCGCACCATAAGCATAATTAGCCACAGTGAGAGAGAGGAAAGGTGAACCAAAGACACACACACACACACACACATGTATATACATAAAAAGAGAGAGAGATGAGAGTTGAATGAGCTAGCAGAGAGACGTCTTCTTGTTCATGCAGATTGCTGCAGGGTGAGAAGAAAGGAGAGCAAACATATACACTTCACACGATGTCGATTTGACAGCATTTGGAAAGGTAGCTGAGAAAGAAAGTTGAACTTTGAAGGAGCTCAGCTGGGAACAGAAGAAGAAAGCACATAGAGGGAGCAGTTGCAGAGCTTAGGAGGAAGCAACGTACTGACTGGAGCGAGCCCGTCTCCTGCAGCAGCAGCAGCAGCAACGGGTGGCAAATACACAGAGATAGCTTGGACGCCCACCAGAACAAGCACAACGGCTTCCCAACGGGCCATGTCTTCTTCTTCTTCTTCTTCTTCTTCTTAGAGAGAGAGAGAGAGGGAGAGAGGGTCGCAGGCTTGCAGGTGGAGTTGAGTGGTATTTATGGTGGGGAAGAGCGAAGAGGGTCTCTCTGGAACTTCTTCTTGTCCCTCTTCAATGGGAGGGTAGAAATCGTCATAGTTTAATGAGGCTTGGGAAGGTTGCTTTGGAAGCTTGAAGTTGGTTCTTGAGGAGGTGCACTCCTTTCAATTTTCATCCAGGAGACATAGTTTTATTTTATTTTATTTTTTTATGATCAAAAATTTATCACAGTCGTACTCAGATCTACACGGGAGTATAAGTGATCTAGATTAAAATCCAAGGACACCTAACTCGGGTGTATTATTTTTTTCCAAGATTAAAAAACAAACAAACCTTGGGGTGAGAGTAGACTTAATTTTAACATATTAGTTATCACTCTACTTTCAGCCGTACACAAGCACAATTATGCTGTTTAATTACAAAAGAATGTTGGTTGTAGTGTATTTTTCACCATCTTTTTTCAATTACATCTATTAAATCATTTCTTTCAGAAACAAAGCAGAAATTTTATGGCAATTCGCCACTTCCCATCTGCCATATGCCAGATTAAGTTCAGTTCCCCCAGCCTCATAATCTTGTCAAAACAGAAGGAATCAAGATTAATGATGGCAATACATTCTCAGATTGCACACCCTGGCAATCACGTTCCAAAATATTTAATGTTTATTCTACTGGAGGGTGTAGCCCATGACAAGAAGAAACTCACACCGGGTCTGTAACAACCATTTGATCTTTGCTGGGCTTTGTTAAAACAATCGATGGAGTGCTACAGGGCATCGAATTTAGTGATGTATGCACACCAATGGACTTGGCCGGGATTCCTCCGTCTGTTCTTCCTGGGGTTGTTAACAAGCTTAATTAGTTTTTTAGTTTTAAGTGTTGGGTGGAGCGTTGATTTCCTACGCCACAGGGAATTTAACGGGTTGCCAAACCCCATCAAACACTGCTCATGTCTGTACTTGCTGAGCCAAAGTACACCCTGTCCTACACCAGATCTCTCTGTCTCTCTCATCTCTCTCTCATGCTAAAGTCTAGTTGCGTAAGATAAGGTTCATTGAGTGCAAGAGGATGGAACGATGGAATTATTCTCTGGAGACTTGCCACAAAGAAGGGTTTGGTACCAAACGCCAGCCTCTAGTGCCATCTTAGACCATGGTCATAATATTCTAGAAGAGAGAGAGTTGGGGGGGGGGGGGGGGGGGGACGTTTGCAGTGTGAAACAAATCTTCTACAACTTTCATTAAATTAAATCGAAAGCAAATCTCTTAGGGCCACTTAGAAAATTTGGCAGGGTTAATAAATTCGACCTCATAGAGTCGAATACCTCACCCGAGGTCGGTTAAGCCCTCCTGTGTGTGAGATTAAAAGTGGACCCCACATTTTCTCTTTCATGGGGTGGCAAATCCTATTCTAATATCAAACCGGGCCTTAGGGTCGCTTTGTTATCGGAATAAGAAGGGCGGATATCACACCCGATGAGAGATAATCAACTGGGACCCACACCCTCCCCTCACACACATGTACCGTGTTCGACCCCGGTGGTCGAACACGATATTTCACCTGAAAAACAAAGAGACCCTTATGGTGTCTTTGCTAACCGAGTGTGGCTAGCGTGTTTGACCCCGGGGGGTCGAGCGCGCTAATCAACCATGATTAACGCAGTTGAGTGTGAGGAGAGAGTGGGACCCACCGCTCTCTCTCTCATCTCTTGACTTACTCAAACCGGATGTCAAAGTGACCCTTATACAGCCCCCATAATTGGTCACTCCCATAAAATAATGTAAAATATTAAATTCATGAAAATAAAGTTTTTAGTTTTAAAATCACTAATTAATCTCTGATTTTGGGTTCAGTTGATTTTGTGCTAAAAGTCAAAATCAGTTAAAAAGAGTGTCACATAGGTCAATCGATTTTAAAATTTAACAATTTATGGCACTCAATACGTAAGAAAAATTATATAAAGTGATTTATTGCATTTCTAACATAAAAATATATATAATTTTATAAATTTTTATAATCTTTTGTAATATTTTACAACACTCCAAACTACCCCTAAACTAAAATCGACGAAATAGAGATCAGGTTAGAGTTTGAATAAATCCCCCCAAACCCGGCCACCAAGCCAACTCCCTTCGCATGTGTTGGTGTTTAGGCATAGTTTCCCTGGACAATAGTCCCATATTAGTTAAATATGTTGTGGTTCATGTGTTTATGACCCATGGGCCCTTATATCTCAACACTGCGATTTTATGGATTTCAACATGGTATCAGAGCGGGTCATGGACCCAACTCCATGTATTATCACCTCTACTTAATTAATATCCACGGCTCATCTTGACCGTGAGAGGGAGTGTTGGTGTTTGGGCATAGTTCTCCTGGGTAATAGTCACGTATTGATTAAATATGTTATGGTTCATGTGCTTATGACCCATGGGCCTTTGAGAATAGCATTAGCGAGTGGTAATTATGCAATTTTAGTAACTTCGTTAATTTCATATTTATTATTTTTGATCTATTATATGTCATAATTTATAAAAGTGTCTAACATAAAACTTTTAGATAATAAAATTATTTTTTCAACGAGTCTACGTTGACTCCGATATTTCTATGCAAAGTTACATTCTCATTGCTGCTGTTGCTATTCGCGCGAGGAAGCGAAACCCTAGCCACTCCACTCGAGCATCTGCACAAGAGAAGGGCGACAGTAGAAAGTGATGGCGATGAAGATGGAGATGGAGCGGACGTGGTAAAATGCTGAATGACGGGAAGATCTTGCTCCACTCCGAGAGCAGAGACCATCGGGATACTGAGATCTGAGGCGACAAGAGCCGCGAGAGAAAATCTCGCTAAATTTGCTAGTAAGTGATATCGGATTTGGCTCTTGTTCTTAGTTTCTACTTGATCGCCAACCTAAGTAACTCTAGCTCCAACATTTCTAGAATTTTTTTCTCTTCTGCCTTTTTTTAGTGTTTATTTCCATCTGATGATTTCTTCATAAATAGATAGAAACTGGAGACGGAGTGGGGGGAAGTTGATTTCGGGAAGTTCTCACAGTTCTTCCTATTGTTTGATATTGATTATAGGAAGGCGATAACAACCAGCGACTGCAGTAGCAGCAAAGGGGTGGGGGCGCGACCATAGTAGGTACCAACGGTACGTCCAAAAATTCTCAAGGCCAGCACCCCGTAGAAGTTGAACCGAAGAAGACAAAAAAACGACACATTTGAACAGGATAATAAAGAAAAAAATCTCAGATGAGTTGAACCGGTTGAAAAAAAACTATCGTATTCTCTTAGGGCCTGTTTGATCGGCGAATACCCCCGAAGAGGGTAGTGTATTCGTCGGTCATTTCTTATACACGCTTTGATTGAATGCAGAAATAACACGGGGATAAACATTAAATGCCCTTGTTTTTATTACAACATTGCCATCGTACGTGGGTTACGTATTCGACCAAAATGGTCGAATACGTTAACCTTGTGAATAAGTCACCGGCGAATATGCACGGCGTTTATATCAAACGGGCCCTTATAATATATATATGTATATATGTAATAGATTTTACAGACAAATATTCGTTAATTCATAGCATTGATGTTTCACCATTATTCAATAATTTTGATTCAACTAATGTCTATCTGATGCAAGGTTTATCAAATTGAGATGGGATAGGTCGAATCGCCTGTCACGTCCCGTCTCAACCACAAATCGGGACGATTGATCTGTGGGACGTAACTGGGACGTGTTATATATTATTTTAATTTTTTTATAAAAAATTAATTTTGTAGGTCGGTTGGTTAAGAGTCCGACGGTTAAACCGTGAGGTTATGCGTTCAAAATTCGCTTCGGGTTATTTTTGGTTCGATTTTTTGAAAAAAATTAAAAAATATATTTAAAATAATACTGAAGTTGAGATTTGAACTCGGCGACACCTGTTTACATCGCACAACAACTAATCAACTAAGTTGAAATTTCATTTGCATTGTACATCCCCGCACGCAAACATACTTAGTGTTGAAGATGCAGATGCATAAATGATCCACTCCCACAAAGGTGGGTGAGTTGTTTAGTATTTACTCTCCGTTAAGAAAAACTTCCCCAATCCATCTATTTAGATAAAAATCTTTCAAATTTTCTCTATTACATCATAAAATCTTTAAAATGACTAAAAAACCCCTTGAATTACATTGAATAGAAGGCAAAACCACGCAGCTTTCCCCCCACTTCAACATAAATCTGTTCGTCTCATCTCAATCACAGCTGATGACATGTCATATTTGCCATGAAAGACTATCAAAATTCCTTGTGTCTGCACAAACTGATGAAGCCAGTACACAACAAAGAGATGCATGGGTAACCCATTTACAAGAGCGGCTCAGCTCTCCAGAGAGGAAATTTTGAGAACAAACCAAAGAGAAGAAAAGAAGGGGACTTTGACATGGAAGCTAGGGGAAGAGGCTTGTAAGTAGAAGTACACCTGTCAGGAGGGGACGGGGGTCCTGCAGCAGGGGCAGTGCGGGTGGGCGGCGAGCCACGGCAGCAAGCAGTCCCAGTGGTACCTGTGAGAGCAGGGCAGGTTCAACACCTGCCGCCCCTCCCCCGCCCGGAATCCATCCAGGCACACCGCGCACTCGCTCGCCGCCGAGTCCATCCTCTCCAGCGCCGCCGATTTCGGCGGTGGTGGCTTCTTGGCGTTCGTGGAATAGACGGTGCTGCCCGCCGTTGCCCCTCCCTTGGCAGGCGCCCCTCTCCGGGGCGGAGGGCCTCGTGGCTCCCCGATGGCCCGGGGCGGCGCGTAGCTGAAGGCGGTGGGGGAGGGGGCGGCCGCCGACCCGAGCCCGAATCCCCGGAGCTTCTCCTCCAGCCTCCTCCGGGCGAGGAGGGTCGTCTCGGCCATGGAGGTGGGGGAGCGCAGCGCCCGCGGCGACGGCCCCGCCAGATTGGGCCCCCGTCGGGAGGCAAGGGGCTCCAGGCCGCCGCCGCCGCGGTGGTGGATCCGTCTCTTCCGCGCCAGCTCCACCCCCGGCAGCATCCCCGCCATTCCTCTCTCTCTCTCTCGATGCTAGAGCACTAACGTCCGCCTACGCCGGAGTGCAAACCTGCATCGCCGATCTGCTAGAGTGCGCTATGTTCTTCGTCCTCCGATTTCCTCTTCGTAACGCAGCCGATGGCCGTCTTTTGAAGGCGATATCTTACTAAAAGCCCTTCTCGTTAGAATTAACTACGATGATGCCATTCCAAAGAGGCAACGCTCCCCGGCTCCCCCCTTCCCGCAATGGCATCGCTGCGTAATAGAAGGAAGCAACAGGGGTGGCTTCGGTAGATACGGGAACTTTTTGGAACGTTCCTGGCGGGTTCGAAATGGGCCCGGGAGTTGTGGGCTCTTCCCCCCACGGCGACCTGCGAAGCTTCCGAGAAGAGCGAGAGGCAGCGATGACCGGAACGCCTAGCCAACTAGCCTACCTTTCATCATATCTGACGATCACCATTTATTTAACGTACACTCTATTGTCATATTGACCGTCTGATCAGCAGTTCTTGTCCGACAACTTCCATGCTTCCACCGTTGGATAGCGTTTGGGCGTTCTTGATTCGGTTAACACTGGGAAGGCGGGATGCCTCAACTTTCAACTCTGCCCGCATACCTCGAATAAACTTTCCCACGAACCCGAGACAAGGGAATTGATTTCAGCGCGCCGGGAGTGGGCCCGGGCGCTATACTTATAAACATATCAATATGAAATGGATAGTGTGATATCTAAATTTATATTTAATTAATAATTAAATTATCTGATTAATAATTAAATTATTTATCATATATTTTATTCAGATAACGATCGGATAAATATGAATTCGAATTCGATTCGAATTTTAAATAGATAATTACTAGGCCTACTTAGGGGTGAGCTGTATTAGTCGTTATTTTCTAAGTAAAAAAAGTGAAAGCTATTTTTATTTTGAAAGATGTTATCAAAAGATTAGACTTCATCCTAAAAAATAAGAGATAACTTATCAAGTGGGTGTAAGTGAATTTCTTATTTTTAAATTATATTTTGAGTCAAAAAAATAAAAAAGAATAATCAAATAGTATATTAATATTTAAGTTAATTATATATAGAATATGTGTATCATTAGATTTTTATCTAAGGGTTTATATTCGGTCACATAATATCCGATGTGGATATCTCAATATCTGAATTCGTATCCGATTAATAATCGGATATTCGATATCCGATTAAATTATCCGTCAGATATTTTATTCGGATAATTATCCGATTAAACGAAAACGAATTCAAATTCGATTCAAATTTTAAACAGATAATTATCAGGCTTATTAGGCGCCGACAGACTTGGTTCGACACGAACATTCGAAGACATTGTATGGACGAGGATATAAGCAGCGGATGTGTGCTCTTCTTCGACTTGTCTGTGTAAATTTAATAGATAATATATATATATATTATTCTTATATGAAATATTAAAAAATTAATTTTATTTATTAACTATTATATATTATTATTAATCAAAACTTTAGAAAATATCACTAAATGACGAAATTATTTCATGCTGTGAGGTTTGAGGTAGGCGTGAACATTGGGAGCATTTTCGACATTAGTGACATTTTTGAAATTCTCGATTAACAATATGTACAAATTTTGATATTTACATTTAAAAATAATTCATATAAAATTAACTCTAAATTTAATAGGAGGAGGTGATCAGAGCGGAGTCTTTCAAGGCCATCATACGTTACAAGGAAGCAGGATCTTTGAAAGATGAGGGTGGTTTGGACCTTGTAGATGACCTGTTTATATGTAACTGCAAGATATAAATTGGTTCAGATTTATTGTAAACACGTTTTATATACTAACTTTAGTTTAGATGATTAAAAATATACTTAGCATGAATTCATGCATTTATTTAAATTTAAAATCTCTATTTTTAAAAGACCTACATTAAATGGAGTTCATCACAAACTCAGTTGCGTTTATGTAAAAAGCCAAGCATATGTTAACAACAATAAGTTTATGGTAGATGGGTTTATGATAAATATATTTTTAACAAACATAATCATGTTTCATAAATTGTACCTAAACGGATATAAAACATTGAAGAGATGGGAGGAAATGGTGATTTGGTTGTTGTCTCTCCGTCATAAAAAGGAAAAAGATCGACCTTGCGAAAAGGGAGGGAATTTCCTATAAAGCAGGGTGAAATCGCATCTATCCATTGACATATATCAGAGTTACTTTTACCTAGTCCGATCATGAAATTAATCTAACCACACCTGTCAACATTATCACTAATTTTGTGATCCACATTAAATCTACAATATCTATATTATTCAGATACTTTCACCGGGGAAAGTACTACGCAGAAATTCCTTTTGTAGATTACACTATTATAAGGCAGACCGGGTGTCCCTTGTACCGTTTTTCTTTAATCATGGGAGAAATTTGGGAGTGTTCATAATTCGGTTTAAACTAAAAATTAAATAGAACCACTAAGTTTCAGTTCAATTTGAATTTAACTTCGGTTCAATTCAATTTTATATAACGTGTGAAACTTAATTAAATCGAATAAATTAAATTCATTATTTATATTTAGTTTTTATTAATATTGTATATCATAAATATATTGAAAAATTTTAAAAATTAATTACATACACATATATAGTATAAGTATTTTTATTTTTATTATATATATATATGATAGATTATGTTTATATATATTATAATAAAATATAAAAAATTTGATTTGAATTGAATCAAATCAAATTTGTTCGATTCAATTCAATTTGATATTTTAATTTAATTTAAAAATTTTAAATTAAATCAAACCGAATCGTGAACACCCCTATAAAAATTCACCTATCAATTTTAACATGGGTAGCTTCCACCAAGATTCGCCGACTCGCTGATCTGTACCGGATCGGGATTCTCCTGATCCGGTACGGTACGTCTGAGTCACATCCGACTCAGTCTAACTCGGCCCTCTCTCTCCCCCTCATCTATCTCTCTCTCACTGTGAC
The DNA here is from genome assembly GCA_022559845.1 of Amorphophallus konjac. Taxonomy (NCBI): domain Eukaryota; kingdom Viridiplantae; phylum Streptophyta; class Magnoliopsida; order Alismatales; family Araceae; genus Amorphophallus; species Amorphophallus konjac. The sequence goes on along the minus strand of CM040117.1, from coordinate 248,440,480 downwards.
TCGGCCCAACTCGATCGATCTTGGGGGTGATCCGCAGTGTACCGGGTTTGCCCTGATACGGTACGATACGTCCGAGTCGACAAACCATGGCTTCCACACTCATCACTTCCGAAATGACTTTTCTTTGGCTGATGTTCAACAGATTGCCTAGTCTTAACGTAGAACTAGATCGCCTGGAAACATAATAATGATATTTTCCCCACTCATATTGCCCAGGAGGAAATTAGCTCCAAGCACTTGAGCCCACTTTAATAACAGAATAACTCCGATTAAAATGATTTATCCGGAGTTAGGTGAGTTATTCTAATTTAATTCATATTGATTTAATCAGAGCCAGATATAGATTAGTGTGAGTTTTCTCGTTCCCATAAAATAAGTGAAATAATTTAACTAAGATTGGATAAAAATATGAGATGAGCAAGTCCGAATAGGTCACCCGCCTCCACTCTGAACCATTGTCAAAGTGGGCGTTGGTGTCTTGGAGTGCATTGAGTATGGAAGATCCCCAATATGCAGAAACTGTGTGCATGCCAGCCAGTCCCCACTCTAAAGTTCGCATATAATTAATAATCTTCAAAGAAGGGGATTCCTTCTTCACACCAGTCCTCTACTTCACAACTCTTTTGGAGAAAGCAAGAATCATCTTTTTTTTTCTCCTTTCAGTATTCCTTTTATGGGTATGGAAGGTCCAAGGAATCCCTGCTAAGTTGCAAGGTTGAAACTTGAAAGTTAAAAAGGGACCTAAGCCTCAATCATTCAGCAACGCATTAGTTTCTTATGCTTTTGCGAAAATTCTAACTCATGTATATATTTAGCTATTTGATGATCTATTGTTATTTTTTTCTTTCATTTAGAGCCCCTTTATGCTCGAGCAGATGAGAGAAAGAGCGGTGGACCTCACTCTCTCCTCGCACACAAACACGTTAATCGGACTCGATTAACAAAGTCCCCCTTAGAGTTTAGATTAAGTGATCAGGATACATCATCGGTGAGTCTATGACCCAAGAAAAACTTGGAAACAAAACCCCATTTCCATCCATTGGAAGATCAGCCATCCGATAGTGGGGAGAGCATCGGATCCTTCGATCATATACGCGGCCCACTATCCCGCCAATCAGCCCGTTATCTCCGCCTCACCCCTCCACTTGACCCGAGGGCGCCGTTCCGCTCGCAATTTAAAAACTGCGGTTTCCCGTCATGGTAGTGAGACTAAGGCAACTCTCACCTTAAACGCAACAAACACACTATAAGAGGCTGAACTCTGCCCCGTCCTCGCCCAGAAGAGTAAAGAACGGCTGGAACAGATCGCCCGGGAATGGAGACGGAAGCAGAAGCCCCGGAGCCCCTTCGAGCTCCATGTCTCTTCCCTCCTCTTCCTCCTCCTCCTCTAGGTTTCCGCCCCACGTCCGCCGGAGGCTGCCTCTGCGTCGCCGGCGTCACCAGCAAGGTTTATGATGTTGATATGGATCCGTTGCACATCTCTCGTTTTCGCTTGATCGTTTCTGCATGTAGGACAGATCGGTGTTTCGGTTTTTGTTTCTAGCGTCGTGATCCTTCAGATGGATAATAGCAGATTAGTATCTACTGGATTGTTTCTTGGAATTTGTCGTTAGTTTTGTTTGATTTGAACATCGGTTGGAGGTTGTCTTGGTTTCTGAATTGGGAGAAGAACATTTCGCGAACATTTTAAGAGATCGGGGTCATGGATTCTGTTGTTTATGCAGTTCTTTCAGTTTCATCAAGTTAGTGTTTAATACCTGCTCTGGATATCCATGGATTACGAATGGTGGCCAGAACGGCACCATCATATAGCTGATCGGTAGTTTCATCTAGAAATCGTTTGAGAGAGCACGTTGACCAGTGGAATTTAGTTTTGCCAAAGTCTGATATCACATGGTAAAGCTTGTAAAATCGTGTGGGCCTTTTTGATGAAGAGGGACACGAAGGCACTCTTCTCCTCAAAGCAGAGTGACCTATGATTTTCCTCTATGCTATCCTATTATCTGTTGAGAATGTTCAGGGGATTCTAACCGAAGAGCATGGACCAGAATGTTGGAACCAGAAACTCCTGTGTCGTCCTGCCTCGGAGGAAGTGATATTTGAGAACTCTAGCAAATCAGTTTTTTCAGAGGGGATTCATGAGTTAGTTCTGAGGTCTTTGCAACTATTTATACTAATGGATTTTTGATTCACTAGATGTGCAAAGTCATCTTGTCTGAATCTGGTATGTGATTGTGCTAATTACACCTGATCGGGCGTGGACGGTGTTGAAGTAAGCCTACCAAGTAGCAGGATGAAGGTCATCGAAGGAGACTGAATGCAGTGATCAATCGATAAGAGAAGTGGGGATGGTTAGCCTCTCCTTTTGTCCTCCTCTATTTTACTTTCACTGTTCTCTGTATTGCTTTCTTTGTCCCATTTTGCTTTTTGTCCTGCTCTATTTTACTTTCACTGTTCTCTGGATCACTTTCTTTGTGCTAGTGGGAGCTAGATGCTCCACTGTAAAAAAAAAAAAATCTCACAAAAATTCTTATGAAATAACCATTTCATAGGACAAACAGTTACAATTTAGTGCACCATTACAGAAGATCAACATTGGGTTTACAGATTATATGAGAAGGAGACCCACTTAGAAAGGTCAAGTCCAATCAACTCCAATCATGATTATCCTAATTCCTAGTCATGATCAGCCAATCTTTGTTGACATCGCTGTCACTTACGCAACTTGGACGGCTGTGCTGAGGGACTGCTTTTTGATTCACTTTTGATGAGAATGGTAGGATGTACTATCAGTTTAACAAAACAAGGAGGTGGCGTTCTCCCTTTACAGCTCTTCCAAATATGGAAACCGCATTTCTCAGCCTTGTGCATTACATGTCTGGCAAAGTTGCAAGTCAGAAAGCAGCTTATACAAATCTGCACCGGGCCTTGAAACTGGATACTTAGCTAATTAGGCTTCTCACAAAATGTGAGTGGGGGGATATTATTTACATGCATGTATTCTCTCCACACACTGCACATCTGTTCATGCATGTATTCCAAACAAAGGATTCTTGACTCATTAATAAAGCTTAGTTGAACTTTGTTGAGAGCAAACCTCTTCATAGCGGAAACCTTACCATCCTCACTCGTGTTAGAAGATGATGACGGCGGATCACAAACATAAAAATAAAGATGCACAGAAAAAGGAGAGAAGGAAAGTGAAGATAAAAGAGAGAGAGAGAGACAACACAGAGAGAATTATGTGGTTCGGTTGGCCAAATTACCTCCCTTCGTTTACGGAACCTTGGTCAGCTTCCTTCTCTACACTAATGTCAAGAACAGAGATACAACAGTGGCGGTCTGTCTCTGAGACTCGCCTTTTCAGGCCTTATTCCCAATACATTATATATATAGGAACCCTGGACTCTACTCAACAAATGTTCCCTAATCATTACATTAGAATATTCTCTCAATTATTAGCCCTATCCAATAATTGGTTACAACGACAACGGCATCCTTTTCTAGACTCCTGACCGTACAGAAATGCCATATGCATTGCCTAGGACGAATCATCCACTTTCTACCTAGGCCCTACCTGATGTTCAGTCTTCTTTGTCTGGATTTGTGACTTAGATGATGTATCGTCTAAATTCTTCATTTGCCTTTATCGTTTTGCGACTTAGACGATGTATTGTCTAAGTCACATTCCACTTAGACGATGTTCTGTCTAAGTCACGCTCAACATCTAACTTAGATGATGTATTGTCTAAGTCACCTTCCACTTAGATGATGTTCTATCTAAGTCACGTTTCACTTAGACGATGTATCGTCTAAGTCACCTTCAACTTCCAGCTTAGACAATGCTTTGACTTAGATGATACTTCATCTAAGCGACTTGTACATCGTCTAACTTGGGCTTTGTCTATCCTATACTTAGATGGAACGTCGTCTAAATCCCCTAAGCTGCGTCAGTCACTTAATATTCATCACTTTGAAGAATATGAGTCACATCTTAACAAATCTCTGCCTTGACGTATTCAAACTTTTCTTACACTAGTTACAAATTCAAGTAGTGCTTGAATTTTTCTACTGTGACTCGTTTTGTCAACATGTCAGTTGCACTCTCCTTAGTCCCATCTTCACCAGATCAATTTCCTTGACACTAAGCAATTCCTTTATCTTGTGAAACTTGACAGCTATATGCTTCATTCTGACATGATAAAAACATGGTTCTTTGCCCAATATATTGCACTCTGGCTGTCACACTACAACTAAAATACATGTTGACCTTTACCAAGTTCTGCTAACACCCCCTTTAGTTGCAAAACTTCCTTAGCTATCTCTGTCACTATCATATATTCTGTCTCAGTCGTAGATAGTGTTGTCACTGTTTGCACAATGGATCTTCAGCAAATAGGTCCTCCACCTAAAGTAAACACATATCTTATTGTAGACCTCATTTCATCTAGATCCCCAGCATAATCAACATCTATATATCTCATGACTGAAACACTATTGTCATTTCCTGTACCGAACTGAATCCCATGATCCGGTGCTCCCTTCAGGCACCTGAACACCCATTTCATAGCTTGTCAATGCTTTTTACTTGGATTAGGCATGAACTTGCTAATCACACTCACTGCATGAGCAAGATCAGGTCCGGTACATATCATGACATACATTAGGCATCCAACTGCATTTACATAAGGAACTTTTAACATCTCCTTCACTTCAGCTTCTATCTGTGGAGACGGTGAAACAGATAGCGTGAAGTGACAGGCCAAAGGTGTACCTATTGGTTTGGCATTGCCCATGCCAAATCTCTCCAACACCTTTTGGATGTATCCCTTCTTTGAGACTCAGAACTTTCTTACTTTCCTATCTCTAGAGATTTCTATCCCAAAGATCCTTTTAGTAGCACCTAGATCTTTCTATTTAAACTCCTTGCTCAACAAGAATTTCGGATGATTAACATCATCCATGCTTTTAGCAGCAATTAACATATCATCCACATACAACGTCAAGAAAATACAAGTATCATTTGTAAGTTTTTTGAAATAAACACAACAATCATACTCACAGCGGGTATAGTCAATCTTTAACATACATGTGACCTTCAGAAAACTTCTGTCTCTAGCCATCAAACCTTCAGAAAAAGATTCATTCATGTTGCATCTCCTCCTTGTCTCATTTGACTTGAGGATTGCGGTAATCTCTTCAAATGACAAAGTCTTCTTACCATACATAAGTGTCGTGATCAGATTATCAAATGAAACAGGTAAATAGCATAACATCATTGTCAAGAATGTGTTATTTATCTTATTCCTAAGGCACAAGTTACCAAGTGTATATGTACATATGGAGCATTGCTCCCCAGAAAATGAATATACTTTTTGAACCTGTTTTTTTCCTCCGACATGGTATCAGAGCGGGGCGGGTAACAACCCGCGCTCCGTTCGTCTTCCTCTCGCAGCCGCCGCCCCTCTTCCCCACCGTACCGCGGCCACCCACTGCCCCCTCCCTTCCTCTTCCTCCATCTGCCGCTGCCTTTCCTTCCGGCATCGTCGTGGGACCCCCCCCTTCGGCCGGCCTCGCCAGAGGGAGCGCAAAGGGAGGAGCTATGGCGGACGAGACGGCTGCGGCGGAGGCCTTCACCATTCCCGTTGCCGGCGGCCCCCTTCGATCTCTTCCTTCCCGGTCTCCGAGCACCGTCTAGGGCCGCCCGCGGCAGGGACAGCGCTTACCGCTGGCTGCCCCTCCCTCTGACGTGGTGCACATCCGTCTCTCACCGTGGGGTTCACCTCAGCTGCTGCGATGGCTTCCACTTCCTCCACCTCGGATGCACGGACGACCCCTTCGGCTATTGGAACAACCGTCAAGTTGAACGGCTCCAACTATCTTCTATGGTCGCGTGCATTTCGATTTTTATGTGGCTCTCAACGGAAGCTTTCTCATCTGGATTCTCCTCCGATCGACAAGACGGATGAAGCCAAGTTTGCATCGTGGCAGTCCGATGATTATTTTGTCATGACTCTACTCCTCAATAGCATGGAGCCTCATGTGAGTTCTAATGTCGTCTTCCTTAGTACTGCAAAGGAAATGTGGGATGCTCTGCAGGAAATGTATTCTGATGCAAAGAATGTCTCCCGAGTGTATTCTCTGTATGAAGAAATTTTCTCCCTCAAGCAAGACAGTCGCTCTATTCATGATTATTTTGCTACTCTGAAGGGTAAGTGGGATGAGTTACAAGTGTATCATCCCCTCACTGCTGATGTGACCACTCTGAAGAAGCAACGCGAGGAGTTCTTAGTCGCCAAATTTCTATCCGGGTTGGATGACTCCCTCAGCCACGTTCGTTCTCATCTCCTCTCGGACGACGCGGTTCCCTCTCTGGCGAATGCTATGTCTCGTGTGCTTCGAGTCAGTTCCTCCACCTCTGCTGTTGAGACTAATCTTGTTGAGCACTCGGCCAATGTTGTTGGTCGTAGTCGCGGTCGAGGGCGTGGTCGTGGCCGAAACTCCTATCCCCGTGTATTCACTGTGGCCGCCAAAATCATATCCCTGAGCGTTGCTGGGCGAAGTTTGGTCGTCCGGACACAGCTAAACTTGCGGCTACTCCACCTCCACCGACTTCGGATACTATGGTGACTCCATCTACTCCACTGCAGGACCTCCCGACGGATGCTACCGTTACTCTGCCCAAGGCCGACTATGAGCGCCTTCTCCAGCAGCACTCGTTCCATGCCATTCCTTCCACTTCAGGTAGTGCGTTTGCCGTCTCTCATGGTTTGCCCTGGATCATTGATTCTGGGGCCTCTAGCCACATGTCAGGTAATCGTTTATCTTTTTCGTCTTTACGCCTTACATCCTCCTTTCCACCGGTATCTCTTGCCGATGGGTCTCCATCTCCTGTCCTTGGTGTTGGCACTGTTCGTATATCTCCCACTCTTACCCTTTCTAATGTGTTATATGTTCCTAAGTTCCCTGTCAATCTTCTTTCTACCAATTGTCTTACTCGTGATTCTCACTGTTTTGTTACCTTCTTTCCCTCCTATTGTGTCTTTCAGGATCTTCGAACGAAGGCGACGATTGGTGGCGAGCGTGAGTCTAGTGGCTTGTACTACTTCACCGACCTACCGTCTGCTTCTTGTTCTTCGGCTCTTGTTGCAGATTCTCCATACCACTGGCATTGTCGTCTCGGTCATCCAGCTCCCTCGAAGCTTCGTCCGTTTGTTTCAATTCCTTCCACCTTTTCTCACTTTCAATGTGATGCTTGTGAGCTTGGAAAGCATCATCGGGTGGTTTTCCCTCCTAGTGAAAGCAAACGGAGTGTCTCTCCTTTTGACTTAGTTCATAGTGATATATGGGGTCCAAGTCCTGTTGTCACTACTATGGGTTTTCGGTATTTTGTCACTTTTATTGATGACCACTCTCGGATGACTTGGGTGTTTCTTTTGAAGAGTCGGTCACAGATATTGCATGTATTTCAACAGTTTTTTCAAGAAATCAAGAATCAATTTTCTACTTCCATTAAAATTCTTCGTTCTGATAATGCTCGAGAATATTTGTCTTCACAGTTTAATGAGTTCTGCTCGGCTCATGGAATTCTTCATCAAACTTCTTGTGCTTACACCTCTCAGCAGAATGGGGTTGCTGAACGTAAAAATCGCCACCTTCTCGATGTTGCTCGGACCCTGATGTTTCACATGGCTGTTCCGAAGCAATTTTGGGGAGACGCTATTCTCACGGCGTGCTACCTCATTAATCGTGTTCCCTCGTCTATTCTCTCCGGGGTAAGCCCCTTCTCATGCCTCTATCCTTCTACCGACCCATTCCCTGTTCCTCCTCGGGTCTTTGGCTGCCTCTGTTTTGTTCATGCCCTTGGACCGGGTCACGATAAGCTGTCTCCCCGCGCGATTCGTGGCATCTTCCTTGGTTATTCACGCACTCAAAAAGGCTATCGTTGTTTTGACCCGGTCTCTCGGCGGGTTTTTGTTACCGCTGACGTCACGTTCTTTGAAACTATACCATATTTTTCATCGTCTACCGTGTCGTCTGCGCCTTCACTGCCTCTCCCCCCGTTGCTCCCTTCTCCGGATGATTCGACTCACACGGGTGATTCTGCTCCTGGTATGGCAGAAATTGTTCCAGCACCGTTGCAAGTCTATCAACGACGGAAAGTCTCGGTGCCACCACCTCAGCCCGCACCATTGCCGCCTTTGGGTGAAGATCCCCCACCTTCTCCTCCGGATAACTCGTTGGATCTCCCTATTGCTCTCAGGAAAGGTAAACGTACTGTGCCATCACCCTCTATATTTGCTGATGATTTTGCTTGGCCATCACTTCACAAAGGTGCTAATCATCACAGTTCTCATCCTATTGCTCGTTTCGTCTCTTACGATCATCTCAGTCCATCTTTTCGGGAATTTGCTTTCTCTGTCTCGTCGACCTGCATCCCTGCTTCTTATCGGGATGCTCTTGCGCACCCTCAGTGGAAGGCTGCTATGGATGAGGAGATGTCTGCGCTCCTGTCTCGTGGTACTTGGGATCTTGTCGCTCCTCCTCCAGGAGTTGTCCCTGTGGCATGTAAATGGGTATTCACTTTGAAATATCTTTTGGATGGCACTATTGATAGGTACAAAGCTCGGTTGGTGGCAAAAGGTTTTACACAAACGTACGGGGTTGATTATTTTGAAACATTCTCTCCTGTTGCCCGTATATCCTCTGTTCGTGTACTTTTTTCTGTGGCTGCCAATCTAGGTTGGCGCATGTTTCAGATGGATGTCAAAAATGCCTTCCTCTATGGTGATCTGCACGAGGAAGTTTACATGGAGCAACCTCCGGGGTATGTTGCTCAGGGGGAGACACAAGTATGTAGACTTCGGAAGGCGATTTATGGCCTCAAACAAAGTCCACGGGCCTGGTTTGAAAAATTCAGCAAGATAGCCTCAGCCATTGGTCTTGTTCGTAGTCAAGCCGACCATTCGGTGTTCATCCGGAAAAGCTCTACAGGGATTGTTGTCCTTGCTGTTTATGTTGATGATATGATTTTGACTGGCAGTGATGAAGAAGGTATTACAGCTGTAAAGGAATACCTACAAAAACAGGTTGTTACGAAAGATCTTGGTCGGCCACGATATTTCCTGGGCATAGAGGTGGCATACAGCAAAGATGGAATCTCTCTTTCTCAAAGAAAATATGCATTGGATCTACTTCAAGAAACAGGTCTCATTGATTGCAAACCTGTAGATACTCCTATGGTTACTCGACCTGAATTCTGGGACCAATCTGGGGATGATTATCCTGATGCTTGCCGCTATAGACGCCTGGTTGGTAAGCTCATTTATTTGACTAACACCAGACCAGACATCACCTTTGCAGTTGGTCTGGTTAGTCAGTTCATGCAGAATCCAAAACAATGTCACTGGGAGGCTATTTTGAGAATTCTAAAATATGTAAAAGGGGCTCCCGGGAAAGGCCTACTGTACAAAAGACATGGTCACGCACGTGTCAAGGCGTATTCTGATGCAGACTATGCAGGCTCTATTTCCGATAGGAAATCCACCTCTGGATATTGTGCTTATGTTGGTGGTAACCTTGTTTCTTGGCGAAGTAAGAAGCAGGGCGTGGTTGCTCGTTCTAGTGCAGAAACTGAGTATCGGGCAATGGCTCACACGGCCTGTGAGATGTTGTGGCTCCAGTCTCTTCTTCGAGACCTTGGTCTCTCATATTCTGAGCCAATGTTGATGCACTGTGACAACCAAGCAGCAATATATATTGCTAGTAATCCAGTCTTCCATGAACGAACCAAACATATTGAGGTGGACTGTCATTTTGTTCGGGAAGCGATAATGTCAAAGAAGATCGCCACTCCATTCACCTCCTCGGAGGAACAATTAGTTGATTTGTTTACTAAAGCCCTTACCTCTCCTAGGTTCTCTACTTTGTGTAACAAGCTAGGCATATTAGATATATATGCTCCAGCTTGAGGGGGAGTGTCAAGAATGTGTTATTTATCTTATTCCTAAGGCACAAGTTACCAAGTGTATATGTACATATGGAGCATTGCTCCCCAGAAAATGAATATACTTTTTGAACCTGTTTTTTTCCTCCGACAATCATGATGACTTTATCCTCATCATCAAATCTGACCTCGAGTAGTGACAGATCGTTGATGACTTGATAAAAGTTGTTGATGTGTTGAATCAGATCTCCCCCTTCGACCATTCGAAGACTGTACAACTCCTTCTTCAGAAATAACTTGTCGGTGATGCTCTTGATCATATACAGCATCTCCAACTTTTTCCATAATCCCTTTGTTGTCTTCTCTATCATCACATCATACAGGACCGAGTCTGTAAGACACATCCGGATTGCATTGAAAGCCATCTGCTCCAGTTCCTCCCAATCCTCAGTCCATTTTTGCAGGCTTCTCTCCTGTCAAAACCATGTTGACTCTCTGTTGAACCAGCAGATCCTTCATTCTCATCTGTCATAGACTGAAATTGTCTTTACCATCGAACTTGTTGAACTTAGCCATCATTAGTCCACTCATCTTTGATCTTGTATTGCAGATTCGTGCGGAACTTGTCTCTTTGATACCAATTTGTTGACAGCAGAAGCCTCACCATCCTCACTCGCGTTAGAAGACGATGACGATGGATCACAAATATAGAAACAAAGATGCACAAAGAAAGGGAGAAGAAAAGAGAAGATGGGAGAGAGAGAGAATATAGAGAATTACATGGTTCGATTGGCCAGATTGTCTCTCTATGTCCACAGAATCTTGGTCAGCTTCCTTATTTGCACTGACTCCAAGAACAGAGATACAGTAGTGGCGGGCTGCCTTTGAGACTCGCCTTTGCAAGTTATCAAGGTTAAGTTAGCCCTATTCACAATACATTATATATATAGGAACCCTGGACACTATCCAACAAATATTCCCTAATCATTATATGAGAATATTCCCCTAATTCTTGGCCCTATTCAATAATTAGTTACAATGATACCAACACCTTTTCCAGACTCCTGACCGTACAGAAACGCCATACGCATTGCCTAGGATGAATCATCCACTTTATGTTTAGGTCCCACCTGATGCTCAATCTTTTTTGTCTGGATTGTGATTTAGACGATGTATTGTCTAAGTTCTTCATCTGCCTTTGTGATTTTGCAACTTAGATGATATTCCATCTAACTCGCGCTCAGCATCTGACTTAGATGATGTATCATCTAAGTCACCTTTCACTTAGACGATGTTCCGTCTAAGTCACTTTTCACTTAGACGATATTCCATCTAAGTCACATTCCATTTAGATGATGTATCATCTAAGTCACCTTCAACTTCTAGTTTAGACGATGCTTCGACTTAGACGATGTTTCGTCTAAACGACTTGTGCTTCTTCTAACTTGGGCTTCATCTATCTTGTACTTAGACGCAACATCGTCTTAATCCCCTAAGCTGCGTCAATCACTAAATATTAATCAGTTTAAAGAATATGAGACACATCTCAACAAACTTTATTATGTGTGTTCATGTATAGCTAGAAATACAAAGGTGATGTTCATTTTCATCCTAACGTCATGCCAAATGTTCGTTAGGCAACATGTCCATGTCAGCCACAGTAAGACACATCCGGATTGCATTGAAAGCCATCTGCTCCAGTTCCTCCCAATCCTCAGTCCATTTTTGCAGGCTTCTCTCCTGTCAAAACCATGTTGACTCTCTGTTGAACCAGTAGATCCTTCATTCTCATCTGTCATAGACTGAAATTATCTTTACCATCGAACTTGTTGAACTTAGCCTTCATTAGTCCACTCATCTTTGATCTTGTATTGCAGATTCGTGCGGAACTTGTCTCTTTGATACCAATTTGTTGAGAGCAAACCTCTTCACAGCAAAAGCCTCACCATCCTCACTCGCGTTAGAAGACGATGCCGATGGATCACAAATATAGAAACAAAGATGCACAGAGAAAGGGAGAAGAAAAGAGAAGATGAGAGACAGAGAGAGAGAATATAGAGAATTACATGGTTCGGTTGGCCAGATTGTCTCTCTATGTCCACGGAATCTTAGTCAGCTTCCTTCTTTGCACTGACTCCAAGAACAGAGATACAGTAGTGGCGGGCTGCTTTTGAGACTCGCCTTTGCAAGTTATCAAGGTTAAGTTAGCCCTATTCACAATACATTATATATATAGGAACCCTGGACACTATCCAACAAATATTCCTAATCATTATATGAGAATATTTCCCTAATTCTTGGCCCTATTCAATAATTAGTTACAATGATACCAACACCTTTTTCAGACTCCTGACCGTACAGAAACGCCATACGCATTGCCTAGGATGAATCGTCCACTTTATGTTTAGGTCCCACCTGATGCTCAATCTTTTTTGTCTGGATTGTGATTTAGACGATGTATTGTCTAAGTTCTTCATCTGCCTTTGTGATTTTGCAACTTAGACGATGCATCGTCTAAGTCACCTTCCACTTAGATGATATTCCGTCTAACTCACGCTCAGCATCTGACTTAGACGATGTACCATCTAAGTCACCTTTCACTTAGACGATGTTCCGTCTAAGTCACTTTTCACTTAGATGATATTTCATCTAAGTCACATTCCACTTAGATGATGTATCATCTAAGTCACCTTCAACTTCCAGTTTAGACGATGCTTCGACTTAGACGATGTTTCGTCTAAACGACTTGTGCTTCTTCTAACTTGGGCTTCATCTATCTTGTACTTAGACGCAACATCGTCTTAATCCCCTAAGCTGCGTCAGTCGCTAAATATTAATCAGTTTAAAGAATATGAGACACATCTCAACAAACTTTATTATGTGTGTTCATGTATAGCTAGAAATACAAAGGTGATGTTCATTTTCATCCTAACGTCATGCCAAATATTCGTCAGGCAACATGTCCATGTCAGCCACAGTATTGGGCTTGATCAGAAAGAATGCTTGGTGGTGAAGTGCCCACTATAATTCCTGCAAGACTATTCCTTGATGCAAATTCATCCCACTTGTACTGTTGCTGTACTGACTCGTTTTTATAATTCCGGAGGCCTATAACATGACCTGATGTCCATAAGACGCAATATCCTATCTTGTAAAAGTGCGCAAACAGTACAAAAGAAGGCATAGAGCAGCACAGAGATATGGGAGACGGGACACTTTAGATATGTCTTTTATATACTTGGAGGGACATTTTACCTTCGCTGGCTGGATCCTACAAGGGATAGGCTTCTCTGCTGATAAGTAATCGGTGATATTCTACTCGATATTTCTTTTACCTCTGTTGGCGGAATCCCACTTATTTGCCGATAAAAGGCATTAGTGATCTTTGACTAGATATTTGGTTGATACACTCGAGGAAAATAGTTCTACTCGATTGTCTCAACTTGGTTTTGAATGGGGATAGTGTTATGCCGGAAGTGCTACTGAACTAACAGTGCCTCTTTGCTGGCATCTAGGATTATGAACTTGGACTTCTAGTAGGCAATGGGCACAGCTGACTGACTCTTGGGAATATTCTGTTAACGTGGAAGAATACATTCCTTGATTGTGGGATCACGAGAAAGCGGTTGTTCCAAGGGATCAGAAAGGAGGGATTTGGCTTGATGTTTGGAAAGGGTCAAAGGGTATGGAACGCTGTCTTTCTTGAAGATGAGATAGTTTACGTGGAAGTGCGAGATGATTGTTTTCAGATAATTTATGTAGACTTACGCGATAAGTGGAGGATAATGATTGTTTGTTTTCTTGATGGAATGCCAGTTAGAATGGTAGGGGGAGCGTGGCCTTTGAAGCTGCAAGCGCTGTATGAGGGCCTAATTGTAGAATAGACTGTCAGAGGATGAACAATATGAGGGCATTTGGCAAGTGAGTGGATGGGACAAGGTAGCGAATCTCCTTCACCTGCGAACGGACGTATCAAAGTGAAGCAACACGGGTTGATAGGAAGGTGGTAGTCCTGCAGGGCAACAATAACTGTTGCTTGCAGAAGGAGATTTGTAAAGGAATAATGTATGACTTGAAATTCCTTGAGCATAGATCCTGCAAGGATTCTCGATAGAGTAGGTTCTGCTGTTAGCAATAAGAATCAAATGGCTTGGAGGTTATACTATCTTCAATGGTTCTGCTGTTAGATTCTCGATAGAGGAAATGTTTTCTCGGTTCTTTTCGGTGAGATCTCAGAAGATCCGACATGAAATGAGCTAGGTATTTTTTTCCCATTTCTTCTATTCTTCATTTTCCTAACCCACTTTTGTGGAGGTTATACTATCTTCAATGGCTTGGAGCGGGGGAAGTGGGATAAGAACCCCTTCTTTCAAAAGAAAACATTTTATACAGGAAGATGCCCTTTCCCTTTTGTTTTGTTTTTTTTTTTTTGGGGGGGGGGGCGGGGGGGGGGGGGGGGGAGAGCTCATCTCTCAAAAATAAAATGTTGTATAATGAAAGACCCTTTTATCCAAGTAAGCTATCTAAACGAACCAAATTTTGCCTGCCATTTTCCACCCCTTAGCAAATACATTTGACTTCCCCTCTGTAGTCTGTATCTCCGCAAGGGCATTCAGATGGCATGTTTAAACTGTATGCATTATTTAACAATGGCATTCGGCTGGGAGAAAATGACAGTAAATTATTCTTTTGGGTTCCGCTTGATCGACATTTGGCTCCCCAAATGGCACGTGCCATGTTGCAATTCGCCAGCCACCAAGGATTGTTTCAGGTTCTTCTTGATTGTGAAAACCAGCCAGCCATCAACCTTGCCGGAGTAGCATCCATTTTTCCCAAATAATCTGATATCGGTGATATAATTTTCCAATCCTCACTGTGGAGGTTTAGTCCCCCCTCGGATAATCTGTGAGCACATTCTTCCTTATCTATCGACGATTTCCTCAATTCAATGTTCAAGTTTTGAGTTAAAGTTCAATCCTTTAACATGATATCAGAGCCTAACGTGCCTTTCTCTTCTCCCCCATCGTCTTCAGCCGCACTTCTGCTCGCCCGGCTTGCTGCCCTGAGCAGCAGTCTACTAACTCTTGCAGTCTCTCTCTCTGGAGCCATCGGTGGCTCTGCTCAGACTGCCCGTGCCCTGCTCACTGCAGGCAGTCTCTCTCAGGCTGCGACTGCCTTGCCTATCGCCGCTGAGGCTCTCTCTCTCAGATGCCGACGCTGTCACCGTCGACGGCCTCACTGGCCATCGCCATCGCCTGCAGCGTCGGCCGCCTGTCCTCTCGTCGTCGACTACGGCTCCTTGGAGCATTGCCATCGCCATCTGCAACCTGCACACTGCCGTCATCAGCCGCACCTTCCGGGGCCCTAGCTGCCTTGGGACGCCGCCGCCGTCGTCGTCCACTGCTGTTCGATGTGCCGCCGGCATCGTCGCTCCTGCAGCTACCAGCCACAGCTGCATCGTTCAGCCCTCACCCAGCCGTGTCAGCGGGCGAAGAAGAGGACCCTCGGTCCACTGCGCCCAGCTCATTGCTATCCGACCTCCGGTCCATTGCGCCCATCTCCTAGGGGTGACATCACCATCTGTACGATGTTATCTTCAGCACCTGTTGTATATCCATCCAGAGGTTTTTTGACGCCCTGATCGCATCTGTGCAGTTGGTTTCTTCATTCGGCATCACTTTTGAGACCTAACTTCGGTACCATGTCATCCACGCGGCTTCGCGCTCTTGGTTCATCTTCTACTCCTTGTGAGACAATGTTGGCAGTCTCGACACGACTTTCTCTCTAGTGTATCTCCTCTCAAGCTTCTTCCAGAGGTACCACGAACTCTGCAGCTTGGCTCTTCTGTTGGTATTGTCATCTTCGAGGTCATCTTCGGGATATTTGTCCTCAGCTTCTTCGCAAACATAATCACTCCACTCGCCCTATGGCTGCTGCTGCTGATGCAGAATATTCTACTTCAGATCTCTCCAGAGATTCTCATGTTTTTGAAATGGATCTGCATGGGAGATTTTGAACTGGTTCTGCTTGGAAATACTTCAAATGATATCAGCTTCTGTACGATGAAATGGGGACTAGGTCTAGGATGGGCATGGCCATGCGATGGGAAGTGGTCAAGCAAGGGTGAGACTGAGAGAATCATACTGCACAGCGACACGGCATCTTGTACATTATCATTCAGCTATGGTCAACGTTATTCTGCATTAAAATAAAATAGAGAGCGGAGGGATCTAACGTAAGGCCTGCTACATTCTGTTCTTCAGCAACAGCAAGGGAACCTGTTGCCTTGACGCAACCAGTTTGGCACACGTATGTCTCAGTTCTGTATTGCGGAGAGTCTTCTGCCATCTAAAAAGGCAAGTTTTGATACTATGTCAACATCAAGTGGGGCAACAATGAGGAAACGTAATCAATTTTTCGGTTGGTTGGAGTTCAGAATGTCTGCTGATTAACGAAAAAACCCCTGATATGGTGCTCTCTCTTATTTGAACAATGTGAAGATTTGCTGCTCTCTTACGCGAAATCATCTCTTTATGATGGCAGTGATAATCAGATACAACAAGTTACAATGTTCCATCCCCCGCCGAAGGCAGATGGACACCCTCCCCCTTTCCAGGGGGAGGTTCCGAGTTCAATCTCGGGTTCCCCCCTCCATGTTAAGAAAAAAAAGTACTTATCGAAAAAAAAGTTACAATGTTCCATGAATTGTATTGCTTAACGGCATTTTTTTATAAGGGTCAAAAGTAAACTGAATGCCGAGCACACAGATTCCTTGACCTTACAAGTTAATGGCAGTAATGGCTCCTAAGCGATATGTCCAAGCTGACATCTTTTTCATCTGATCAGTTACATCGCCCTCATTGGCCACCCTCACACTCAAAAAAAAGGGAGAAAAAAAAAGGTTGCCTCATACAACAACAGTTGGTACGTGGAAAATGGACATCAACAACAAAAGTCAGAATAAAGGTTTCAGATGAAAAGTTAACAAATTTGCTCGGCATCACCTTCTTCTTCCTCAGGTCCATTTTTTGTGATGGTTTCCATACGCTGAATCACTAGTAGGTGCTTCTTGTTATTTCTTTCCTCATTCCCCCATGTTAACTGTTAGCACACCCTTCAAATGATAATGATAGGGTTGCTGGATGAAGTCAGTACTTATTTCCATAAATCTGCAATCATAAAACAGGCAGGAAAACCAGATCAGAAACATCTATAACTACAGAGAATAGGAGGGCTGTGTTCGGGGATCTAAGTCTACCAACCTCATATGAAACTAAAGATCTGCAGTAGTTGGCGTTTGTGAGCACGGTACTGGTTGAACCACATTCACTGTCCTTGAGAGACATGTTTGACCTATCAAGCTTGATGGACCATGGATACTGATAGCCATTTACTGCAGAACCCACATGTGAAGATGACCTCTGCATGCGAACTCCTCTTGGAATGCTCCTTCCTTCTATGGATGGCCTCCGCCTGCTCGGTTGCCGTTCGTAGGTATCTGGACGTTGCTTGGGCGCACTTTGTGACCGAGCCTTGGCCCTTGAGGATTCTGTATTGGCCATGTAGTTTGGAAACAGAGGGTAGTCATTGGATATTGAATAGGCATATTCTTGCTGAGGAGTGCCTAAGGGAGGTTTTGCTGACTCAAGTTTGGAAACAGCCGACAAATAGTAGGGACTGTTCTGTGCTGTGGTGAAACAGAACTCCTCAAAGTGCCCACTGCAAACCCTGGGGCTCATATCAGTGAGCGCTGATGGACCGGGTGAAACCTGCTGGTGGAGGTCTGGTATAGGATGTGCACGAGAGGCACCGTAGTATGAAGCTGAAGATAGTCTGTGATCTGATCTTTCAGCTTGTGCAATGGTGTAGCTGTTCCTGCTCTTTGTACTGCCCATTGATTCGCCCAGATCCATCTCCACAATTTTAATGTCTTCCTCCAAGTTTCTGTCCATCTCCTGCATAGCCGAAAATATGGTTTCAGTGTATTAAAACCAATGAACATTATTCGGGGATCTAAAGGGAAGAGACCCTTTGTTAGCTTTGAAGTTTAGATTCTTTGAACAGGGAAAAGTTTCCTCCAGCGGCTGAAATGGATTTAATAGCAGCGAGTTCTTTGGAGGAGTCAACTTACATATGACTGTCGGTATCGAGGGTCCATTGGTGATCTCCTGTGAGTTGATTGCCTCTGCAAGGGTGTCGTCTGTGCTTCCTCAACCATTCTTATCCTTTGAGCGCGAGCTCTGGCCTGGGCCGTCACTAGAGCTTTCATGCATCGCAGGGTAGCCGTGGCCTGCTTCCTGACCAGGTGGCCTCTAACCAGCGCTTGCAGTTTCACTAGCCCTTTCAATGCGCGTAAAGCCTTCCTTGCCTGAAACAGCAGCATGCAAGCACCTGTTCAGATCTTGGTCCTGTTTCTGGTTTTCCTCTCAATCAAGTTTATCCACTAGATTCTTGTTTTACATAAGTCCCTGCCGTCAGATGTACATTTTTTTTACTTTACAAGCTAGATAGTGACCCCAAATTAGAATACAAGCAAGCCCCTTTTGGGGGTGCGCTTTTCCTCCCACTAACTTGGTTGCTGTTCTATATCTTCTTTAAAATTCACACCTAAATTTTCGTTGCAGAATGGAATTCTATCAGAAAATAAACCAGAAATCATCCATCTTCATGAATTTCGGATGAATGGATGGAGGGAGACCTCAAAACAGAGAAGTTCGGAGAGAGAAAGTACCAGGTAAGCTCGGAAGACAGACTGAATCTTCACCGCAGCAGCTTCCTCAATAGCACTGGATCTACCCGGGGCAGCTGCCGTGAGACGGATCACTGCGGCGGCCGCCTGGGCTGCGGCCACAGCCGCGCCAGCAGCGGCGGCAGCAACGGCCATTGCATGCCTCTTCTGCTCCATCTCCGACTCCTGCGCAGTATGCACTGGCCCATTGGCTGTCGGCTCCGGAGAATTCAAGTCCCTTCCTCCCCCTACGGATCTCCGGAAGCTCCATCTCCTCTTCTCCTTCGGCGGTGGGGTGGTGGAGATGGGAGCCGATTTGTCCTCGATTGAAGGCGCCGCTGCTAGGCTACCGCTCTTGTCCCTATCATCCTTCTTCTCCCGATCTTTCTCCTTCTTGCCGGTCAAGAAGCTTCTGAGCCATTTGCTGGCTCTCCCCATTGCCCGCCCCCTCTCCTCCCCCCCACCTAGTCTCTTCTATGAGAGGACCATTCACAGAGATAAGAGAGAAAGAACCCCAATGGACAGAAGAGTCCAATGTGCATGTAGGTTGATAGAGATAGTATTTATACCTGGTTGTTGTCACTAGTGTCACTAGCTAACCCATCCATCTCTGCCAGCCATTTTGACCCTTCCTTCCTTCTCTCTATCCACTCTCCCTGTCTTTCTACCCTTCTCCCTCTTCTCTCCTTCTATCTCTCTGTGTGTGTGGTTGTGTCAGCGATGATCTGTTCTGGTGCTTTTGTTAATATGTGGGAGAAGGCCTGCAGGAAGGAGGAGAGAGAAGAGGGGATCAGGGAATTTTCTTATGGGAGGAGAGGGGGAATAGAAAACCCTGCCGCAGGCAAGTTGCCAAGCCTCTCTGCATTCCCCTCAGGCTTCAATAACTCCATCCCTTCACTCCTGTCGAGGCATCGTCATGTGGAGAATTATGCAGGCGTCGCTTCCGGGAAGGACATTTGTTTCGACGAACAGAGGCCATGTGACAGCGATGTTGCCATGAACGTGCATAGCTGCGCGGAAAATTTACATGGCGGGTCCCATTTCTAATGAGTCCCTTCCTCCGCCGGTCTTGCCCAAGGATGCCGTCTCTGCACTTCTAGGTGGATGAGACTACGTCATCACCTAATGAGGTGGTCTCTCCTTGTGGTCTCACTTTTATCCACAAGTAGGTAAAAATCTTTAGTGCTGTTATGATATAAAGCTAGATCGTGAATCTTCTGGACTACATCTCATTATGTTTTTTAAGTACTAAATTAATCTTCTCATGTCACTAACTATAATAACGATGTCAAGTCTGAAGTTGTTTGGTATAACGTAAAACATCGTAAAATATCATATTCACATGATAGAACGTGATATTTTATGTTAAATCAAATGATCTCAGGATTATTTTGGCATTTAAAGCTGTAGTTTTTTTAATCCAGAAGATTAGCTGCTCTCTTGGCTTCACTTTGAAAACGAGTTAGCTTGTGGTTAACTTAAGATTAACACTAGACTAATTAATTTTGAGGTTTGATTAGGGACCAACCTTAATCAAATTTTTTACTGGACTAACCATGGGATAATTCTGAGGTTTCGAATCTTGAGGTGGGTTACCGTCTGTCCCATTATCTCCCTCTCTAATTAATACTCACCCTCCCTCTCTCTCTCTCGCTCACACAGACACAACTAATTAATGCTCACCCGCCCTTTCTCTCTCTCTCCCTCTCTCACACCCGTGATAAATGCCCACCCCCTCTCTCTTTTTCTCACACACATGGTTATAAATTTTATCATGTTAAATTTTTAGTTAGTAATAATAATAATAATTTTTATCAAAAATTTTATTATTATAATAATATATTTGTCATATATAATTTTTAAAAGTTAAATAATTTTTAAAATATTTAAATATTAAAATAAAATATTTTGAAGATGAATAGTAAATTAAATTTGTAATTAATATCGTGTTTGACCTTTAAATTTTAATTAGTGAGATTATTAATATTATTTATAAAAAAATAGTTACATGATATATTTAATTTATAAAATATATTAAAAATAAGGTAAAATAATTTTTTAAAGATGAACAATAATCAAAACTCATAATTAATGACATTTCTGTGTTTTGAATTTTAATTAGTGAAATTAATTATGTTATTTATCAAAAATATTTTTTATGACATTCAATTTATAGTATATATTACAATAGTGTAAAATTAAAATAAAATAAAAATACTGATGAATAATAACTTAAACTCATAATTTATGTGTGTGAGAGAGAGGAGGAGTGACGTGAGAGAGAGTGGTGGGGAGAGAGGTAGAGAGAGAAAATGAGAGATATATTAAAAAAATATTAATAGAGGAATAAATATGATAATTTGGTTATCATTATTAATGGGATTATCCACTCTCTATCAAATCACATTGAAATAAGGTCAGTCTATTTTTTTATTTTCAGGTTAATTATCTTTTTATCAAATTAAAAATGAATTAATCTAGAACTAATTTAAGAGGGTTGACTTAACCTACAAAAGTGATAACCCCTTCTCAAAGTTAGACTTGCAGATTTGATTCGTCAAATCATAAAATGACTTCTTGACTGTTTGGACATAAGAAGGGATCTAAAATATAGTGGAGGTGACATTAAAGATTTGAATCTAACCCAAATAATTGGGTAAGTAAGATTTTGAATGATTCCTTCGTCTTGCTGGATCGCGTGGAGCCTACGATCCTGCTTAGTGTCCTTTAGATAAGCCATTGGTGGGGATCGTGGCGTTGGTACCTGCGATGGGGACTGCAGTAGTCCTCAACGGTGGGGCTGTCTTGCACCCTCTTTTTACAAAACAGTCCTAGACAAACTCATTTGAATGGTTCAATTTAGAAACTCTTCTATCAAAAATAAGGCCGCCGCCTGGGTGAGGTTATTAAAACTCAGGTTATTGTTATAGGAAGGGATGCAGCTGGGCAAATTGAAAATATCCGTCCTCATTTGTTAGTTAAAAGGATATAAATCTAAGTTGGATAAGAATAGTAACACGATCATTTTTTATTTAAGATAAGAATAAAGACGCATTTGTTGACTAATCCCATTTTAATAATACTACTTCACAGAATATTATTGGTTAGAAGTATAACAATGATTACTGATGTAATCTAGATTAATTTTGACCATTGATGAAAGTAGGTCAGCAGTTAGTTTCTTAGAATGCCTTGTTCTTGTAAACTATGTCACCAGTATCTCTATTATATATGCCATATACATGCTTTGTAAATTTGATATTTGAAGTTGATCAGTACATTAATTTGATGTAGGCTCATGCTTCCTACAAGTTCAATAAGTGAAAGCTGGGGAAAGTTTATAATGTTGTTATTATGTTTTGGGGCTTATCTAACTTCTTTTGACTGCCTCCCAAGTTAACTCTAAGCTCTCATTAGTAATGACTTGGCAAGTTTGAGATTAGTTTGATATAGACGTCAGCATGTCATCAGCTTCGCATAGTGTGTCAACGGGAGGTCTAGGTTAGCTAAATTGAGCTCCGATTGTGGGGCCACAGAGGGCATCTCACTCTTATTGGTTTGGACTGGTGGAGACTCCTGGCTCCACCTAAGCATGTAGTTGATCTGGAGCCATCGTTATCTGGGTTCAGAAATCCGTCAATGGGGTCCCATGGGGCTATTCAACAGTTCTGCTTCGGTCATCCGATAGTACACTGCATGAGTGAACAACCATTGCCAGTCTGCAGACTCCGTTGGAAGTTACTTATCCCTGGCACAACATTCAGGTTATTGATTCCTGGTAACTGACATGGTAAATTGCTCGCTGGTAACTGACATGCTAAAATGCTCCGGCTGGATTTGACTCAGACATGGTTCTTTTTACCCAAATGATGACTGCATATGAGCTGTTTTTTCCCTTTTAAACAACTTTGCTAATGCCCCTGTCTTTATGTTGATGTATGGTTTATTATTTATTTCATGTGAAGCAGGGTATAGTTGGCGATCACATGGTACTGACATGGCCGTATCTTCCCATTTGGACCACCTTGCTGGGGTTGGGGGAAACAGCACCCCTCTTGTCTGTTTGTGTGCCGCCCATTTGAATAAGAATTAGTAAAACTAAACAACTATAACATGGGTTTGTTTATCCACATAATTGGGTACTCACCATTTAAAATTACATTGTTCCCAGGAGCCAAAAGGAGTGGCAACTATTGGTACCATCACCTAATATCAGCGTTAGCTGGGCCAGTGGAGGTTTAGGTTGAGACAACCCATAACCTATCACGACCACTACTGCAAAGATTTATCATTTCTGATATGGACCGGGTAACTGTATGCTCACTCACGACTTTCATTTCACAAGTAGGGTTCTTTTTCTTCGCCTTCGCAACATTTTGTGTGGCCATGTTGGTGTCTCCTTTAAGAAGAAAGAAAAATGCGGGAAGCGCTTAGCATGGGGCATCCTCCATGTGAGAAGGGGCCGGCGGGTCGGCGGGAGGTGGGGAACATGTGTGGGTGGGATGCCTCCACCCGCGATTCCACGTACACGATACAAAAGTTTTTTACTTTCGTAGTGGGGATACACATGCGGGTGGGCGTGGGCCGGAGGAGGGGGTTGAGGGGGGGTGGACCGGCTGGTGTTCCGTCCGGTGGCTACCTACTTACTAGCTGCGGGAGATGCCCTCGGCAGCTGCTTCCAGTTTGCTTATCATGGGATAGGGTTGGGATAGGACTCTAGGAGTGCTTTGCCTCTGTTGTGTGTAAGTTGACCCGCCTACCCATCTGGGGAAAGGGCGGCAGGAAAGGCCAGGCCGCCCATTGTGGGTGTGTGGCGCTTCACATCTCTCTCTCTCTGAGCCTGAGAGAGAAGGGGGAAGCTAACTATTACTAAAGTATATCTTCTGCTGAATTTCTTGGTATATTGAGCGACAGTAGACTAGTAGTTATAAATTTATATTTAATTTTATATAAATATATGAATCATTTTTTTCTTACATTTTTTTACTCAATGTAGGAAATTCTAATCGATAGTTTTTAGTTAAAAACAAGAAAAAACCCCTATATGGTTGACTTCTGAAACTTGTTGTTCTCCTTCGAACATAACTGAGTTAAAACTAGAAAAAAGTTTAAGCACACTTCCAATTAGACATTGTGCTGAACATGGCCTAGTTTTATTACCAACATTTTATTGGTTTTATTTATTTATGTTATGGGATATGCATCCACCAAAAAAGACAAATGTTATAGGATATGTACTTTTTATATCCTCATTTTCGCTTCAGCTGATCAGGAGGCCTATTGACAGAGCTGGTCACTAAACTTGGCGACCTAATTCTTCCCATCCCACCACTCCCAGGCCCCAACCCCTCCACTCTATTAGGAGAGTAGGTAGCCAACTACTAATTGTATATATTATTTAGGTGATGGTTATAACGTTTCTATGAATTATATATTTGTGCTATTTGTACCTACCTCTCTCTTAATCTTTGTCCATTTGATAGCAAGGAATTGAGTAGAATATATGTAGACAATTGGTTGGGTTAGCTGCTGTTGGATGTTACCTCATCACCATATCAAGTCCTACATCGTTAATCTAAACTCGACCAGAGACGCAGATGATTGTCTTAAAGGTTTTATGTACTATTTCATATTCAACGACAAGTCGACTTTTCATTTGTTATGGAGTTTTATTTAGATTTGTTGGGAAACAAAACAGGACTTTGTCTTTGATAGAAACGTCTAGATTTCTAGCAGGAGGTAGTTGGGTATCCTCTTTGGAGGTACGTGAAGACACATGGAAAATATGCCATATAATATAATTAAAAGATCATATGCATGCTAAGACAAAGAAGCAAAGCTATAAACATAACGCAAAATGAGTATGCATAAAGTCATATTAGATTCAATAAAATTATTGAGTGACTGAATAAATCGGTTGGATCTCATGAGTATATTTGTATTCACTTAACATTATTTTCCTTCTCATTCCTTCACAACTGAATTTCAGTTTCTTTCTCACACATCAATTCTCTTTTTTAGTCACAACATTCCAACTATGATTTGGCTGCCCTTTTTACCTCAAAAAGTCTGCACAACCGACATGTCTTCTCGCCTCACGTCTCTAGGCCACCAAGTCCAGCTGCTGGAGCTTTCCTCCACCGACATTAGCACCACCTTCTTCTCCCACTGTTTAGCCACGGACAGCTCTACCAGCTGGTGGCTCCTTCCCTCGCCTTCTCCCTCGTTCTAATCGCTGCCCCTTCCATCGGTTACATCAGGGCCATCCATTCTCCCGGCTCATACCTCCCACTCCCAAGTGTCGACGGGGCGCAGAAGACATTGAAGTAGGCCAAACGTAATAATCATCCTTGTCCGAGACTCAGATTTTTAACACCTGAGAAGGGCCCACCCCAAGCGATGAGGAGGTTTAAATGCCTCTCTCCCACTGTTTACAATCTACCATCGTCAAGTTCCCAACTATCCTCATGAGGCATCCTCTCCTCTCTCTCTCTCTCTCTCTCTAGCATGTTAATCTCTTTAAAAGAGACTCTACGATGGAAAATAAGGGAAGGATAGATGTATCGGGATTACCATCACCCTCACCGGCGTCCTCGCCTTCTTTGCTCAGCCATCACTTTATGCCACAGTTGAGGTATGTTGTGAAATAAGGTTCATAGAAAGCATGACATAAAATCAGGAATCGAACAAATTTCTTGGGTCGGTATCCTGTTTTGATAGACGGAATCAGAATGGAATATTCTTCCATAGCCATTTTATACATCAATAACCTAAAAGATAATATCTACTTCAAAAAAATTTGAGATTCTTAGAACAACCTATATGTTTCCCACGACAAAGTTGATATGATTTCATTGTTAGTGACCAAGAGACACTCAAATGATGTATTTTCACGAGTAATAATTGTTACACCACTCCC
This sequence comes from Amorphophallus konjac, assembly GCA_022559845.1. Classification (NCBI taxonomy): domain Eukaryota; kingdom Viridiplantae; phylum Streptophyta; class Magnoliopsida; order Alismatales; family Araceae; genus Amorphophallus; species Amorphophallus konjac. The sequence goes on along the minus strand of CM040117.1, from coordinate 248,414,887 downwards.
CCATAATTACAACGTCTAATGGTGTATTAATTTTTTTTAAAAAAATAAATTGGTGACATCTATCCCCCTCTCTAATAAACTGAAGAAATTACACCATTCACAATTTTCTTGCATTGAATACGCACCACGTCAGATAGTGACGTGAGATCCATGTAAAAAAAATGTAGTAATCAGGGAGATGGTGTAACAAGTATTACACCATTCACATGATTTTTCTTGGGATAATGTGACAAACATTACTCATAAGAAATAGGATCATATGGTTACTCATAAGAAATAGGATCATATGATCTAATACACAGATAATAAGGGTGGTACCGTGTGATTAGATGCCTTTCCGTGCATCAGCTGCATAATAGATTAGCTGTCTTATTCTGACATGGTCAAAGGGCTCAAAACTAAACGAAATAAAAAATAAAAAACGTTCTTGTGTGGCAAGTGAGGCAGCAAAACCGTTGTGTGCTCTTTGATCCCGTATATGTACGATCAGACGGTAGAAGCAGTTCGCAGAATCCTATGGTAATGTTATCTATGCGAGTTTTGATTTCTTTAATTTCCGTCGTTCAAGCAAGATCAGATGGTTAAATTACTCTCCACTTTTGAGTATCCTAAGGTTGTCTTGAATTTTACATAAGACACGTATATTGGTGGTAAGTTCGTAGAAGTGTATTGCTTATTAGTGGGTTTAAATTATGATAGTTCAGTATTTGCAACTCATTTCCGTAAGGTCATTTTTGATTGATTAATTACATGTAGTTATTATAAGATAGAAGTAGACCTTTACGTTGAACGGAGGAAGGTAAATTACAAATAAGTGTGGTAGTTACTTCAGTTATTTATGTAACTCTTTTTAAACCTTCAACAGATTAATGAGATATTTGGGAACACTTTTTTTTTACTCTCTTTCATCTTAAAATAAAAATTTGGGAAAGGAAACCCCGTTAAACACGTTTGGTGAAAGCAGTACGGTCGATCCATGATCATGAGGTTGACTTGCCGACCCCGGTTTCTTTCACTAGAGCACATGTGATATGCGCCGATGAAGTGTGGCACGATGACCAATGATTCTAAGAATTTATATATATATATTTCCGTAAAATTTGATTTTATCAAATATATCCTTCATCTGAATATATTATCATGAATATCTTTTATTTAGATAAAAATATTACGATTGTATCCTTTTAGTTTATTGTCGTCGACGGAGGAGAATATTCTGTGAAATATGTCATCTACGGTCGTTAAATCTAAGATATGTTTGACAAAATTAAATTTTACAAGGGTATATATATATAAATTTTAGTCGTTAACTCACACTAACTCGAGTTAAACACACGAGAGTTACGATGAGGATATAATCATGACATTACTCGTATTTCAAAGATATTCATGATATTATGCTTCGATGAAAGTTATATTTGACAAAATTGAACTTTGTAAAGATATATATGCAAAAACCCCATGATCCTATCAAAATAAGTCTACATAAAATTTTAAAATTCTGACATTTTTTGTCAAATATGTAGTTATTTATTTTTATCAATTTTAAAATTTAAGTTAGAATAATTGGACATATTTTTAGATAGTGATAATATTTTAAAATAAAGTGCTCCCAAGCACCCTGTGAGCTAATGAAAATGAGATAAAATAACCGAATTCCAGGTTAACTCGTCTACTTTCAGCCTCATGAAACACCCGAGAATATGAGCTAATGAAAATGAGATAAAATAAGCGAATTTCATGTTAACTCGTCTACTTTCAGCCTCACAAAACACCCAAGAATCTTGATATGCTCAACCAGATCATAGCCTTGTTCGATAAGCTATGTTCATAGTTAGATGAATCGTGGGTTTTCACGCTCCCATGTTGTGATCGAGACAGCATCATACGTTTGTCTCGGGATCTTGATTAATCTTTATCGGCATTAATGCGTAAAGACATGCTACAATCACCGTCGGTCCGTCTGACACGTGCCAAGAATCACCGTTGGCCTGTTGCACTTGTGCAAGCCACATAATGGAAGGTGGTGGGGCACAGTTGTGTACGTAATTACTAATGATGTGGTGCCTCGGTGACTAATTAATGTCATTAATTTTTACCAAACTTGGTTCGAATTTGAATCCCAGAGAGTATGTAAGACGTGAAAGTTTAAAAGAGAATTGAGCTGAACCCGATCGGACACTAATTACCGGTTTATTTAGGTGCTGAGGGTTGGGTTGCATTGAGTTAGGTTGAGTCTGTACGTCAACTGTGGCCTAGGTTTTAGGGATCGTCTTTCCCATTTCTCAATGTTTCATCCATGTCGTAAGAGAGCCGAGTGTCCCATGTTCCATCCCAAAAATTTTATCACATTCTTTTACCTGTTCTAGACCATCAAGTACTGTCGAAGTTTAGAACGAGAGATAAATTTCATATCAAAAAATATATGTTAGTTCTTTGAGTTTATAGTCATAGATTTCTTCAATCTTAACATCTACATTTTACGGTTTGTAAGATGATATCGGAGCAGGTCAAGATCCACTGTGACATTTGCACCACGTATCTTCTAATCTAATTTTCACGATCCATCTTGACCGTAAGAAAGAACGTTAGAGTCCATAATAGGAGATAAACTCTATATCGAAAAACACGTCGATTTCTTGAGTTTATAATCATTGACCCCTTCAACCTTAGACACCTAAATTTTAAAATTTGTAATAAGTACCGTTGGATTGGAAATGAGCTACTTTAAGGCAAGTTGAGGTAAACTCTTGTTTCTAACAGGGAACTCCTATTCCAGTACAGTTACTAAACAGCATGCTTTGGTACGATGAATAAGGAAGTGCCACGAATCTTTTAAAACTCCAGTACGAGCTGTCCGGTCCTTGGTAGGGATTTCAGTTTTTAGTCCCTACATATTTATGATAACTTCTCCAATGTAAACAGTTGTTTATAAGCCCTCCTAATTACATATCTGTTTGTTAAATACTCTTTTTAGGGATGTTTCTGTGAGTACACGAGGGGCTTTTTCATTATGATGTGGGATATTTTACTGAATAATTTGAGATTTTAAAGAGTTAAAAAGAAATATCTAGTTTGGAGGGGCTAATTTGAAGATATGAAAAATATATAGAGTCTAAAAAATAAAAATCCCATAAGAGTAACCCACTTCTCCGTTAATTATGGCAGGTTCTGTTTCAAGGATAGGAATATAGGTTTAAAAGGTTAGGCATTCAGACATGGCGTATCCAAATCCGATTTCGTTAACAAGGTTTCCCAACTAACATAATTTGTTAGTGCCATTGAGTCTTACGTCTATCTGATACTGTGACCTATCGCTCAAACCTCACTCAACCCAACATTTGAGTTGGCTTAACCGAGCTCTAGTTAATTATTGTACCGCATTAAGTTCTCATAATAAATATGTAAGATGACCCGCAGAAAATCCCCTTTAGCCGCCGACAGAATAGTGCTTTGTATAGACCATGGCCTCCTCACACTCACCGCAAAGGAGTAAGTTTTGCTAGAGATGAGGAATCGATGAGCTGTTAGATTCATTCGAAGGGCCAAGGTGAAGAGCCATGGAAGCTTCATCCATGGTGGGGTCCTATTGGGAAGGGAATGGTGAAGTGCCGTGGGAAGCTATTCATTGAGATGGGTTTTCATGTGATCTATTTCTTTGTTTGATCGCGGAATAAATTAAGTAAATAAATTAAATTATAGATAAGATATTTTATAAAATATATTAAAATATTTTAATTAGAAGATAAGGTAACTTAAAATATCTTCTCGAGAATTGAAAAAAAATAACCCTCTTTATTTTATCTTTTTGGTAGAATAATTTATCTCAGGATAAATGAAGATAAGAGTTTATATATCTTAATTTAACTGAAATATCTTGTACAAATAACCAAAGCGAATAAGGAAATTTTTAGTGAGATATCTCAATTTATCTCACAAACAAACAGGGATCTTAGAAGACTGAGTATTTCCGGATCTGATCGTTTTTGAAGAGGCCTGCAGGCCAAGCATATCAATAGTCTTTTGAGAATGACACCACCAAATGCAAGCATCTCATATTTTCACTTCTGTACAACACCATCTGTAAGACTAAAAGTCTACAAAATCATGTAATTCTTTTAAGTCCCTGTTTGAAATAAGAATAAGATAGGGGAATAATTAATTGAGAGAGAAAAGAGGTGGATCTCACATTTTCTCCTCACGCACATCTTGCACTAACGGGGGTGGGGCACTTTATTCGCATCCCTGGACTCAAATAAGCTGTCCCACCCAATGTTATCAGAACCGAACCAATGTCTGAACCGGTCAATGAGCTAGTTCGATTTGAATCGGTTGGACCGTTCAATCGAATCTATTTGAATCGTGATGTCATCGTAATATTGATAGATGGTCCGACCCGATTTTATAACCCAAGATATTAAGAAATAAGATATAATAATCAAAATAAATAAACATACATGTATAATTATTAGTCATGATTACGTAACTATACAAGTAAAAAAATAACAATAACATGGTTAAATAAACTAATCTTAAAATTTTATAATATTTCATTGGTCTTCACTCTTCACGATTGATATCTATACTCTTTTAAATATTTAAACTTCAAATATATTTAAAATAAAATGATAAATAACGACGAATCAATAATAATAAGATAATTTTATTCAAACATATATATAATTTCGAATATCTAAAAAATTATTTTTATTATTTTTATTTTAAAGGATGAATCGGGTCGGACCAATTCGGATCGGTTCACCGGTCGAACCGCGATTCGTCTAATTTGTCTGATTCTTTAATATTAGACCGGACCGACCTTAATTGAACCGATTCTAAGACCGATTCACGGTCGGACCAATTCGACTGGCCGATTCGGTCCGATTATGATAACACTCTCACCCCGTTTTAAAAGGGGCCTAAGAACGTAATGCGCAATATTCTGTTTTCAGATATTTCTCTTCGCTTCTGTTTTTAAGGAGGGAATGGTATTGCCATCAAGAAGACGCTAATTGCTCGCTCATTGCCTCTTAAAGCACGTACCTGATTACAGCTGCTTTAACAAGGAATTCAGCTTTATCTAGGAACTATGACAACCACCCGCTCCGTACAACATGGATCAACAAATGGGGATATCACAAAATCTGCGGCATAACCACGCCCCGGCAACCGGCAACACCATGAAGCAACCAGAAAAAGGGAAAATAAAAAAATGCTATTCAACAACAGCTTTTGAAACTTCCTACTTGATCATGATTCTTCCGGCATTAGCTAAATAATTAATCTACAGAGAGAATCCGGTTAAGATCTACCAATCCAATCTGAAATCAGTTGAATGTACAGATCAGAAAAAAAGAGAGACTAGGACAACTCGTCAAAAAAGGAAAAAATATATCATTTGTTTTCCTCCCAACTACTCACTGTCTATTCATAACTGGAACCAAACGAGCAATTTATTATTACAAGAGTTAGGACACAGAGGGAAAGGAGAGAGCTAACAAAGGAAAAAAAAATACGACTAATTATCGAACTACAACATTAACTTCTTTGAATCATTGAATATCAAAATTGGTGAAACATAATCTAGAATATCAGTTCTTTGGCCTTAATCATCTTGTTTCATTACTCTCCTTGAAACTCTTGGTCAACCATATTGCTGTCTCACGTGGAGAGGCCTTCTCAGGCCCAAATGGCTTGAGCAGCACACCCAACTCTTCAATCCTCTCTTCATGCAATAATCTTGCACTGAATTCAAGCAAGCCTTCAAGTGCCTCAGCCCGCTGCTGGTATGATGATGTGTCAAAACGTCGCCGTGACTCTGAAGACCCTCGACTTGAGCCGTCTCCTGCCCTTCGAATTCTGTCAGAGGAATCACTTCCATTATCTCCTTCCACCCTAAATATCTGGACTGTACACTTGTCCTTGGTGAGGGAACGGTCACCATAATGTGGAGTATTTGAGGAGGAGCCTTGTGTAGATCGTGTCTTACGAACTGAGAAGAGAGGATCCTCAGAGGAAGCTAGTGGAAACTCTGCAATTCTGTCTATCCTGGGCGCATTCACTGAGACATCAGGTGACTTCAAATTTTCAAGAAAGCTTAGGTTGGGTTTACGCGGGGCCTCAAAAGTAGGCAGAGGCAGAGATGCCCTCCTAGTGGGCCGAACAGGTACATCTACTGGAGTTCTTGAGGGATGCTTCTGCATCACAAATAAAATTGTGTAATATCAGTAAATTTGTTCATGCAGCTAAGCAGGCAGCTGTACCAATGCATGAGGGATTGGGCAGCAGCAAATGAGCATTTTCAAGTTGAACAAGAAATCTAATGGGAGTGGATCAGAAGACCTCGATAGAGGATATCTGAAAAAAAAAAATTAAAAACTCTTCCTCTAATTTGTCCTGGTTGGATACTTGGATCTGATCACATGGGAAGAAAATTCCTAATCTGCTCTCAAATATAAGTAACAAGAACAGAAATATGCGATGAAAATGCTAGAAAACCCTGTAATGACTATAAAATTACTTCTAAGCTGCGCGATTACCATGGAATGTTCGTCTCTTTTGAGCATCATAGATAAGGAAAAGAACTATTTTATTTCCAGTGCTTACTCATTCTTCAACAACAAGAGCATTTACACAAAAAGAAAAAAAGTGGCCTTTGCATCAACATACTTTGTCATTGGGCTTTTAGATGCATACCTTTTCATGATTTGGTGCAATGCGAACAAACTTTGATGGCTCACTCTGTCTTCTATGTGTTGAAACAGCTTTGGCAATTGTATATCTTGGGGTTTTTGTTGCACTCAAGTGTGTACGATCTAGTGGTTCATCAACATCCACCTCTTCTACATGACTACTGCTGACTGACAGATTTTTCATCTTTTGATTCAGAGAAGTTGGAAAACCATGAATACTCTTAGTGGAATAAACAGAATCATCATCACTTGGACATCTAGTATGTTTCAAGATCCTGTCATTGCCTAAAGTCCTCTTTTTTTGTTTGCCTGTTCGTAGAGGAACAACCTGCTGATTTGTAAATCTAGTCTTCTTGATATAATTACTTGTAGGCATTTGTGATGGAAGAGAGTTGCGAGTTGGATTAGACTTCATATTGATTCTGAGAATATAGGGCTGAAGGTGTGGGTGCCCTAACAAATCTGCAGCCTGTGAGAAAAAAAGAACAAATCAGTTGTGCAAGTATCCAGTAGGACCGTCACTGGGGATGCAATACAATGCTCAGTACATACAGTCGGTCTAAGTTCTGGATTTTTCCGCAGCATGCTCTTAATGAGTCCCCTACTGAGAAATGAGACAAGAAAAGCATAAAAAGTAATTTGTTAAATCTGTTTAACTGCTGGAGAGACTGGACTGAATAAAGTTCAGTATTCAGAAGAGAAGAAAGAATTGTGCTTACAACGCTCCAGAATATAAGCACGGAAGCGGGGATATTATTGACTTGTTGATCTTGTTAATAAGTGCTTGCATATCCTGGCAGTGGACAAAAAGTTATAATATGGATTACTGTTTATCAGTTCAACACAAAAGCCCGCATTAGCAGTTCCTTTTTCCAACTGATGTTACTACACTCCCATCAGATGAATTAGTGATGGTGAGAATCAATGTGCTTCCATAGAGAAACAGTCCTCTGCAGAAAGGAGAATACTTCCGAGTTGACTTGTTGGCAGAGAAAGTCATGCAAGCAAAGTCAGCTGAAGGGGATCACAGCTTCAAGGTTTGACAGGTCTCTGGGTTGTAATTGAGCTATTCCATTCAAAGTTGAATGGGGATCAAGGGAGTTTTCTTGTATAGGCACACATTCTTCACATGATCTAAGGAGGAGGGTTTTTTTGGATGTATGGGAGGAATCTGGTCTAAGGAGAATTGTGGTTCTTTCTATTTTGATGCCTACAACAACTCTTTCTCCTTTCTTATGCATTTTGGTAACCCACATTTTGAGTAAAGAGGGAGTATTATCTGCTGCTGCAGACAAGTCAAATGCAAAAGACAAGTATAAATCAAAGCCTTAAAGTTGCAGGATTGCAGTTGATGAGTCTCTAAGTTTGCAAGAAGCAGATGTTTTGTTACAAGAATACAAGATGAATATCATCCACCTCCACCATGACTAACAAGGGACAGTCTCCACAACACCAGCACTTTCTCTTAGCATTAAGAATTGGAGAAGCCTACTAAATGAAGAGAAAACCCATGGAAAAGAAATCAAAACAAAATAGAAGAGTAACAAAGATTATTTCCTTATTTCAGTTAGAGGAATGACCAAAAAATTTAACAATTATGAGTGCAGTTTGTCGTTTACCACTTACAAATGCTTTAAATGCAGGCTTGAGGGCAGTCATTTCATATACACAACATCCTGAAAAGATATTCACTCTAGATGGTGAACATTTAACTTTACTGGCAAATTAGCTGGATTCCTATTCACAAAGGATAAAACTCACCTAAAGACCAAATATCAGATTTAGATCCATAAGGTATGTCAGCAAGAAGTTCAGGACACATGTAACTGGGAGTGCCTACTACCTGCACAACTAACTGTCAGTTAATAAAGTAAAATAATTCATTGGAACTGCAACAGATCGACAACATGACTTACAGAAGAGGCAAGATCATCTGATGTCAGCATTTTAGCAAGTCCAAAGTCACCTGAAACACCCACCAACAAGACACAAATAAACTAGAAGCAGCAATCAAATCCAAAATATTTGCATTTTCAAGTAAGCAGATGCAACTGACCTAGACGTATGTCTCGTTCCTTTGTCAAGAATATATTTGAACACTGAATAAACATATGACACTATAAGTAAACAGACAGAAATACTTCAGTGGGGAATTTCGACATGTAAAATAACTTGAAGGTCACTGACCTTTACATCACGATGAAGAATGTGATTTGTGTGTAAGTAATCAAGTGCCATCAAAAGCTGAACAAGCCACTTGCATAGCTTCTGTATGCAATGCAGGGTAGAAGGACCAGAAGACAAAAAATATCAATTGGTCAGGAATATCTACTTGTAAGATAGAAAAGTAAGATAGCTTTAGTTCCCAATATGAAACAACCTCCTCAGGGAAAAGGACTCCATTGGCCCTCTTTATTGCCTCTGCCCTGCACATCAGAAGAATTTGTCTATGTTAAACTTATGTGAAATGGTCCACGACCTATTTTAACATGTTTTAATGTAAAAATATGCTTACATGTCACCTCCTTCACAATACCCTATGATTATGCATACATAGCAGCCCTGGGAAAAACAATGTCAAAAATCAAATTGTCAGAATTAAACAATCATTCTGAGACTATCAAAGGCGCAGAAAAACCCAAAGAAGTCTGCACATACATGTCTCTGAGATCACACACATTTACCTCATTGTTTAACTGTGGAGAAGCATTAGGCATTGACCATTTTTCATTCTAATTCATTTTGTCAAACATAATGGTTCATTGCATCAAAGCATTGAGCATGTTTAGCTTCATGGTATTTATGACGTCACAGAGAATTTGCAAAACATAATATATTATACAAAATTCTGTAAGCAGAGGCGTTTCCTCTCTCATCACCTCAAAATCAACCTAAAAAATGATTTTTGAGGTCCATTGAGTGATGGAATTTGGGCCTTACGAACCTCTTCTATTTCTCTTTTTGGTTTGGGTGGGGTGGGGGGATTGGGTTGGGGGAGGGGCCTTAAAAACTCTGCAGCATATGAAGTGACCGTGGCAACAATTTCCCTGGCTTGTTATACAATCATGTCCTCTATGGAGCATTTTCACTCATATGCCTTAAAGAGGTCGGGTAGAGGGGGACTTTTTTTAGTTTGCAAAGCCATTTTCTCTCCATGAGTTTCTTATCCTTAATTTTGGACTATTACCCTATAACAGGATGATTCTGCAGTGTAAAAGCATCAGGCCCTAAAAATCTCAACAATAGGACGAGCAAGGGAACACATCAACTGCAGATTTTGTGCAAAATTGGATAATTCATTCAATCTGTTGGCATGTGCACACCAGCTGATTCAGAAGTTACAACCTCAGAGGCAGCATCCAAAAACAAAGTACCATCCTTGCTGTCGTCAGCACATACAATGTGATAATACAGATTAAGGCGCCTAGGCATAAGCCCTTCATCCACAGACTTCAAACTTCTACTGTGCATGCTATCCAAGATTATTTTTTTAAAAGGTGGCTAAACACCACGTTTCATTGAAATGAACAAAATGAAATACAGAAAAGAAAAAAAAACAACTACCAAAGCAGCTCAACAGCCCCCAGCAATCTATCACAATGATAGATGGTGCTCACACTAGAAAACAGAAAAGGAAATTACAGCCCCCATCCCCACAGACCCAGAACAATCCTTAAAAAGCTGAAAGACAACCCCTATGAGAGAAAATGAGACCAAGGAAGCAGCTTCTGGAACATTTGAAAGTTATCTTCATGCAAGATCCAGTTGATGGAGGACCAGTCTTCAACTAGCATGACGGCCATCTTCAAGATATCAGCTGGAGCATGGCAGGTCAAATTCTGTTAAGTACTCAGTATCAAAGGGAGTCGGATGATCACATGGTTCGTAGCAAGGACACTTAACAAAAGCATAATACTGAGTGCTTTGCTGTTCATTCAGGCATACTGGAGATAGTTGGAAACTTCCCAATCTGATGCACTTTCCCCCCCCAAAGAAATTGTGGTTTATACGACCAATTTTATAAAGAAATAACTGGACAAGATACAAACATGAGAGTAGAGGACAGGTTCCCTTACTCAACAAATAAAATGTTAAAGAGGACTACAAGATTACAAAACATATACCACCTCCCTCCACTTCTCTACAAGAATATGAAGAATAAATAAGCACCAACTGCATAAAAGAGACAAACCCTAAGGCAAACACTCTATAAATATACTTTACTTCCTTTAAAATCAGATCACTGTGTTCCCACCATATACTGCAGCACACTGCATGGAGCAGCAGCACTATATTCCAATTGAATGCATAAAGACTTAATTTGAAATTTCCGGGAAAAAGTGGATCCTTGTTTTTACCCTAGACTACTGTGGGCTGGTTTGCTTCTTTTCTATATGACTTATCCACTTCCAGAAATTTTTCACCTGTACACCATCATAGGATTAAATGATCCATTTCCAGCAAATTTTCAGTCATGCACCCACATAGGATCAAATTTCTGCTTTGAGTTGTGCATCATCTATTCTGTTATTTGAATCCTCCCCTGCCAAAAGAAAGTAGGTTGTACTGCCAGCTTTATATATATATAGAGAGAGAGAGAGAGAGAGTAAAACTGAGGTCTGAGGAGAGGCTTTCCATTACACAAACTCAGACACGTGATAGAGACAAAAGAAAAGCAGGACAGCATTACAAGTATGTCAAAACAATCTGCCACATCTCAGTAGGTACTTTAAGCATAAATCTACTCCAGTTATAAATGAAAGATAATGCATTAACATGGAAGTTTTCAATATAAAGTTTACTTTCCCTTATGTTATATGAACCATCATTTTCTGGCCTCGTATTTTGCGATACATTAGTATTTCCACCCCATACTTTGACCAGGGGAACTAGTTAATCATAGTCCAAAATATAAATACACTCTTGGTGTGGAAAAATTGTTCATTTTATCTTGTTAAATTTTTGTAGTACAGCGTATTTTCTTTGTTAAAATATTTAGAATCTGTGCAGAGTGGGAGAATGGAAAATGGAAAGAAAATCATCAAAAAATCAAACAAAGCACAAAATATGATGCAGAACATGGCATGTATAAAAAGGCAGAGATCTTAAATGGAAACAAAAGATGAACCATGTGAAGAATGGAAAGCCTGATCAGATAGCATTGCAAGCTTCCTTGGTTTGATCCCAATCTTGATGTGCATTGTCTTTGTAAACAGCTAATTCAAGGGACATTGGCCAATCTTGAATTGGTTGATTAAGTGAAAAAAATAAAGAATCAGAAAATAATGAAAATTTTTCTTTCCACTTTCTTCACAGGCCACATGGGACCTCTCATAGACGCTAGTCCAAAATCATCGTGGTTAGCTATTTGGAAACCCAATGCTGTTGGTTTCCAACCAGAATTGGCAGAATCCAGTAAACTTGGATCAAATGGGATCAGCTTGGATCAGCCTGATCCAGACTTTGATCTGTTCATCTGGCCTGTAGAACAGGGAAAGGAAGGTCTGAGTTGGGTTGATCAGCCTAAAGCCAAAACACAGAGTCCAATCTGATCCGACTTTTACAACCTTGACTGGCACCACCTTGTGGAGGGTTGATGTCAAGCAAGTAGTCAGTTGCAAACTTTGTCAAATCCTTGGACTCTTCACTAGATTCAGTTGATTACACATAGATAACACAAGGCTTATGACAACAATGATAAACAAGGCTTGTCAATCAAGAAATAAATAAGAACTACCTACATCTGAAATCATGCAATGATAGGATTACCAATTGGATTGAAGGCCAATTATACTAGTGCAAGCAAGGATATGAAAATTCGACAAAATACTACTCTTTTAAAGAAAGAGAAACTGACCTTCTCCACCCAAGAGTCTTTATATTCCACAATATAAGGATTGCGCACCTTAGAGATGAGCTCCATCTGCACAAGGACAGAAATATTGGACATGCAGCAAAATCACTAAGAGATACAATGACATGCAAAAGAACCAGTTTTCTTGTTCTAGCCCCTCAAAATATATCAACAGAACAATATGAACAAGTTATGCAAGGTACTCTATGCATGATAAATTATGCAAAAAAGATCACATAAAACAAACAACTAGATATTCATATCACTACAAGTTTAAAAGATAACCAGAAAATAGAGCAAAGCAACTGATTTATTTCCCTTGTGAAGCTTGTACATCACAACGAGAGATCATATACAGACTTGAAATTTCCCTTGACGTGCACTACACCAGTCAAAATTGGAGCATATAAAAGTAAATCCACATGTAGGATGCTTAGAGCCTACAAATTAACATTTAGATGTTCATTCATTTGGAGAAGGAATGAATTCCTATATCACATAATGCTCTATGCATAGTTTTTTCTGAGATCAGTACTGTCAACAGTAGACAAACTAATGCAATTAGAAGTAACTTTTGGTTTATAAACAGCCTAATGGAAAAGTAAACTTCAGGAGTATATCAATATAGAACAGTCCCCTATTGGAATTTAGATTACACTCGGACACTAAGAAAAAGGAAACTTGCCTCTTGGTGGGCTGACCTCCTGCACCTATCAGTCTGACGGGCAAGACGGATCTTCTTCAAGACATACCTTCAAGAAGCCAGAGTAATGAGATGAGGACATCAAACCACAACATTGCAGTAAAAACTTAGGCATGGAAATATCAATCTCAAGAAGGGAACTAAAGTGAGCTAGTGAAGCAAGAAAAACAGATGCGTGCAGCTCATACTTCTTCCTTTCAAGTTTATGCCTCACAAGGAAAGCAGCACCAAATGCTCCTTTCCCTATTTGCTCCAGCACCTCATACTGCTCCATTGTCATAGTTCTGCAGTGCACCCCTTCATGACCCACCAGAGATTGCCCAAACTCAACCGCCACACTGTTCAAGGAACACAAGAATCAAATTCAGAATTCCCACTCTATATCAGGAGTAATTCCCCACATTGACGCATGATCTCAAGACAGCCAAAAAATTAAATAAATAAAAGAAACACTGAACCCAGCTATGAGTGAAGAAACAAAGGAAACATCAAACTTTGCTTCGGACAAAGAATATAGAAACAGGTGAGTGACCGGAGAGAAAAGTGCATCCAGGGGGAGCCGATGTACCAATCTTATTGAGAACATTATTGAAAAAAGCGCCAACAGCAATGATAGAGGCGCTAACTGAAAAGAGAGAACGAAAAACCCAGAACAGCAAAAACGCTTAGAAGAGTACATGCATAAGGAGATGGGCAGAACCAGCGGGAACCCACTGATTATAGTGAGTAACTCCGTCGGCAATGGGGAAGCAGAGATTCGTACAAGACAGCCCGCACAGTAGCCAACCCAAGAACAGCTAGGAATTGACAGCTTGATGCAGATGTGCTAGATGAGGAAAGCAACAAAAGTGGTGTCGGCTAAAACCCCCGCGGCACCGTAAAAAAATAAAAAACACGCAAAACTAATCCCAGGACCACTCACAGACCCAGAAATAAAAAATTTCCGGTCCGTACGATTGACCTAAGCAAGTTGCGAGAGCAGATCACAGGAGCAGAGCATGATCACATGAGCAGAAATTAATATTAAGCAAAACTCAGAAAACGGAACCTGGGAACAGTGTGCAGGCACGGCCCCCCCAAATGATCACCACAACTCCGGGGAAAAGATAATCACAAATCTCAGCAGTACTCCACTCGAATCGGCAATGGACCTCCTCGATTCCACCGGGAATCTAGAAATGCAGAGAAAAATCCATCAAGAAAATTCCAAAAAGGTTGCGGAAATGAGCAGAAATAGAAGAAGGGGAAAGATCTGGAACCGCCGATTGCCCGCAGGCAACGCCGAGAAGAGAAAAAAAAACGCCGCGAACCGGGAGCTTGAGCAGAAGCAATAGGATTGGACAAGAAATAGAGAAGGGAGGTTACCTAGATTGGGTTGTGCCGCACTGATTGTGTTGTTCCGGGCGGTTCTACTTGTGATCAGTGTGTAATTTCGGCCATTGGAGCCTCTGTGGGGAGGAGGAAGAGGGCTAGAGGAGCTCCCCTCCTCCCGCTTCTTGCATTGCCTGCTCACCCAATGTGAGAGAGAGAGAGAGAGAGGCGTCAAAGGGGCTAGAAAGGAGGAGATGATTGCGGAGCTCGAAGGTTTAAAAATTGCAGAAGAGAGAGAGAGTGAAGAGATAGAGCGAGAGGAGGAGAGAATCTAGAGAGAGAGTGAGAGAGCTCACAGAGTAGGAGGCTAGAGAGAGAGAGAGAGAGAGGAGAAGGGAGCAGAACAGAGCAGCAGAAAGCAAGTGAGCAGGAAAAGTTTGGTGTGCGGGAAGAAAGAGAGAGGGGGGAGAGGTCAATTTTAATTCCTTTTTTTGACGTTTTGTGCATAGGTCCCTGAAGAAGTTTATATAACTGGAAGAATCTTACATAATCTATAATTTTAAAATACCTTAGCCGACAGTCATAATTCATAAATTCGATAGACTTTTTTTATCTCAAGATAAAATTTAATAATAAGAATAAGAATGTCAACTTTTTTTGTTACATGACACGAATACGGCGTAAGATTTGTCAAATCGGTCCGATACGGGTGTATCATCCGTACCGGATCGTATCAGTCACAGATCGATATGACCGATCTATGATACGCAACTGATACACATCAATATATATTTTAAATAATATATAATTACTTTATATTAAATATGATTTTATAGATAATTTGATTAAGACTGCGTTTGAAAATTATTGGGACATGGCTTTCGAGATACAATCTTCTGACATATTTTAATTTGTTTCAAATGGGTAGAGCCATCTTGGCTTTCGTGAAAAAAAATTGTGAAGGAAAGAGATTTGAGCACAAAAGTGCCCTATTCTCTTAATGCATCAAAACCGGCTCACACTAGATTCTTGAAGATTTTAAATGATTGTAATCACCGACACCGTGTCACTTAATACGGCACATAGATTTTTTTCCAAAGTGCTTTGGCCAATAGTTTTCAAACACAACCTAAGAGTCTTCATTTGGAACGATAGGATTTGGGTTCAAAACACAATTGTGGTATTTTCTTACTTTTTTCATTATTCTTTTAAAAAAATAAGTCAAAAAATACATGACATTTGTGAGATTTGAACCTTTTATCTCACACACAACTATTAATAATTAAATAACACATAATATTTTGTTATTTTTTATATTAATATATATTTATTAAATAGTTTTTAATGTTGGCACATTGCGATACGATGCAGTGCCATATCGTACCGACATAAAATTGGTACAGTCGATACGGTCGGATCGACAAACTTTGATACAGAGAGAAAAAAAAGTGAGAGTCTGGATTTGAAATTAACACTCCACATCTGCACTATTTTAATAACTACTCTCTTATTTTTTTTTAGAATGGGATGTAACTCAACAAAAAAAAATAATCTCCACCTTTCATCATTTTATTTGAAAACATTTCGATAAATTGGTACAGTGCATCTCGTACCACACGTATCGGACTGTACCAATCAATGTCGGTACGACTGATACGTGATACGCTATCGATATGTTATTTATTTTTTAAAATATTGTATATATTATTTTGAATAAAATATAATTTTATAAGTGTATGATATGTTATCCATATGTTACTTATTTTTTTAACATTACATATATTATTTTAGATAAAATATAATTTTATAGGTAGTTTAGTTTTGAGTGTTCCTTTGGGACATTGAAATCGAGATTTGAAACCTATGAGCCACACATTTTTTCTTCATCTTTTCATTGTTCTTTCAAAAAAGAATCAAAAATTCATGCCAATTGTGAGATTTGAACCTTTAAACGAACATATTTACTAATCACTAAATTGCACATATTTTTATCATATTGTAATATAATATCTATTTATTAAATAATTATTTATTTTTAACACATGATCGATAAAATAACGGTACAATCGTTACAACCGAGTCGACAAACCTTATTTGAGAAATCTATTGCGCTCACATACGACTCGGACTCGTTACAACCGAGTCGACAAACCTTATTTGAGAAATCTACTGTGCTCACATACGACTCGGACTCTCGGAATTTTAATTTAGAGTGTAGTTGAGTGATCATATGACCCTTTTTGTCTCTCATATGTTATCGAAGTTAAAGTTTATTAGATTGAGCTATCCAACTTAAAATTTTAAAATACTGAGTGGAGATGGCTCCGCTATTATAAGTATATTATATTTTACCCCATCTTCAATACGGGACTATTCTAACATGTCCCCTCACGTGCAGGCCGATTTAAAGTCTGTCACGTGAACTATAACATACGGGTTGTGCGGTCCAGATCATAATCATGGGCTTTGATACCAAGTTAAAGTTTATTTGATTGGGTCATCCAACTCAAAATCTTAAGATATTTAGTGGAGAAGACTCCACTATTATAAATACATTATATTTTATCCAATTTTTAATACAAGACTATTCTAACAATCGAGATCTCGTGGAAGGAAAACACCAAAATCTATTCAGCACCAATGAGTTCATATATTAATAGAGAAGATGACATGACTCGAAGGAACTAAGGTGAGACTCAGTTCGTCTGGACAAGATTTGCTTGAGTATGTCATGAAGATGTCAAGTGCATGCTTCTTGTTGTCAAGTTCATCTGGGACAATGTGGAGAGCCACTTTGGTGCAAATATCTCCCTTGTTTCCTCTTACATACTGCAAACATGTCAAGATTACTACAGTTTTGAAAACTTTTTCCATCAATTCAGAGATTATTTTGGTTCTTGATGCTACATTCCATCATAGGATATGCGACTTGAGGTGGATTTTACATAGTCGACCGTGTCATTATGATATTTAGCATATTAAAGTTATTCTATGATTTGCGGGATCACACTGTACCGGTGCATATCGGCCGTGTCGTATCATGCTAGTGAAAAAATGACACACCTGACTCCCTTAGTCTGGTCTCCGTAAACCCATGAAAAATAAATAAAAAAAATTACCCAATCCGACTCAGTCCGCGTAAAGGGGAGACTTTATGTGGACCAGGATGACCCCCTCAGTATGGTCCGGGTAAACCCCTCCAAAATAAAATAAAATAATATTTTCTTTCTCCCAACAACCTAGCCCTCGTAAAGGGGGAGTTTTACACCGATTAGACTACCCCTGCCACCCTGGTCTGCGTAAACACTTGACCCTTCACATTCCTCTATAAATTTTCCCTCCTATGAATTCCAATGAGCATGCATGCATACGCATACAGACGACGAACAGACGAAGCACCAAGGAATTTAGATGAAGAACTAGCCTACCAAGATGATAGTGCCTACCTACTCAGGTGTGGTTGAAGAAGACGTGGATGGGGGGCTTCGATGGACGACACTCTCACCCCAATCAATTTATTTTCTTAGATGCCTCCCATGCACATCATAGGTGCGATGGACGACGCAATCGAGGGGTCATCGCCAGTTGTACTATACATGCCGAAATACAAAGAATCGATGGTGTCCGTCATTCATCCTTGTCGCATGTGAGGGGTGTTCGCTACAGAATCGCCTATTATTCGCCTCTTCAAGTAAAACCTAGGTCGAAGTGGGGAATAGGGAACGAATGGGGAACCATCAATCCCTTTTCACGGGTTAAAGAGGGTTAACCAGAGGGGTATTCTTATCCTTTCCACTTGATGAGTTAAATTAGACTATGGTTAGGTTAAGGTTCCTTATGAAGATCGGCGATAGGGATGTTTTTATGTAACATAGTATAATAGGGTGACTTATTCTTAATTTTAGGGGTTTGTTCTTAATTTTAAAATTTTATAGGGGTTAAAATCTAAAAACCCTATATATATTTGGCTAAGTCAAAAGTATAATATATATATATCGCCTATTTGAATAGAAGATAAAATTAAGACAACGATGTTTTACCTTTTAGTGAAAGTAGATGAAGTTCATCTAAGTATTTTTTTACTTTTTATATTAGACAAATCATCATCTATCCTTAATTTTTGTCGTTTTTCACTTAGACGACATATCGTCTAACGCTTCGCCTATCTATAGTTCTATTAGACGAAGTATCGTCCAATACTTCAACTTGATAGATCAGACGAACTTCCATTTATTGTTTCATCTATCTGTGTATCTAATATTTCATTTTGATAGAGTAGACGAAGATCTGTCTATCGCAACTTTTGTCATTTTCCACTTAGATGAAATATCATCTAACTCGTCATGAGTTAGACAAAGTTTCATCTAACGCTTGTCTTCAATTAGAGCATGTATTGTTATGGTCAACTTTTGCCATTTTACCCTTAAGCAGAGATTCATCTATCAACTCTCGCATCGTCTACCTTTATCTTGGACGATGTATTATCTAATATTTTGTTTAACTAGAGACTTTAGATGAAGTATCATCTAATGCTACTTTGTCCACTTAAATGGAGTATTGTCTATTCGTTTTTACCTAGACGATGTATCATCTAATGTTCAGTCTATCTCTTTTGCGTTAGATGATATATCGTCTACTGTTCTGTCTATCCTATTTATGTTGCACGATGTATCGTCTATCATTCCGTCTGTTCTAAAGACTTAGGCGGTAGATTGTCTAACTTAGTTACTTGTCGTTTTACTCGTTTGACGGAATGTCGTCTATGTTGAGTTTAATTAGACAATATACCATTTATCACTCAGCCTTTTATTTACTTAGACGATATTCAAATTTATATAATTCTATAACTAATATTTAATTACTCTTGATTTAAGTTTACGGGGACCTGAATTATGTTAAACTTGTAAACTGATTTAGCAAATTTGAGATGAATAGTTATTAATTTTATCATAATCTAAAATAATAAAGTTATGAAAAAATATAATTTCCCAACATAAAGTAATTGAGTGACAACAATAGATCATTTACCCTCGTATATAACATGAGAAATAATGGCATATGAACGGTACTCGAGAAAATCCCTGGCCAAAGTTACATAGTTGTTTCGCTCACGAAAATTCCTAATTGTGAGAGTCTTCTCGTTGACACCTTCGAACATGGTGACAGTTGGCGTCGTTGTGCAGGGTCGTCACCAAACACGGTGACAGTTGCTGTCGCTGATGTCATACAACGTCCCTCTGGTCGTTGTCGTTATCGGAAGAAGATGTTGGTTGACGATGGCGTCAGGGGGAAGGATGGTAGCCGTCAGCATCTTGACGGGGGGGGGGGGGGGGTGATGGTCGCCGTCATGAGCCTGGGCTTAGGTGGGATGAGGTTGGGGGGGGGGGGTGAAATGTGAGGACAAATTGAATTAAAGGGTGTAAGTGGAGGCCAATTTGGGTAGAAAAATATAACGATGGATAAATAAAAGAATATTTTGTTGAATATTTTTTTTACAATTTTTAATTTGAGGGAATTTTTAATAAGGGTAAGAAAATTTTGATGACTTATTAATAGATAATTGTATTAAGGTGGTTGATGTCTAGTATAGTATATATTATAGGGTCGGAAGTTAAATAAATCTTAACATTATAAAGTGAGAGGGATGACACGAAATATTGGATGAGTATTTCTTTGGGGTTATAAAAAATGAGAAATAAATTTGACAGCTTTCTAGGGAGACATGATATCTATAGCTAGATTTTTGTAAGTCAATATTACATTTTATCAGTGAAAATTTTACAAATACTATCTAAATAGTATATTATTATTTTCATGAGTATAAATAATGATATATCGATCACGGATACAAATATATATGCAGATATCTGTATCAGTCTGAAAAATATGAATTAGAGTTTAAAGGCGAAGACGGTACGAGTTTTGGTTCTATATAAGTTTAAGCATTCAAGGATTAGTTAGTTATGATTTAAAATATTAATAATAGATTTTTAATCAAAAATAGATTAGAATTAGGTATGAGTTCGTATGTATTAAATCTGTATCCGATAGGAATATGAAATAAATATTTTAAAATATCCGAGATAGGAATCATACTCGATTATTTCGGTGTTATCATACCCATCACGAGTTACATGACACAAGTAATCAAGTTTTGCGGATATCTTTGATAAATATCCACCACAGTCCCTTCTCCCCACCCCCGAGTCGCGATAGTGACCCCATGGACCCAACTACCCCTAGATCCAGGCCCAGAAGCTTCTCTGGGGTACGTGGCAGAAAGATGTTGCTGCTACGTCAGTTCGAGTCTTTGAGCTAGGGTGTCGGCTAGGTGGGGTTCTACGGGGGAGAGTGACATACGTGTCTCCCGAATAAGTGGCCACGTATCCTTACCTGATGTCAGCGGTCAGTGCGGCTATGCGGGTGGCTTGTTTGCAAATAAACCCCATGTAACAGGTAAAATGTTTGATTTGGCGTTGGAAGAAATATCACCATCTAACCTACCGCCCAAGGGGCGCTTCGCATGTTTTTTAATAAGTGCTTTTCCCCGTCGAGATCGCTGTTACCCCGTCGTTGGTGTAGCTCCATGCTCCATCACATTGGGTTAAGGTGCTGTAAAGTATATAAAATGTGGTAGAGTTTTACTTGATGCAATTCTGACGTGGATTGTGCTGGTCCGTATGATCCTCTTGGATGGGCCAAAACTCTCTCGGCCCATTACAGGTGTCACCAGCTTCACCTTGTGACGCTGGCCAGGCAAAGCTCTCTGGGCCTCTGTTGGCCCATTATGCGGAATACCATAGTTCAATTCCTATTCCAATTTTAATTAATTTTGGGAAGATGTTATTCTACGTTGATAAGGATGGCTTTTCTTTAACAACAGTATTTAGTTTGGATGGTAAGTGGATTAGATTTAGAACAAGCAAGCAAGATGTTATGAAAAAATCCTTTATCCTAATGCGGGTAAGGGTTGGAGTCCCGTTTTTGTTGTTTATTTTAATACGTATTCGAGTTTGTCCCAAAGTCGTTAAAAATCATAATCATTAAGGCCCTGTTCGATAATAGGTTAGGATAACTCACATGAGATAGATTAGGATGAGTTATTCCTTGACTTTTTACTTTTTCAGTTTGATAACTTGTTCTAACCCTGGGAATAACTAATTCCATAGAAATGGTAGAATGAGTTATTCCTAGAATAAGGCCTTTTATCTTAACTGACCCCTGGTAACTTAACCCTACTATCAAACTCGAACAAGGATAAAATGCCGAAATAACTCATCCTACCCGGGTTTATTCCGTTAACAAAGTGGGCCTAAAAATCTCGCTTTCAGAAACAGGATTTTACAACTGGAGCATACTCATTAAAAATCTCACTCCTCTGATAATCATGTGCAAAATCAGATTTTGCACAATCTCCTCCCTTCAGAATCACTCTCGTGTGGTCTCCGAAATGGGTTTCAGATCCAAGAACATTTATTTCATAAATACATACTCTTATCAGTAACAGTCGCAACCAGCATTACTCTAATCTTATATGGGATTTTTATGGTTTCCTCGCCTATACTAGTGTGCCAGTGTGTTCACCACGAGGAGTGCTTATAAATAAAGAACTAGGAAGGGATCAAGTAAGCTCTTCATGGGCCGGGTCTGCCTGAGCCCACCATCAAGTTTTGGGCCTACAGGGTTCATCCTGATCAACACTGGGCGAAATTAGGCCTACAGCAGGTATCGCCAGTAAAAGGCCGCTTAACCTGCCCACGAGCCAATCATCTCGTTAGGCCCATTAGGCGTGGCGCCTTCGAAAGGGCCTACAACCCCGGCATTCCTCTTGAATGGGTCAAAGCTAACTTTCTCCGTCCAAACCAACTTGCTGCACAACGGGGATAATAGTACACCTCAAGCTTGTAATTTTCTTTATTTTTTTTAAAAATATCCAACCTCCGAGCTCACCTAATCTACATGTCTGTACAGGGTCAACCCTAATTAGACGACTCCAAAAATTCAAAAAAATAAAAAATAGTAATAAAATTCAAAAATAAAAAAGAATTTTTTGTTTAGTTTTTTTGAGTCATTCGATCATAGTTGGCCTTATTATATGTGCATGTAGATTGGACGGGCCCGAAGGTTAAGATTTTTTAAATAAAAAATAAGAAAATCACCACACACCTCATGTGTGCAATTACCCGAGTGTGCAGCCGACTAATACTCGACCTGCCTCCCCACTACAACTTGTTGACTGGGCCTCGGGCACATGGGCCGAGCCAAGCTTGGTCGCCGACGTGATCAATGAGTGATGTTTCGGTAGATAAAGACTCCATTCAAGAAGGTGAGACATAATTCCCTCCACCATGTGTTTTATGGTAATCGTCTTTGAAGAAACTTACAGTCCTTTCAGAGTTAAGGCTCTAGGAAACCTCCGTAGAAACGAAGCTCGTGACCTCCACAGATACGAAGCCACCATCAGTATGCTTCTGCTTTTATATAAGGAGGTCTCCGCATACTCTTCCAAGTATGAGCTCCACTGCCACGCTACCACCGCACAACCAGGGGGTAACCCATACGAAGAGAGAAGGAAACAGAGAGTAGTCCATATGCGAAAGCCCTCCGCCATGAGGCCACCCAAGAGCAGAGCCACCCCGACGAAAGCTCCTCCTCTCCTCCACCTCCGCCAGGCTACTTCGGTAGACGATGGATGCCCCCCACTTCTAAGATCCCTTCTTCCTTCCACCAAAGCGCTTCTTAACTTGAGCTTCGGAGGGTTCTCCCAGGGCACCCCCACCCAAATGAGAACTTATCTTGCAAGAAGATACACGACAAGATTCTCTCATGGTGGGACCACATTGGACGGCGCAAGAGAGAAACCCGGCAAGGTCCTCTCAAACCCTGGCTGGAAGTTCTCACGCGACCAGTCCCAACACCACTAGAAGCAAAGCGTTCACCCCACCAACTGCCAGATGTGGAAGCGCCTCCACCTCTAGCCGACGAAGAAGACTTAATCTCCCACATCCAATGCACTCCGGGGGAAGGTCCTCGTCCCACACTTGCCATCGTCGTCTGGTGCCACCGACTGGGTCCCTCCTTCAAGAAGACCCACATGTTGGCCACTCAACCTTCCAACTGAGTACGTACGCTGCCACCGTTGTCACAACTCAGGTTCTTTCGGAGCGTCTCCAAGCACGTCTAATGCTGCCCTCAGTTCCGGTGGTTCACCCACATCAAGCGACGTGATTCTGAAGGTCAAAAAGTAGCCAGCGGTGTCAACCGTAGAAGAGCCTCCCCCTCCCTTTCTCTATATCCTGATCCACCTTGGCCATGTAACCTCTTTCGTGAAAAATAACTTGCAAAAATTGTAGCACATACATCCTCCCCCCGGTGACAGGCCTATCTAGCTAAGGTGTGATCCATTCTCTTCAATGAAATCTATAAACCATCCAATAATCCGGAGAAGCTGCGAACTCCCAACACATAGGGAAACAAACTAATCCAAGTGCGATGCAACATGACAATGGAAGGAGAAACATTTGCACATGGAATACTTGGATATCACATGTTCCGAACAACGACAAAGGAACATGGTTAGTGTGACGTCTCCACCAACGTTTCCTGCTTGATTTCCACATCTACCATTCTACGCTTGTAGGCTATTGATAATGAAAGGGATCAGGGAAAGTGAAAATTATTGAAGAACTTTTGCAACCTTTCACTTCCACCAAAAATCTAACCCACTACTCTTGATTTTGCTTCGTTAGGCTTCATATGTGACATTTAATATTATTAATTTATTACTCAGCTAATTAGTAGCTTCAGCATAAATCAAAGAAGAAGAGGTCTCCCACCGGTGGGGGTAAAACGGCAAATGGAGAGTTTTGCAGCACTAGCTGTATATCAACAGGATGCAAATTTGGTCCGATCTAAAATTGAAAATAAACTTGGTCTAACTCAGATACGACGAAATCTCAGGAAGAATAAACGAGGATAGAAAGAGAAAACTAAAGTCTAAAAAAAAGAAATAGACATAAAATTTTAAATGATCATCGATCTTAATTACTTAACACCACATTTTAATTGGAAACATCTTTCTAATTAAGGCAGATGATATGATGGCAACTGTTGTAAAGCATAATCTTCTTCAGCCTCAAATTCTTTCATTGTTAATTTTCTGTTCTTGTTATCCTTAGAAAGTAGATTTTATTACATTTAAAAAGTCATAACACTATAATTTTGCTCATCTAGAATAAAAATTGAATTCATGGCCGTGTAGGGGGGGAAGAAAATCTTAAAATGGGGCTCTAATTAACAAAATTAGGATGCTTGATTTTTAAGTGAGAGTGGATTTTTTCTTGATCAACTCCTCTAGTGTTCTGTTCGATAATTCTATCAACTTCTCTCTCTTTCATCTTTTTCTCGTTCTTCTCTTTTCCGCTCTCTCTTTCATCTTTTCTTCTTATTATATATCCTCTTTTTACCTTTTTTTTCTCCTCCATCCTTTCTTTTTTTGTTCTTCTCCTTTCTTCCCCTCTATATACCTGCATGCTACCGAGAGAGTTACATCAACAGTGGTCCAATCCGAGTTCAAGTTCGAAGATTCGAACACGAAGCAATCACAAGCATACATATGGTACACAAGTCGCATTCATCATTAATCATTCCATAACTCCGGTTCCACTAATTATAAGACTGCCGGTTTTTGGTGGGCAACATTAGCCTAAGATTCTACTTAAAAAAGAAAAAAACTAATGTTGGTGGGCTATTAAGCTCAAGATCGATTTTGCCTTAACCTATATATTACCCTAAGATCTGAGGTGGTGGACTGTTAAGGTGAGTGGATTATCCAACGGTTAATTAACAAACCCCTATTAACCCACCTCTAGTTGCATCTAACCTAGCTAATTAGTCCAGCCATTCTTAGCCTTAGCTCAACCCACAAAAATTGATCACAAGAGTAAAACTTACGTAACATCTGGCTGGTGTGCGCAACTTCGGTCCCATCTCAGATCTTGTTGGCCTGCATGCATCAATAGGTGTAGTGACCAAGAGGTGCTTGCGTTTGCTGCACACTAATTAGGTTTATAATTAACAAGCATTACTCTTGGTAGCAGTTGAACCGGGCCGGCACAAGCTGCACTGGCCCAACCTACTCTAAATTGTGATGAATTCACTTGGTGTTGTTTGGTGTACTGTTGCAAAGTGCTGTAAACTTCTGCAAAATGCCATTGTTCAATATTTTCCCGACATTTCGATGTGCTGTAAAATGCCGCAAAATACCGTCGTCGTTCATTATTTTCCTCACATTTGGTAGGCTGTAAACATTAATTCTTTGGGTTTTAAACTATAGACGTCATTCCATGTGTTATTCTCTGTTCTGGGGGGATCTGATTTTTAGTTAAAAACTGTCGTAGATCAAAATCCAAATGTTTCGAAACCGACCATTTCAAATCAAAAAATGACGACATATTCTTGAACGGATCTAGAAGAAATCTTTCGAGACCAAGCAAGCAAGGTTGACGCCGCCACACATAGTGCTTCATAGTGTTTTTAAGAAAACCGATGCTTTTTTAGCGATGCAAAAGGGATCTTTTAGCGACACATGCATATGCCACACGTGAAGTCCAGGTTTTTCGAAAGGCCTCCATCACCATTTTCTTCTGAATTGCCTTCCCCAGCAGCTCGATCGGCCACCCACGGCCTGTAGCTGTCAAAGAGAGCTGGGGGGTGCAAACTCTTTGAGATCCGTGGCTGGTTTCTAAAGTTGGCACCGTTGCCTTTGCGCCTGCACATCCACTCCACAGCTGGTTCCATCCGAAATCTCGGGGATGTTCTATTCCCTATCACACAGAGAGAGAGAGAGAGAGAGAGAGAGATCCAAATGAGGACGTACCTTCAAGGGTCCCTCCCGTCCTCTCCCCCACAATGCAATGCCCAGTAGAATAGGAGATCCCTGTCTTCCTCTTGCACATGCCCCCCACAGTCGTCCTGCCTTTTGCATTGGAGGGCCCGAAGACCCAACCGGAGACTTTTGGAACTCAATTATGGAAGCCGGCCCCCTCGCCCATCGCCAGATTCTCTTCCCGCACAAGTCCCCCACCAGAGCAGGAAGTGGGGACGAAAGGAAAGAATTTCGACCTTTGACTTCCTCCGGAAGTCCACATGAGAGGGGACATGGCTCAATGCAAATATCCTCCCCGGCCCCTTCTCTCTCTCTCTCTATCTCTCTATCATACACACACACACACACGGCCACTGGGAGCCGACAATCCAAAGTTGGATTCTCACACTTACGATTGTGCATGAAATGGAGGCTCACTAATTCTGTCCACCATTTGCTACAATGGCCTTCCAGTGAAAGATGCACGAGGAAAGGGCCATGTGTCAACGACTCCGTGTGGGTGTGTTGGAATCTGGGTATAATCTCCTGAACAATAATCTCGTATTGGTTAAATGAGTTGTGGTTCATGTGCTTATGACTCTGGACCTGTGTATCTCAACATTGTGATTTTGTAGATTTCAACATAGTATTAGAGTGTGATCTTGGACCAAACTCTCATATATTGCCCATCTTGACTGTGAGGGAGAGTGTTAGAATTTGGGCATAGTCCCTTAGACAATAGTTCTGTATTGATTAAATGAGTTGTGGTTCATATGCTTACGACTTTAGATCTGTGCATCTCAATACCGCGATTTTATGGATTTCAACATTTCAACAGGGTATATCTCAACACCGCGATTTTTTGGATTTTAACTGGGTGTCCCTAGACCTGTGTATCTCAACACCGCGATTTTATAGATTTTAACATTTCAACAGGGTGTGTGTGTAAGAGAGGTAAGTGTAAGAGAGTATCAACATTTCAACTGGGTGTGTGTGCGATCCAAAATACCGTACACACAACGCCCCAAGAGTCTTGATTCTCTTAGTGTAAGAGAGGTCCAGACTCCAACAATTTTCAATAGAATTTATCCCATCAAAATAATGTCATATTTACTTACTCGATGTTGTTTATAAGCTGAACACATAGATGTAACACTAAGTACATAAAGACAACATTGAGCAGACAAATATAGCGTTACACTAGTGTTGTATTTAATTATATACTCGGCATTGTATTGATTTGAAACTAACTGAACATGTTAAAAGGATGATGCAGAGAATTGGCTTGAGAGTTTACAAAGACGTGTGTGGTAATCCCCTCTTGCACTGAGAGTATTCGGACTGACCCCTCAATACACTTTGAGGTGTCAGACGCACCGTGTGAGTAAGGTATCATGTATGGGCCAAAGTATCGGACACTCAACGCCCAATGCACCTGGAGATGCCCTAACGAACGAACGCTTCCTCTATTTTTCTGCCATCTCTCTCTCTTAGCTCGACAAGAAACATCAATAATTGAAAGCTGCCTCAATAGCCTCCCTGTGGGTTTGGGACGGGCTACAGTTGGACGAGTGTGAGTATGAGCATGCGGGTGTAGTTTTAAAGTTGATTTTCAAATTAGGCCGGGAGTCCTCGTGCATGCACTTGCACTGTAGGCTGTGGAGAGAACTGTTCCCGTGGACGCCAAGCCAATACAACCTCTCCCAACTGTCCAGTCCGTCCCGGACAGGCGACCTCCCTTGGATTAATTGGTACTTGATCTCTTCTTCAGCGGCAGACAACATGCATGATTGGACCTGCCTGGTAACGCGCGCCCAGATTCCTTCTACCTGACAGTGAGCTTGATCATGCTGTGACTGTGCAAAGAGAGACTCAAACTCTTGGCCTTAGTTAGCGTTGTATGATCGAGTTTTGCCATCTTCTTCTTAACCTACTAGCATTGACAGTCTGCCGCTGTTCAAAGGTGCGTTGGCATGCATTCTCGAATTTTCACATGCACTTAGTGAGTCATTTTCAATCTTCATCCATGATACTTTTGCAAAGTCAATTTTCTGCTATCTATACATCTCATAACCATATACCATATAGTTATCCTCCACATATCCATGTAAGCTAAAGTTTGAGTATACGTACTGAAGAACCTATGCATGAATATCTTTTAGTTTTAACTACTTCTCATTTCATTGCTATTTCAATTATCTTTTGGGATACCTGGCTAATCTCATGAAGCGAGCAAGATAGAACCATCTTTTTTAATGACTCTGCAGAATCAGAGAATATGATAATACATGTAAACGATACAAGGCCAACGATGATGTTGGGAGCCATCCTTTTTGTCAAAAACAAAAACAAAAAAAATCCACCAACTATGTGCACTCTTGTTATCCTAATCGATCATCAAATCAAATGGGAGACATAGGAATATTTCATCCTTACACAATCTTCTCTTTGCGGACCGAAGATAGAAATCTATAAGATGAACTCATATTTACTATCCACTACTTTCAGAAGGCGGAAAATGAACGTTGACATATAAAACATAAGCTCAAACACATGCCAGTCATGAAAATAAGAAACCCTCATGTAGAGACAGCTAGAGTGAAGAAGTACGAACTAAGATCGTCAGATATTTCAAAGTCCTAAACTGGCAGTCTAATACAAATTAAAGGCTTCTGTTCATAAGTGATTGGCTGTAGTCGATCCAGTTGCTTATTTTGCACTAGTTCATTTTAAAAGAATTTGTTCAGATGGAGTGTCTGGCTTTTATGGCTACTGGCATATATATATTTATATTGTGGGTTGAGGCAGAGATGGCTGGACATATCTTGTCAACTGTGCTGAAGTATGAAGAAAATTTCTAGAAAGTTATATGTTAAGGGAGTCCACCTTATCCAGTGCTCTTGTGTTACCTGTCCAGCCACGCTTACATTGCAAGGATACATAATACACACAGTACCGTGCATTAGTGTATATGACGATAAAGCGCTGGATGGCAATATTCTTTAGATCTTAAATCATTAAGATCCATTATCCTTATCCTTCCTAAATCATTTCTTCGTCGCATTGATGCATGATAGTCTAATATTGGCCTCAAGTACAACAAGGTGATCTCAAAATTTTGAGTAGGGCTGCTAATAGATAGGATTAATATCCTAAGTCAGAACTTGCTGTACAAAACCTGATCTAATCCACAGCTTAAAGAATGCACTAATATTCAGGTCAAATTTTCCAATCATACTTTTATGAATCAGATGATGGATGGTCCTCAATATATAAAGATCTGCACTTGCGTGCACATATCAAATTGATAATTTTTTTTATATTCGTTAACTAATTTAAACATTTCTATACTTGTTATATATTTTTGTTATTTAAAAAACTCAAGTGTGTGCTTCTATTTTGGATTTACACAATGCTCAAGAAGGTAAGTTCGACTTTTACATCATAGCTATTGCATATTGCTCAATGATTGTATATTATATCTTGACTTTTAACTTGATCCTTTTTTCTGTTTTTTTGATGTCAAAAGTTTTTGTTACAGGTTGGTTTGAAAGTTATTTTTATCAAACTTCAAATTCTTAATAACGTTCACAATTAGAAAATAAGTATTCTATAAGTTTTAACCTGCAATATATATGATCCAAGCCGATATATATATATGCGCTCTGGCTTGATCTGGATAAGATTAATGGGTTATATGTGGATTACCCATTGATGAAATCCAGTCTTTTTTTTAATCCAGAGGCTAAAGAAGTTTTATCTTTAACCGAATCTTATGTGATCCACACAAATATCCAAATTAAATTTCTAATCCTAATTAATCCACAATGGATTACACATCAATAGAGATCCCACCTGATCCATTTGCAGTCTTCAGTCCGAGTTGTTTATCCTCATTTCACTTTTCGGCCTGTGGGGCCAAAATGGCAAGGCATTGGCTCCGATGCTACAAACTGTTCATGTTAAAGTCAGGTTACAGTGCCTTGTACCCTTTTCCTCAGCACACTGACTGTATAGGAACAGCTTCCTTGTGGGGAAGGTAACACCCAAGAGATCCCATTTTATCTGCTCAACTATACTCTCCATAATCGCTGAATGATCTCCACAAAAGTGGGGTGCATTTTTAAGGTGTCAGAAACCTGTTTGCTTTCTGTACTCTCCTCATACTGTCATCTCCTCTTTTTCCATGAGTCAAACCGCCATTTGAAAGAGGAACAGAAGGTTTCAAAAGGCTTCTACTTAGCCTTTGATTCTCTTTATTAAGGATAGTTTGTTCCCTGCGTAGTATTCCCACTGTATATTTCCATGGTGAAAGGTGTAAAAGTTTCATTGTGCACTGTCACAATCTAATCAAGTGCTGCTGTCTTAGGGCCATCATTGTCGCTTTCCAATGGGTCGTTTGGATACCTTCCTTGAAACTAAATAAAACTTTGCATTCTTCCATCATTTTCATCTTTCTTTTGATTAGTGGGCGATCCTTCCTATAATATCATGGCATCATCTCTTTTGCTACTCGAAATTTGTTATATTCTCACCTTCACCATCCATGCTTAGGTAGGTTGGATGATGGGGACATGAAAAACAGTAAGTCTACAATTCTCCTGCGCCTCCTCTTCTCTCTCTCTTTCTCTAATGGAGAATTCTCCATCTTTGAGGCTGTTTTTCTCTACCAAACTTGATATTTTAATTAATTAAGTTTTATCCATCAATGTGGAAATTAGCTAGAGTCTAAGAAAGAAGTCTAGATTTCTTTCTTTTTCGGACTGATTTTCTTGTTTGAAAACCTTCTATAGCATGGTGCAAAGTATCTAGCCAAAATAGCTTCTTGACAGGAGAGGTTTATCAGAAGTGTTACCAACCGATAGCAAGCAAAACCCATCTTTTTCACTGCACTTGTAGGTTCTCATATGTTCAGGGGAGCAACTTTCGAAGTTTCTTGTAAAGATAAAGAGTCTTGAATGAAGGAAGACAAGGCAAACCCGCATCTGAAATTTCATAAGGAAGATAAACATGAGGAACATACACAATTTTCAATTTTTTTAGGTCGTGTAGATGCCACAATTATGCTTTCTAAAAGCCTCTTATTTCATTGGCTCCTGCTTGGTGCGCCTGTACTCTGAGCATCCAGCATTGCAGCTCATAAATCACTTGTATGCACAGAAATCTCATTTTATATTCTTTTCACTATTAAAATGCACTTTGGTGGACATGCTGGCATTCTTTAGGTCAATTATTCCCAATGCTTAACGCTCTCAACTAGGCCTTCTCCATCTGGGGATCCCTCATCTGCCGAAGTTGTAACTTTTTTCTGGGGGGATTGCTCTTGCATGCGTCTATAAACGACTCATGATGTCCAACACTTAATACCATCACTTATTCTATGTTTTCAAGAAGACTTTAGTCTACCCACTGCGCCATGTTCTGATGAAGTGGTACAGGAGAGAACTATTTCTGTTGGATTTTCATGACAAACATTGTCAAGTATCAGATCATGCATACCCATAGAGTTATACAAGTCGTGTATTTTTCATGTTTATTATAACTTAATTGATGTTCTTTCTTTTTTTTTTAAACTTTTATGTTACAATTTCTACCTCTTGAAACTAGCTAGAAGAAATTAAGAACCTTAAATTAATATTTCAAAGTGAAACAACAATAACAAGAAGAAGACAAATCAGGTGTTGAAGAGCAAGTGAAGTATTCTAGGGAGAGAAAAAAAAAGCTGTTGCCATTGGCTTGAACATGCCGTGTATGTCTCCCACAACATGGACTTTGTATGCCAAGATTCCTGCATGTTTACATGAACACACTAATTACATGGCAATCTCAAGCATGTGCATGCACGTTTCCAATATGTATGTCTTTAAGTTAGTGACATCTGCATCAGGAGCCAACTTTGTCCACTTAATTAATTACATGGCAATCTCAGCCCATTAATTTCCTCGCATGCAAATCAAAAGTCGAATGGTAATTTGCTACCATCGAAACTACGCAGAAATGGAGGTGACTGGGAAGGCAAAGAAAAGGCCAACCAAGCACCACCAAGATTATAATTCATCCCACTAGCAACCCCACTGTCGATAATCTTTCAGCCTCGCTTTGGTTAAGGGTTAACTTTGGGTTAACTTTGAGTTAACCCAAGACTAACTCTTCTTGTGGTTTGATAGAGGGTTTAGGAAAATCTGATTTACATTTATAGGAGTGTTAATATCCAGAGTTAATTTGGGATTTTGAAACCCACCTCCGGTGGTGGGTTTGAGTTAACCCCCTCCCATTTAATACATTCTCTCTCTCTCTCTCTCTCTCCCCTCTTTCTTTAGGTTTAATCGTGAACTTCATGGTTAAATTTTTTATCATCTTTAAATTTTAGTTACTAATATTAAGGATAGTTTTTATCAAAGTGTTTATTATTGTAATGGTATATCTATTTTATAAATTCTATTAAAATTATTCATAAAATAAAAAAATAAAAAAATTAAAAGTGAACCGTACCTTTAAAGGCATATTGACTTTTAAATTTTAATTAATGAGATTAATGATGTTATTTATCAACAATTTTTCATACTCAATGTATTTTATAGAATATATTAAAATTAATTTTTTTAAAATTAATTTGAAGTTGAACATTGGCACATGAACAGTAAACTCAACCCATAATTAATGACATTTTTGACTTTTAAATTTTAATTAGTGATATTAATGCTATTATTTATTAAAAGGTATTTTCATGATATAATCATTTTACAGAATATATTGAACATATTAAAAAAACTAAAATAAAATGAATTTTTTAGTTGAACAATAACCTCAACTCATAATTAATGATGTTTTTACTTTTAAATTTTAATTAGTTAGATTAATGAAATTATTTATCAGGATGTATTTATTTATAGACTATATTTAAAATATTTAAAAAAATTAAAATAAAATAAAAATAAGCTAAAGATCAAGCACAACCCATAATTAATGACATTTTATCTTTTAAAGTTTAATTAGTGAGATTAATAAAGTTATTTATCAAAAACATTTTTTATTTTTATGATATATTTATCTTATTATATATATTAAATTATTTAAAAATAAAATAAAATAATTTTAAGAAATGAACGTACACTCATAGATAAACAATTCAAAAAGAAGAGACAGGTATGATATTTGAGCTATCATTATTATAAGATTAACCTAATATCTATTGAATCACTTTTAGTCATTAGATTAAAAGTAAATTAACCTATCTCGTTACTTTCGAGTTAACTCTCGTCCTAACTAACTAAAAATAAACTAACTCAGAGCTAACTTAAAGTAAATTTAATTAACCCACTATTGACCTAACTCACTGACGAATAAGTGAGTCTTAAATACCTTCCTGCATCATGGACTTCGGCAGCGGATTAGCTTCCTTGATATGAAAGCGTTTGCTAATTACAAACATCCTCTCTCTCTCTCTCTCTCTCTCTCTCTCTCTCTCTCTCTCTCTCTCTCTCTCTCTCTCTCTCTCTCTATATATATATATATATATATATATATATATATATATATTACGACGGCAGGCAACCAAGCTTCTGTGTGCCTTCGTGACACATATCTTAAAGAATTCCGTTCATGCATGTTTTAAATAAGGGGTTAAAAGTAGAAGGATCAAATTCTGTGAAGCTTCTTCAGTTGAAGGTGCGTGGAGTTGATTTTTTTCTCAAACGATCGAAATCAGATTCGTGCATGCCATGCCTTCTCTGATAACTTCACCAATTGGGGGACTGCTTCGTGATCCCCCATGACCCCGGCCCCAAAAAAGGAGGGGAAACTAATGGCGCCCCATCCATCAGTCGCCTTCCCACCGGAAAAGATGAGAATAACAGACGAAAAGAGATGGGGAATTCGATCGATCGATCGATGGATCTCCTTTGGAGGCTGACCGACCCACGTTCGCTGTTCTCTGCATGATCATTGCCTGCCATTGGAGGCCGTGGACGAAAGGGAGCAGACGTATGGAGGAGGAAAACCCTTTTTTAGCCCCCCCCCCCCCCCCCCACAACTGGGAAGATGGGCGATGACGCTTCTCCACGTACATATATATGAGCCTCCCACATGCTCTCTTTTAATACCTTTTGGGTGTCAACTCAGACCCAATTATTTCTTCTCTTCCTCCTTCTTCTTTTATTATTATTTTTGAGAGGGGAGATTGTAAAAATAAAGGTTTTTTGCACGGAAATCACTGTTAGAATTGAATTTATAAAAAAATTACTCCTGGAAATACATTGGCAGACATACAACTATGTAAACTCTAATTGTGCAAAAATACCATTTTAGTTAACTTCCGTCGACGGAAAGACGAATATATCATATAAATTCTGTTATTCCCATCAGTTAGATGTAAAATGACAAGAATACCCTTAGAGAGAGAGAGAGAGAGAGAGAGAGAGAGAGAGAGAGAGAGAGACCAGTTGAGCTGCATATGGAAGACGAGAGAACCGCCGAGCGGCCACTTCTCGAAACCAGGGGAGACGCCTGGGCTGATCATGGTGGAGGGAGGAGGAAGCACGTATTCACCGGAGAGGAAGGGGACATCCCGCCCATCAGGCGGGTGGGGGACTTCTGGAGAGGGTTCGTCGCTGAGTCTAAGAAACTGTGGTACCTGGCTGATCCTGCCATGTTCACCTCTCTCTCCAGTACTCACTTGGTGCCGTCACCCAGGTGGTTGCCGACCATGTGGGCACCCTGTAGCTCGTCGCCGTCTCCGTCGAGAACTTTGTCATCGCCGGCCAAGTTCCTCCAGGCGCAAAGCCAGATGATGGTGATGGCGGTGGTGGTGGGGATGTCGGCAGCGGCGAGGCACTGTTGTGATAGAGACGGCAGGGAGGCGGACGTCAGCAGTGGTTCCTACAAAGCATGTGACGATCCTTGTGCTGATCCTCATGAACACCATGAACACCAGTCCCCTCCGCATGCATGTCGACCCCCCAACTTCCGCGAGCACCCACACACACACTCACCCCCTATGCCGATCCTTTCTCACCGTTCCCCCTCTCTCTTTCTCTCTCTAACCCACACACACACAGCCCTCTGCAGGCCACTTCTTCTTCTCCCGTCGCCTGCACCTCCGCCTCCCTCCACGAGGTGGGGGTCCACGGCCCCCACGACATGCCAAGTCGAACGGAGCCCACCAAGCCCACGATGGCCACCACCAGCCGACGGTTTGGCCGTAGGTCCAATAGCAGGCCGACAACCCGACGCAGGCCTATAGCAAGGGCTGTTCCACCAGCCACCGCCGACGAGGGATCGGTTGCAGGCAAAGCTTTAGCGGCCACCGGGTGCTCAAGCTCAAGGGAAACGGCTAAGGGCGCGGAAGAAACACCATCGCCAGCAGGAGGTGACGAAAATAGGGGACCGTTTTTGTCACCTGTCCCATCAGGGGTAGGGCAGGCCGGCGGAGGGCCCATGGTCGCAGGCGGTAGGCCATGGGTGGCAGCAGGGGCATTAACGGTCGACGGACTGGAGGCGGTCGACGGCGGGACACCAGCAGCCAGCGGGGAAGCGCCATGCTCGAGGGGACCACCGGCCATCGAAGGCAAACCTCTAGAGCAGGCAGGCGACAATCTGGCACCACCAGAAGGAGTAGAGACGGCTGCGAAGGATACGGTACTGGAGGAAGCGACGGCCGCAGCATCTCCCACGGGAAGGAGTAGCCCCGTGAGGTCCCCGTCGGCCGCCTGAAAGGAGGGGCCGGCGGCCGGCGGCCCTAGGGCCCCGGGTGCGGCGGCGGCGGGGGGCCGGGGGCAGTGTCCCGTAGCTTGGGGCTGCGGGGAGTGCTGAGTTGCATCTTGAAGGCCACATGCTTCAGGGGCCTGCCGCTGAACCAGAGGCCGGCATAGTTGGGCGGCGTCTTCTTTAACTGAGGCGGCGGAGCTGGGCGGCAGTTGGGCAAGCTACTCCGTGGGGAAGGGGGCAGGGTGGGGGGGCTACTTCGGCGAGGAGGGGGGTTTCCGACGAGAGGGAGGGAAGGGTGTTAGAAGATATTTTTATTTTATTTTAACTAGGGATATCTTGGTCTTTTCTCATGTCGGGTTAAGATTAACTATGGTTAAATTTTCGGGTAATAACAGATAGTTACGGAGATGGCATTTTTGCACAATTAGAGTTTACATAGTGATATGCCTGCCAATGCATTTCCAGGAGTAGTTTTTTTACAAATTCAATTCTAACAATGGTTTTCATGCAAAAAATCCTAAAAATAAACCTCTTACTTCAACAATTGCAGAAATATTATCATATATTCTAGCTGTTCTATTGTTAAAAACAATCATCTTGGGTGAATATTACTTCTTCGGAATTGTCTCTTAGTTTAGTTGCCATTTAAAATATCAATTTGCATCTATAAAATTAAAAATTTAGATAAAAATATCTCTATAGAAGAGTGTTATTTTCACCGACATATTATGTAACGAAGATAGAAGGGGAGATAAATAGATACATATATGTGAAGAGAAAGAAATAGTTTAAGAGAGATTAGGGATATTTTAACCATCTTTTTTTAAATTTGATTAAATATTAGATAGCTGATTTTAATGGAACACACTAACGGCCAACGATGGCAAGGATACCTTTGCAAGTATTAATTACAACGTAACAAGATTGTTTTTGATAAACTTAGTCGGGACGACTTGACTTGCACGATCTGGCCCGTCTCAGCCACAGATCGGGACGACCGATCTGTGGGACGTAACCGGGTCGCTATATATATTTGCTATTTTATTTTAAATATACGATATTTTATAAATCAGTTGGTTAAATGGCTTCATTCGTTTGGGGACGGTTTGAGT
The DNA here is from genome assembly GCA_022559845.1 of Amorphophallus konjac. Classification (NCBI taxonomy): domain Eukaryota; kingdom Viridiplantae; phylum Streptophyta; class Magnoliopsida; order Alismatales; family Araceae; genus Amorphophallus; species Amorphophallus konjac. Next base: position 248,377,644 of record CM040117.1, on the reverse strand, counting down.
TCGAAACTCGCCGATTTTATAAGTTTTTTCTTTTCTTTTTAAGGTTTTCAATCAAAAAAATTTAAAAACTTAAAGATGTCACGGGATTTGATCCTAGATGCATCTTAGACAATACGAACGAACCACCTAACCAACTAAGTTAAGATGTCTTTTGTATTATTTTACATATATTAGATATTTAAATGTTCTTTTTTTATCTTGGTATCTTACGAGACGGAGCGGAACAGATCGAGACGGTACCATCTCATCCCGTTTTATCTCGTCAAAAAATTGGGACGGCCGAGACGATCGAGACGATAAACCTTGATTATTCGTAACAGTAGCAAAATAAAGATTTACAATTGTTGAAATAAGAGGACATTTTTGATAATTTTGTTTTCTTCTTCCGAGCTACCCCAAAATTTAATTAGTTGGGATAATAGAGAATCTTGACTGGGGGGGCGGGGGGCAGGCCTTCTTTAATCTGTTGTGGTCAGAATCTCGGAAAGCACAAAAAAGTTAAGAGAAACAGCCCTGAATTGCATTGCTCTGCTCCTCGGGTGTTACTCTCTGACAACAAATTTAAAGTTCCATGTAACTGCAGATGGGACTGATGAAGGCTGTGCTGTCTCTTCCGAGGCATACGGTGGGATGGGTCGAGTGGATGGAATTTCATGGACGGCCTGGCGTGTTGACCTGGTGATCCCCACAAATCAAAAGCCACAACTGTGTGCTTCGGATAGCAGTCATTGGATGACAAAGCTGTTTAGAAAAGGTCACAGGGATCAATAGATCAAAGCCTTGTGAAAATCAGGGAGGGGGGATGTGGAAGCAGGGCACCGGCGATGAAGAGGGTTGTGCCGGCGCCAGGTACTTCCAGGTGCTGTGCCCGGAGATGGGTACGGCCGGACAGAGGACGAAGGTCACTGCGAAGTCGCAGGCGAAGGGGAGAGCAGGTACAGTAATTATTCGTTTAAATTTTAAGTTAAATTTAAATTCATATTCGTTTGATCAAATAATTATCTAAATAAAATATTTGACAGATAATTTAATTATATCAGATAATTCGATTATTAATCGAATATGAATTCGGATATTGAGATATCCGTTTCGGATATTATCAGACTAAATACGAATACTTAGATGGACGTTTAAAGATATACATGTTCTATATATAATTAACTCAAATATTAATATGTTATTTGGTTGCTCTTTTTTATCTCTTTTTTTATCTCAACATATAATTTAGAAATAATAACTTCACTTACACCCATTTGATATGTCCTCTCCTATTTTAGGATGAAGTTTAATCTTTTGATAACCTATCTCAAAATAAAAATTACTTTCACTCATTCTTTTTTGAGAAAATAACTCGTAACGCTCCCGCACGGCTCACACGACTCACCTCTAAATAGGTCTGAACAGTTATCCGTTTAAAATTCGAACCGAATTCGAAATCATTCTAATTAATTAGATAATTATTCGAATAAAATATCCGACAGATAATTTAATCAGATATCGGATAATTTTATTATTAATCGGATACGAATTTGGATATCACACTATCCGCTCCGTATTTGATTTGTTTATAGGTCTAAGGAAGAGTGATGTCGACGGGGGCGATGGAGAGGGCCCACCGACTGCTCTGGCAGATGGATCCCAGTTCCTCTATGCTCTCTCTCTCTCTACCATTCTCTCTCTGTGCTCACCCCCTCTATGGAGGGTATCTCCAGCTCACAAATCCCCAGATTCCATAGAGCAAACTTACCGAGAACCCTCTCAAGATGCCCCTTCTTCGTCATTCCTGTCTCTGTCAGCCACGCCATCTCTCTCTCTCTCTCTCTCTCTCTACTCGTACTCTCTGTTGAGGTATCGCCTGAGTCGATGGGAGAATCCCCTTCGACATTCTCTATCTCTCTCTTGCGCGCGCGCTCACGTCAAGAGTTATTTTTATTTTTGACTACATTTGGGTTAAACTAACCATACATGAGTTAGCACTTTTTTGGACCATATAGTGTGCAAAAGGAACTACATGGACTATTAAGTGAAATAGAGAAGAAGATTACAGGGACATATAATGGAGGAATTAAAAGAGAAATATACTTAATTGTAGAGACTAAAAAATAAAATTCCCCTAAAAAAAGGTCTTGTCCTCTTCCACAGCGTCTTTAGTAGGTGCACCTAACGGTGACATATGTTGCTGCACACTGCAATTATTAACTCCCGAGAAGGCAACCTCCTACTTCCAGGCAGAGTATGCATGGCCATCACCATGGTCGCAAGGAGAGACTATTATCCTCCTGCACTTTCGATGACCATAGAATCCCAACACGTCATGCTTCTTATCCCTAAATTGCTTGTTCCATTGTTCTAGTTTGATATTATTTAATTACCTTGGTCCACATTATCCAGATTAGTAAGAATCATTATCGAAAAGCATACGTTACATGTATTGACAAAAAGCAGTAGACTCTTCCTTCCTCCTCTACCGTTCTAGGTGCCCCTAGAGGCTATAAACAAGAATCCCTGAATTTTTTTGATACTAAAAATTATTGACTTCGCAAGTCACACGAAATCATATTTACTTTGAAATATATTCGGGGTAAGATGGAATAAAATCTAAGTTCGGGGTGAAAAAAATCTACCAATCTTATCGAACCGTACTTTTACCTATTCTCCAAATTTAGGTCTCTTATTTCACCCTTACTCTGTTATCAAAGAGACCCTTAAATGTGCAAGAGTGAGATTGGCTCTCTATTACACCCTTTGTAGGCATTAAATAAGTTCAAACTAGATTTCTATCTCTCACTGACTTGCCAATTGACAAATAAAAATGAAAGATATTTAGTGCATACTCTGGACTAATTACACATATTGGGTGTAAATTAAGTAAATTAAATTAAAAAAAATTGTGACGTGGAAACTCACGTCCTTCTAACTTATCGTATAAGACATATTCTCATCCGACGGTCCAGAAAAATTCAAACATTAAAAATCAAATTTAATAAATAGTGTTGAGATCAATGTTTCTATTATAAAATTTCTTAAGACGTCGGATGGAGATGTACCTTATACAAAAAATTGGACGGACATGGATCTCTCGTCACAATTTTTTTTTTTAAAAAAATTAATTTAGTTGGTGCACATCCTTAGTATGTTATTGTCCGAGTGTGCACCAAGCATAACTAAAGAAAAGTACTAGGCAATGAACTTCAAGAAGAGTAAGTTTGACGGTGAAAAAGACATAGATAAATTTAAAAATGTTATAGAGTGTTTGGTTATAATTTTTTATCTCTTTTATCTCTTAAAATAAAATTTAAGAATATATAACTCACTTAGACACTTTTGATAAGGCCTCTCTAATTTTTTAGGATGAAATCTCATCATGTTATAACTTCTCCCAAAATAATAAGTACTCCTATTACTTTTTGAGAGAGAGAGAGAGGAAGTCGCGTGGCCTCGTGTCCTCCCTCTTCCCCTACGTGCTCGCAAATGAACTCCTCCCCTCTCCCTCCTCCTATGTCAGGCCCCCTCTCCCTCCACCACCGCAGTAAAGATTCCACGCAATCACCTCCGACCTCCTGTCTCGCACTACCGCCGCCTGAGAAAGATCAGATCTTTGGTACCTTTCCCCAGGATGAGAAGGATCATCTCATGGATGAAGGCTTGGGTTAAGTGAAATGGGCTCACTTCCTCCCATGAGAAAATTGGGTGTCTTGGGCTTCGAATGAGTGCAAGGCTGGAGTTGGAATCTCTGGGGGTTCCTCTGGTTGAGGCCGTGCTCTACAATTGAGGGAGGGGATCCTGTTAAGGACATATTTGGGAATAGGTAGCTGAACGGATGAGGAGGAGGAGTTTAGGGCGACGACGATGATGGGCAAGACCAGGAGAGCGGGTGAAGGAAGGGTCTTTAAAGTGGATGCTTAACCACCAAACCTTGTTCGAGGAGGCGTTCCAAGAGATGGGCTGGTCACCATCGGGCTGGAGGAAGTGAATATCGAGGCTCGTGTTTTGTCTGTTCTTTTGAGATATCTCTTCATGGCAATAGCCCACATTGACCCCTGCTCCACCTCACGAGTGCCCCCCCGCCTCCATAGCCATAGCTCACACCACCCAACTGTCTCGCCACTGGGCTGCACGACCGGCCGCCGTCCATCGACTCCTTCTTCTTCCTCTAACGCCCTTTGCAAACCCGTCGCCACCATTCGCTGAGGACACCACCGCTCCCCCAATTGCTACCCTGTTCCTCCTCCCTCTTCTCCCTCGAGGTTGTGGGAGGACCGCCCAGTCGCTCATCGATGACCATGTTCCATCTTTTCCTCTCTCTCCCCCTCTCTATGACACTGTAGCAAAGTCTTAGAAAAAGAAAGAGAAAAAAATTAGAAAAAATTAGAAAAAAAGGAGACAATGAGTTAGCAAGAGGGCCATCTCGAACTTTCCCGCGTCAATTTGGCATTGTATCTAGATGCCACGTCTCTCCTGATATAGTGCGACAAGTTTAAGCATGATTATTCTTTCAAATAACTTCACATAAAATTTAAAAGTTATGACAGTTTTATCGAATATATAGTTATTTATTTTTATCAATTTTAAAAATTAAATTAAAAACTGGTACAATATAATTTTTAAAATAAAAATATATTTTTTATTAAAAAATGTTTCCAAACACCCAATTAACCTTTAGAATGGATGGTCTTCTATCTCTCGGACACTGCAACGCGTCTCGTGCAAACAGGATGTGACGGTCAGCATTCCTTGTCATCGTGGACTCCTCTGAACCCTGTACATATCAACAGTGTGTACAAGGTACCAACTACTTGCACCCAAGAGGGATAAAGACTTGGAAAGGGACAAAAGAGCCCCAAGCTTTCTGACTTTTGGCGTCCATTATTCATCTGATCTGACGGCTGAGACGCTGCCACGCGTAAAATAAAAAAAAGTTTCTAACATATTGGGAATCGAGGGCTCCACGGGACCAAGGGCCAGATCTGTCCAAAAAGGGATGGACGGCTCGAGGAGTGGTCCTCCCCTTCCTGCACCACACGATGTTGTTGACGCTTTCGGGGGCCCCACCAGATTGGGCCCACCAATGGTTTCTGTGGGAGATACCAGGGCCACATGAACTGGGGTGGCTCAATGATTGGGTGGTGGCGGATTTCGTAATTTCAAGTGGAATGTTGCCAGGTGGAGGTCGACGACAACGGCTAACCGCCGACGGAGATCGTCACCCGTGACCGCTCGATGCGTCCCGGGGGCGCGTCAGGGAATGGGCCGGTTTCACGGGCTGGCCAGGGGTTCACGTGGGACCCACCGGCGCCCCGCGGGGCTCTCGATGGGTAGCTTGCTGTCGGGGAAGTGGGTCCCGGTTCTTCGGCAGCATTGCGGGTATGGTCTTCTCTGTTTCTTGTGGTGTATTTGACTGACATTTGATGGAGGGCGACGTGAGGGTGGCAAGTGGAGCTCGGCATAATTGAGATGGCAACTCTCTCTCTCTCTAATATGAGAATGAAGTTCTATTTGCCTAACAATTTTATGTTAAATAGACTAATTACATAATGGTATTCGGCTAGTGTCTTAAGGCGCGATTGGTAACACGTTGAGCGGAAATTTCAATGATTAGAATCTTCGATAATATTTAAGTACCAACGAACGTCCTCCAATTATGTATGGATTTTTGAGCTCTAAAAAATTTAGTACGAAAGAGAATCAAACACGCCGTGAGTCAGTTTCTCTAATCCTTCAAAACAGAGAAAGATGAGATTCTAAAGATTTTACAATGACGGTAATTCATCCTATGTCAATGGTCAGTACGGTGGATTAAAATTTTAAAGATTACTCATGGCAGAAGTGTTATCAATCGCGCCCTTAGGACCGATTTGATATTCGAACTGTCGGGCAGATGACGCGTCCAATGAGAGAGAAAGCAGCGGGGGGTCCACACTCTTCCTCACACACAAGAGTCTTATTCGACCCCGAACGATGTGTTCGACCCCGGAGGGTTGAACACCGTATCTCGCCCGAGAAACAAAGAGGGTCTTATAGTAAGAGTTGTTCATCTTTCTGTCTACAAGATGCCCTTTTTTTCTTGGGAAGGAGGGAGGCATGCATGTGTGCATATGTAAATCTAAATGAAGTAATTAAGATGTGTAATATTATTACATGCAAATTTTACAATTCGATTCGCACACAGGTGAGGATACAATGAAAGTTAAGTTAGTTAGTAGCCGAAGTGAATTTGACCTCAAAAATCAAAAAAGAAAAGAAGTGTAATAACATGCACACGTACGTACGTATATACATGTTGGTATATATACATATGCAAGAGAAGTATACAAAGTAGTTGCATATGTAGATATATGAGCAATTTGCGTTGCACTTGGTTTGCCTGTTGTGTGTTCCTCAGAACACCGCATGCAGGTGCTTTTTGACTTGGGCGTGTAGTCTTTCTCAGGAATCTATCAAATGGTTTGCGTATCATGGAAAGTTAGAGGAAGGCTGATTAGATTTCTCTTCTTTCCGGTTTACACATGTAAGCGGCATGGATGGTTGAGCTTTTTGACTTTTTTTGCGTGGAGATATCGCAAGGTTACTTATTTGGAATCCTTGGAAAATGGTTGGGTGGAATTATCCTCCTGCCAAGACAAACAAAATCTCTTCTCCTTTTGAAGTTATCTAAATGAAAAGGTTTTAGCATGTGTTTGATTTGATGTAAATTTTAATAGTAATGTTACGTGCATCGAATTCGGTGCACAAAGTCATGTCAACATGTAGTTTGATTTCATTAGCTCAAAAAAAAATTGAAAAGACTCTATACGTAGAAAAGGACGCCCGCGTCAGACTCCGTGCGACGCACTTTTTCAAACATTAAATACGGAGCGCACTCGACGTGAAAATGTAAGAATAAAATATTTTGTGAAAGAGTGAAACATTTTATTCCACGAATGAAAGATTTGATATAGAATTGAAATATTTTGTTAAGTTTCGTGATTATAACAAAATATTTTCATTTCTGTAATATTTTAACTTTATAACAAATGCTACGTTCACATAATAAAATGTTTCATTTGTACAAAATATTTCATTGATTTATTGTTGAAGTCAAATAAAATGTTTCATTCCTATAACAAAATATTTCATTCATATACAAAATATTTTATTCCTACATTTTCAAGTTGAACGCGCTCCGTATTTAATGTTCAAAAAAGCACGCCGTACGAGATCTGACGTGGACGTCTTTTTCTACGCAGAAAGAGTCTTTTCAACTTTTTTGGGTCAACGAAATCAACCGTTATGTTTTGACATGACTTTGTGCACAGGAGTCGATGCACATCATATTACTCAACTTTTAATTAAAAGCAATTGAACACTTCCACAGATTTTCTCTAAATTTATGTACATTTAATTTTTTGCTTCCAATTTAAAATTATAATTTAAACTTCTAGGGACTCCGAGGAAATATTTGACTTAATTATGCAACTATTGACATTTGTTATAGTCAATGTCACTCGATATAGAGGATTCTAAGAGTGAGTTGAACGGTAAAAGATCTTATATCATGGTCCAGAGATCTTGAGTTTGACTCGTGAGAAAGATTTATCTGACTCACATTTAATCTTTGAGATATGTGAGTTCAGAGTTTCCTAATATTATCAGGTTCGTCGTCAAAAAAATAATGTCACTCAACATCCCTAGCTCGTGTCCAAAATAAAAGTCAAAAAAACTTTCAATAAAAACAGATGAATGAAATTATCTTGTCAAAAAATAACCAGCTGATTCGGTTCCTCAATCAGATCTTTAGTCGGACATGTATATCCACTATCCACATATTTCTCACAACTTGTACTAGAACCAAAAAATGAGAATTGTTTGATATTTTCAGCAAATAAAAAAGGAAACGAATGGCAACACGAATCGCCTGTCCATTGTGCTTTATTTAGAGTATATCTCAACAATTTACTAAAATATCATGATAAACTCTTTGCTTTGATGTTCTAGTTAGATTCAATGGCGATTCTAGTGTGTTTGGCAACACTTCTCTTTTTAAGAATTTTTTAGACTTTCTCAATTTTCAGCCTAGACATTTTGAGGGTGTAAACACTAGACCCTAGTTAGAAGATACATGTGATTTCTTTGTCCATATAGCATTTGGCTAGATATTCAAGTGATTGTTTGGCTTCCAATTATTAACTCAAAGTGAAATCTCTACGGATTCGACAAGATATGACAGTACGAGAGTTAGTTATCCAAAATCGATCAGTTAGATCTACTTCTACCCGATATTTATCGCGTTGCAGAGTTTTTATTCTTGGAATCCAACGACATCAATTAACTAAGAGTTTTGAAAGACATTTCCTTCACAAAAATGTCAATTAAGAATTCAAATCGTAACGGAGATCGTCATCATTGCCATATGTTCTCTCAAAAGCTCATATACATTTAACCCTAAGATGATGTTTGGTATCGAGATAAAAGTTGAGAAGAATATGTGTAAGTCATTCTAAGATAATTTATGTCTAGTCTTATTCTCATGTACGTTTAATACACAATGGATGTTTTGTTGGAACGACTTATTCCCGTTTCCAACTCCAAAATCGGGATTAACTATGTTTCCTTTAACTCAGCTTATCCTCGCCCGTTTTAGCCATACCAAACGTAGAATGAGATTAGAGCAGAGATATCCCCGCTCTAACTCGATACCAAACAACCCCTAAGGTGCTGTTTGGTATCGGGATAAAAGTTGAGGAGAATAAGTGTAAGTCATTCTAAGATAATTTATGTCTAGTCTTATTCTCATGTACGTTTGGGACACAGGGGGTGAAATGGGGTTAGAAAGATAGGGATAAGTCATTCCAACAAAAGGTTGGAATGACTTATTCCCGCTTCCCACCGTAAAATCGGGGTTAACTATGTTTCCCTTAAATCAGCTTATCCCCGCCCATTTTAACCATACCAAACGTAGAATGAGATTAGAGCGGAGATATCCACGCTCTAACCAGATACCAAAGTCTCTCTAAAGGTTTCACATTAAACTAGGTCTTGATCAGCTTCCTTTTCTTCCATGCAAATCTTTGGTTAGGTCAAAGAAATGCCGCTAAAAGTTGATGCCATGTCCATAGGCAACAAGAGTTATTAGCTACGTTTTTTTCTGCTCTCTTCTTTATCCCGTCAAACTCACTTTCTTAGTGGTTTCCATTAATCAAAAGATTAGTAGTTTGATCATTTCTTAATTAGACCATTGGTAACAGAGAGGAATTTGTTTTACTTTCAACAACTAGCTAGCTAGTGACTTAATTAAACTTCAAATGTGCGATGGATTTGATGGTTGGTAAGTGGAACAACCACGTATTTCACGAGGAGTCCTGATCATGGAAAAGCAGAACGCCTTGTGCATGTTATACGTGGCTTACGATGTCAACATCAACATTTGAGGATTCTATCGCCGTCCACCTACATTGGAATAATTTTAGTTTGAAATTAGGGTTAGGTTAGATTCGGGTCAGACTTAGGCCGACCCAATCCGAGTTCGATTTTTTAATATTAAAATCTGAATCTGACTCGAACCCGAACTATGTCGAGTCAGACCCGACCCGAGCCCGAACTATGTCCACCCACGTTGCAAGAAGTTTGGTTTGGAACCCTCCGTGCATGCTCACATTTGTAGTGGAGGTCATTGCGATTCTTTCTGATCACGGCGGCGGCCAGTGGATGCACATGTGCATACGCGTGCGTAAATTCATACATGTATGCAGATTAATTGCAATAGTATTTGATAAGCAAACCTAATTAGGAGGCAGATCTGATACAAGTAACCAATTATACAGATGGAAAAGACAATATTGCGCATATCATCATCGTTGGATAAAACTCTACGCACCTTCTAACCTATATATCCATGCGTGTCCGGGAGGAGGTGTGATCAGGATCCTACCTCAAGATGGCATGGACCCACCTAAACATCTTTGAACAATATCTCAGCATATGGATCCCATGCATACATATCATGCATCTTATCTGGTTGGTGGGTTAGAATCACATGTCACCACATTGTCCAAAGCGTCTTGACTCTAGAGGGAGGAAGGGGAGAATGGAAACTGTGTGACTTGTGATTCCTTAATTTTTCTCCACAGACTTCACAGGTTAGAAAATCTAGTCAGATCTTACTCTGCATGGTGGAGCTTCTTGTCCATTTGTTTATTTGTAGGGGTGGGAGAGGAAGGGGTTGTCATGTGAACCCCAAGTGGGGATGCCACCTAACTCAACATGGTACCTGAAGATGACAATTCTTGAGTGGGAAATTTCTCTCCACAAGTGGAGTCATTGTATTTAGATCAATGAGCTGAAGAATAATGAGAAGTTTCATGTGTGCACCCATGATTGATAGGGAAGGGCCATGGGAGAGGGGATGACATGCATGTAAGAGATTGCCTTTTGCATGCCAACTATTGTTAAAGCTAAACATATGCGCGCAGTCATAATTAGTTATGAGAAAAATCTATCTGCACTCACCCGTCAAGGATGCATGCATATTGAGAAAGAATGGGTAGCGGTGGGGGTGTAGGCTTCTCGCTCTCCCCTTTCACAGGTGAAGGTTTCTCTCTCTCCCCCCCCCCCCTCCCACCTTTCACAAGGATTACCATGGGTATAGCTGGGGGTGTAGACTTCTCACTTTCCCTTTCACAGGGATCATTATGGAACGTCGTCTCAAGACTCCAACATCTCTTTTATAGAGAAGAGGGAAAAATTCTCAAAATTCACAACTCTAATTCTTCATTAATTTAAAAGAGGATTACAAGCATGTTTATAGTGGTGCCCTAACTCTAACAAGACCTCTTTTAAGACCTAAATATTCTTAAACAAAAGTAATATAAGACTATCTAGGCCGTACACGTGTCCCAATAATTATAACATTGCCCAAATAAAGATAACATTTTTTGACTCTGAAATTAAGGTTACGTTTGACAAACACAATAGGGGATGGATTATGGCCTTGAAATCTTCACCTCCAAAAATCTCACCAAATACACCCTTGTTACATCAAATTATTCAAAAGTTGAATTATGAGTTTTAGAGAGAGATAGAGAGAAAAAGGAACACTTTTCGTAATCTCCAAAACTTGATCTCCCTCTCCACAGAGTTATGGAAAAAATCACATACAAATCAAAATATATAAAAAAATAAAAAAATGACTCGATTGTTCCGCATCACATATCCACATTGGCTCCCATTGTAACGTGATGACTCCATAGTTCACATTTGGTTGGCCTTTTAAAATAGAAATAAAAATGAGTTATAATCATCTCATGTGAGAGATCATCGATCCAGGAGTTTCCATTCATGGGTTATGGGGTTCAAGTATATCCCCGGCCTCTCTTATCCTGTATGTCTTCTTGGCCTTTAAATTGTTGTTTATTACTGAATCCGAGGAAATGGTTGGTCAGAGAAGAGGAGATACAAAACTATATGTATATAATATTATTTTCAATATAAAAAACATATTATGTTAACTCTAACAGGAGTCCATATAAAAACCAAAACCAATGATAGACAAGCTTGCCGTAGGAATGAGCACATTGCTTGCAAGCAACAATCTGCATGCAGGCAGTACCTGTGATGGTGTATATATGCGAATCAATAACAAGTTAAAAATCGAGCAATCGTATAAAGGAGTCAATTTAGGGCATCCACTTGCAGAGCTAATCATGGGACATATGTGGTGGCACTTGAGCTTAATATTTCTGGGATCGAGTAACATCATAATTAAGATAGATCATCCATGCATGGAGGGTCCAACCCAGCTGCCAATGAAAAGACTTTCTTGTGTGTGCGTGTTCATTGTATATTCTTCGTAGAATTATATTTTTATAAGTACTGATGCATATATCTGATTGTAAGGTGGCTGTTACAATCATGATTCGTAGTCTCTTTCGTATCTATTTTATTAGTATGGTACGATACGGATCAGTATCGACGTGTATCGAGATAAATATATATATATATATATATATATTATAGAATAAAATTATCCAAATGATCTTATATCTTGATTGGTCAGTGGATATGTGATTTAAGTAAAATATCCTCGGAGGATATTTCACATGTCACACTTTTAAACGAATTTTTAGTTTAAATTTAAAGTAAAATTTTTAAAAAATAGAATAAAAACATGCCGAAAGGACGATTTAAATAATGTGAGTCCTCAACCAACTAATTTACAAGAGAAGTTTGTTATAAAAGAAAATATTTAATATTTAAAATAACATATATAATGTACCGACTGTGTATCACCCATCGATCGTACCGATCACCTATTGGTACTGGCCGTAACATACCAATTTGTCCAACCTGGGTTACAATCACACAGCCCTAGTTAATTAAGATCCATTTCTGTCTCTAGAGAATGTCTTTGGAAATAGATGTTTTTATTTGATGGTGACCGATTAATATTACATGGGGTCCACCGGTTGGATTACAACAGAGACTCCAATAAGAGGTGGGTTGTGTTAGTTGTGTACTCTTATTAATTTGTAGGATAGCTCTAAGCCAGCTTTCTGTTATAAATGTGAAGGCATGGCTAGCTAAATACGAAGAGAAGAAGGGGAACATTGTTGAAAGGTAAAACACCGAGGGCTTTTCAAAGATATATATATATATGAGGTTAATTATGGGTTTGACAAGATTCAGCTATATATAGTATTGACAGGAATATTGGATTTTCTCTATTATGAGTTCTTTAGAATTCTCTTCTTTGTCACTTCTTTTATTTATTTATTTGAATAAAGACTGACCGCATCTGATTAACTTGGACCAAAACTTAGGATGGATAGAAAAATTTCCATTTTTTTCAATTTTAATATCCAACCGGAATAAAGTAGGTGTTCAATTTCTTCGTGAGTAGCCAACTAGTTTCACCTTCCACTTATTGGCACTGATGTGAATATCAAATTTTACAGGGTAATGATCAAATGGTGTCGGCACCATGTCAACTTTTTCATGGTGCCGACATTTAGATCGTTCGTCTATTTGGGTGAAGATCCAAAATCGTTTTAATTTTTTAAAATATGACACGTGAACGATTTATCTTTATTCATCTCTAATTTTGATAAAAAAATCTAATTTATCTCTTAAAATATAAATTCAGATCATAAATCTATTTTACCAATCTATTAAAATTAAAAAAATTAAAAATTAAACAAAAAATATTATTATAATATATCAAAATATTTCTTGAAAGTGAATAGTAAATTAGTATCTTCATATTTTATTTCTAATTTTTAATTATGAATATTAAAAATTCTACGTATTGAAAGGGCGAATATATCATACACGATAAAATATAATTTCACATATGATTAGAGTGATTTAATAAAATTTGAACGACTTATATAACGATCTTACGAGAGCGTTCGCATGATCCCGACATCACGTGAACGCTGCCCAATTTTATATTTGATGTTTCATAGCTCGTAATAATTAACTTTGTCATTAAGTAGTGGCGTGGAGACAGGGCAGCAGGGCGTGAAAGCATCTGTTTCTGTTCTCATTTCCGACAAGTCTTCGGTACGTCCATTTTCGATTACGATAACTTGATATTATTGGAATTAAACAATCTTCGGACATCAGAATCTGGCCTCTCAAATGACAAAAAAGATTGAGATACCGGAAACGAGGTTCCATTCCACCCCCTGGCTGTACCTGCTCATAAGTGTGGATCAGATCGTGTGCACATGCTGGTGTCATTTTCTCCCATCTATACTCTCTCTCCCATGAAATATATATATATATATATATATATATATATATATAGAGAGAGAGAGAGGGGGGGGGGAGATGTTCACATGGTGTAGACTCATGGTAATTTGTCGTGAGGCCGACATCTGAGTCCTTCGTCTCGTGCGCCTTCCACCTCTTAGATGTTCACCTGTCAGATGAAAGGTCTAGATATCGATCCCATGATAAATTATCGTGGGATCGATATTATGTGAATTATATATATATATATATATATATAATCCACACTCTGTAGATTTATATGTGGGTTTTGGCCGCAATCAAGGAAGCTTACTTCCATCAAGAAACTATTTTTTTGCATAAATTCAACAAAAGATCAGATTTTTAATTTTTATTTTTGCATTAAAGAGACGCCGGCGGCTCGTGAAAGAAAGGAAAAAAAGGGGGGGCACTTTCTTTCAGCCCATTGGTTTTCGTTTGTATAAGACAAATGACAAATTTGGTCTGAACTGCAAACCTTCTTGTTGCTTATTACCTACCGACGCGGCACGGCTCTCTTTCTTCTGTATTTCCCATTCTTCCTTCTCTCTGTCTGTGTCTTCTCGAGTTACGTGTTGGATTGAACGGAGAGAGAGACAGAGTGAGATGGGGTTGGGGGGGGGGGGGGATGAGACACGGAAGCCGTGTGGGTTCTCCTAACCTTTGCGTATCACACGTCCATGGGGGGGTGCGGACGGGGGGGGGGGGAGGCACGGTCGCTTGGGTCCGACAAGGTGAGCCACTGTGGTTGTGGGGGTGGTGGTCTCGTCACACTGCACTGCACACACGGCAGTCCACGGCAGGTCTCCAGATCGGACAAGCCGAACGCAGCTGGACAGCTCCAAGTGGCTCACACGGCCCTCTGACCCACGACGCGTAGCCAGGTGTGGGAGGTGAGAGGGCTTGACATCGCCATGGTCCCTCCCGCGTCGCGGTCCCCGGGCGCGTTGCCACCCGGGTCCCTCTCACACATATGATTGGTAGGGTTGGTTGGTTGCTGGCTTGCTTGCTGTGGTGGTTCTTCCGAGTCAATGATTTCAACTCGCCCGAGTGGCTGCTGGTGGCCGGATTCCTTTCTTAGGGTTCTACAGTTGTTTACATGGATTGTTATTTCCTGGGATGGACAGGCTGACCGAACTCTTACTGTTGAAACAAATGATTGTTTTGAGTGCTACCTCAGTTGGAGAGTCGATCGGATGTATCTGGGTGACCAAGGTGGCAATCCATGCATGTCTGCCACGCAATGCGATCTCAAGTAGTGTTTGATTACGGGCCGGTCAATGTATTTTTATTTTGTGGGATGAGTTATGCCAATGTGATAAAATACTTATACTACACCTACATAGTGCACTAATTACGTTCAATGATGTAATTAGTGTAATATTTAATTTTTAAAAAAATTCTAATATGACATCTTTTGAGTCTCTTTCTTATACCTCTACACTAGTCCCCCGGTAAAATGTCAATGAAGACCTACAAATTTGGGATGTCTCCTTTGAAATATTGTCCCCGCTACGTCCGAAGGCGGCTAAGATTTTATCCATTTTTGTTGATAAAAGAGCTCTCAAAGGAGAAGATTTGGGTCTTACTTATAAGCACGTGTCCATCTTTGTAATTTTCAATATGAGATCTTTTGAACACATTTCTTAAACCTCTACATATTTCATCTCAAATTTATTTGGTCCTCACGTCATGTCACTCGGCGACATGGGATAAGGGCCAAGCAAAAATAAATTTATCTCCCCTCACATGGTTTGATTTTTATTTTACTTAACTCTCATGTCATGTCACATGATGACGTGACGTAGAGATCAAACAAACTTGAGGTGGAGACCACTCAAATTTTTTTTAAAAAATAATAAGTGTTACACTGATCGGTGCACTAGGTGCACAAAGTGTTTCTCTACTAATTTTAAAATTTTAATGTCGATTCTCTTTGACAGGCAAATGGTTCAGCCGGTGAGACAAATCAGGAATAAAGATCATAACTTTATATCTCGATTCCTAATGCAAATCATCTCTGATTAATCTTCACTTGCACAAAAGTATGATACAGTGAACTTGTGATGGTCTACTCTGACAATCAAAGCGGAACAAAAGGTTAACCCTACTAGATGTCGGCTAACCCTGTGCTATCCCGGAATCCAACATTTAGTTAGGAGCCTGCTCAGATATTTTTCGACTTTTCAAATCCAACTTTGAAAGCAACTTGTACGGGCGAACTGTAGGGTAGGTGACCAAATACGAGTCTCAAATTCTTGTGTGCTCAAGACGAAAGGGTATGACCGTCTGGAATCCAGATGAATATGTGTGTTCATCACAACTCACGAGTAAGCTCAATAAAAGTTTGATTTGGCTGGTTCAACTAGATAAATGAGTCAAATTTGAACAAATTTTAAGCTCAATTAACGAATGAGTGGACTTTGAACATTTGGCCAGATTTGATACGTAGGTAGGGTAGGGTAACCCAGGGACCAAGAGGCCTACCGCCTCCGGTATAATAAGGAATGTAGTGCGCGCTTCACTATGTTGAGCAGCATGCAAAACGGTCTGATCGACGAGTTTGAAAAATGCACCACTGCAAAGGACATGTGGGATCAGTTGAAGTTCTCTTTTGGAGGAACTTTTGCCACCCAACTGAGGACTCTCATTCTGAGATTTGAGATCCACCAGAAGGACATGCTTCATACGATGTCCGGACATCATAGGGTGTTGTTCAGAATAATTTGTTACTTGAAGGGTGCTAGTCAGGATCTCATTGATGAACGTACAACAGGTTCAAGCGGTGATAAGATCTTTACCTAACTCGTGGATCAACATGAAATAGATTTCAACCTACAACGAGGGTATCAAGAGTTTCTCTGATATCTCTCGACAGTGACATTAGAAGTTGAGCACGAAGAAGTCCATCGCGCCAATGCCAATGTCGCCCGGGGTGCATATGACCAACAGCATGGTAGGAAAGGTCCACAGAGAAAGAAGAAAGGGTATGGCAAGGCACCTAGCGCCAAGACCGGACACACGTTCAAGCGTCACCGAGACAAATGTGGTAGAGATAAAAGAAAAGCTAAGAGGAAATGTTTTAATTACAGGAAAGGAGGGCATTTCGCTTGTGATTCCACTGAGCCGAAGAAGGTATCTCTTGTCCTTTGCTCTTCGAGTGTATGTGTTTATTCACATACACTGATTACTCATTCTTATCTTGAGTGGATTGTGGATTTAGGTGTAACGAGACACATTAGAAGGGATCGAGCATAATTCATAGATTATCGTCAGATTCTAGTAGGTGTGCAAAGAGTCTTTATGAGAAATGAAACTAGCGAGGAAGTCTTTGGAGTCGATATGTACGAACTCCCCCTACGGGGTGGATGGATATTGATTCTACGTGACGTGCTCTATATGCCCAGGGTCAAAGATAATCTAATTTATGTATCCAATTATTAGATATTGGGTTTAGCTTGAACTTTGATGGCAGTTGTGCGGACATGACTTTAAGCAATGTTATCTATAGACATGAAACGATAAATAATGGTTTCTTTAGGATGGATCTTGATAATGATGGCATCTCTCATTCTTCTTTTAACGCAATATGTGTGTTAAATTATAAAGACTTAGATTTTACTATATGGCATTCACACCTAGGTCACAGAGCAGAACATGATGACTAGATTAGCTCGAGAGAGCCTCTTAGGCTTACTCGCTAAGGTCGATCTAACCACATGTGAACCATGTATGACTAGTAAAACGTGTTGAAAGCTTTTTGGGAAAATCAAAAGACATTGGAACCTTTGCAGCTAATCCAATCTGATATCTACAGACCCATGAGTGTTAAAGCTCTTCATGGTTACTCTAATTTTCATAGATTCATAGATGATTATTTGTGATATTGTTATGTTTATTCGATCGTTTACCACCACGAGACACTTGATTGTTTCAAGTGCTTCCTAACAGAGGTTGAGAATCAAATGGGAAGAAGGGTTATGGCTCTTCAGACAGACTGCAGACGGAAATATTTGTTAGATCAATTTCAAGTCTTACGTAAAGAAAAGGGTATATGTCGACAACTTACTATTCCATACACGTCACAACAAAATGGTGTTCCTGAGAGGAGGAGTATGACGTTGTTGGATATGGGTAAGTCGATGATGACGCATGCCAACCTTCCAATATCCTTCTATGGGGATGCTCTTTTAACTACGACATACATTCTCCTTCTACTCCATATGAGCTATGGTATGTACATAAGCCCAGCCTGGAAAATCTGTGTCCTTGGGGTTCAGCGGAATATGTCCATGACATGTCTAACAAGTTTGAGAAACTTAGTCCTAAGGCTCAAAAACTTATCTTTATAAGATATCCTAAGTGCTCGAACAACATCCTTATAGATGAATTATGGAAAACGAGGTCTAAGACATCGTTTTTCTTGAGAAAAAATTTCCTAACCTTGGTGACGATGGTAGAAATCTTGATCTATGAGTTAGATGAGCATATTCACACCCTACCATTTTTTGACGAAGGGAGGGAATTTGTTCTTAATCGTATATCTGCCAAAGATAGTATGGATACCAACCTAGTGGAAGCCCACCTATGGAACTAGAAAATCAACACTTCGTACGTCACAACAGCCACGAACAAATACCTCATCGATACTTTCAAATTGAAAATGATGCACTTGTTTGTGAAAACTTGGACGACGAAGAGCCTAGGTCTATCTAAGAGGTTTTCGCATTGTCGTCTAGAAAAGAATGGTAAGTTGCCGTGCAAGATGAGTTGAATTGAATGGCGTAGAATGGAGTCTAGGAGTTAGTGAATCTCTCGCCTGGGCGCAAAACAATTGGAAACAAATGAGTTTTCAAAATCAAGTGTAAGGTTGACGGGTCGATTCATAAATATAAAGCACGGTTAGTGGCAAAAGGTTATACCCAGTCTTTGTACATAGATGCCATTGTCAAAAGATTTGACATGAAAATTTTCAAGAGGGACCTCATATCGATGAGACATAGACTTTACCTCACCAAGGAGATGTTCCTTGATTCTCCTGAGAAGAGGCAGCACATCAGTAGTATTCCTTATGTTTCTGCCATAAGGGTCTATCATATGTGATAAGCTATGTACGAGACCTGATATAGCGAATGTTGTAAGTGTTACGAGCAGGTATCAAGCGGATCCAGGTGAGTAGCATTAGAATGCTGTGAAATGGATCCTTACGTTCTTGAGGATGACTAAGGATATATTCTTGGTGAGTGGAGGAGGTGACTTAAAACTTCAAGGTTACACTAACTCGAGTTTCCAATCAAATATGGATGATAGCAAAGTTAGTTTCAGGATTTGTCTTCACCCTGAATGATGGGGCAGTTGGTTGGAAGAGTTCCAAATAGGAAATAAATGTCGATTCGCCATTATGTAGATGAAGAAGTTCATCACTTAGTTGGGAGTTGTCCCAAGTGTCTCTAATCTAGTACCCTTCTAATGAGATAACAATGGGGTTATTGTGATAGCTAATTAAGGAACCAAGATCTCATCAGAAGTCGTTGCACATTCTGCGATGGTTACACCTAATTAGAGATAATATAGCAAAAGAAAATGTCACCAAAGAAAGAGTTCTTTCCGCTGACAATATTGCAAATCGACTAACTAAAGCCGTTGACTCAAAGCGTTTTGAGTATCAACTAAGGCTGATGGTGATCAAGAGGGAGGTGATTGGATTTAGTGCAAGTGGGAGAATGAAAGAAGTGCATGTCCTACAAATCAATCATTTATAAAGTGATGCCGTCATTTCATATATATTCTCATTATTAATATTTATGACAATTTCTTCGTTATGCCTTATTTATGCGTATTATCGCTTAACGTGATGAAGTTCTTGAATACATATAATGAAGGTTGGATTATAGTGATATTATGATAATGAGACCAATCTTCCATATATATGTGTTCTAAATGTTCCTGGTCATAGGGGTTTTGAGATGGGACATCGAAGAATCTAGATAGACCAGTGCACATAATATCCTCTCATGTGATGAGAGTGACTGATCTCATAGTCACTGATATGGAGACACTAAGATATATATGCAGGTACTCATCACAAGAATAGAGTTCACTGAACTGATCCGATTATAAATCTCTAGGATTGCCTCTCTCTCCACCCACCCTGGTCAACTTGGACCAGGTAGATGTTCAGCGACCTTTTTCTTTCTTTCGCGGGTCGATCGACCAACTGACTAACTGGTAGTCAAATGATCAATTAACAACGCGGGCGTGCCAGTCACGTGCGTGACGATTCAATTGTGCGCTCATTCTGACCCATGTAGGGCGAATGTGAGGTTCGGTCGGGACCAGCAGTCCGCCATACCATAAAGGCTATGGCGTTAATTACATCCCCCACGAGGAGGGAACACCTTTGATTAATTACCGAGATAGCGGGCTGTCGAAGCCGGAAAAAAGGGACTACATGATGATTATTAGTTGAGGGACTTGCATCCTTCTGTGATTAGCATAAGAAACCATCCCATAAGTGGGAAAAGGGTTAGAATGATGCGACGACACGATTCGGAACGGAACCGGTGCAGTGCGTGCGAAGACAGGGATCAAAACGCTTGAAACGGCGCCCTGAAACGTAGGTAAAAGGTTTAAAACGGCGCCATAACCGTAGGTAAAGGGGTAGGCCGTTAAAACGGCGCGGGAAGCCGGGGCGCGCCGGGAAGGGCGCGCCGGGAAGGGCGCGCCGGGAAGGGCGCGCCGTTTTAAGGCGTGATCGCGCATGAACGCGCCGAATTAATCCGACTTCAAGGAAACAGGAGCTTCGTTAGTTTATTCATGGATTTATTAAGATTTTGAATGGTTTTGAGACTTTATTAAGTCAATTGTTCGTGGAATCGGTGCCGCGTCATTTAAAGGCCGAGTCACGGGCTCGCGTGAGGCGATTGTTCCGAGCTTAACTCGTTCGAGCCGAAATTTCGGCAGCATCTCCCCATCCCAAAGGATGGTCGGGGAGACGCAGGGAGTACTCACGTGGCGGAGTAAACCCCTAAAGAGCCGGGTGGCACAACGGCGGCCGGCAGACCCGAACGGATAGGGAGACCCCGAGGGCTAGCCTGCTAGGGGTACCGAGTCCGTGGGTAACGATGAGTGAGTGAGGTGACTCGATACGGGAGCGAAAACCCCGAGGGCTAGCCTACGAGGGGCATGCGACCCGAATCACCACACTACTCGAATCGGGACGACCGAGTAGAGAAGGGAACCCCGAGGGCCAGCCTACGAGGGGCACACGCGTCTCACGGCCACCACAAAGTCCCTTAGAGACTGTGGATTTGAGATGTCGGGACTAACCCGTTTATTATTCACTCATTAGTCCATGGGAGAATCATCAATGCTGGACGGTCCCCAGTGGACAGAGTGCTATCAAAACTGAACAGTGGGGGATGTTCCCCCTCCCCGGGTTACTGATCCACCCTAATGAAGCAGTAGAACGGAGCTGTGAAATCATTCGCGTAACCAACATGCCAGAACTAATGCCTGTGGATATACGTACGTTCATGCATATGCATGTTCACAAATCGAAGAAATATCCATCAAGGAATGTTCATAAAATAATACGGGAATGTGGGGACGCCTTTATTTCCCTCTGTTCATAGTCGAGAACAGACAGGGCATTACGAGGGCGGCCCAAACAGGTTGGAGGAATCCATGTATTGACCCGCCTTACACGGTGAATATTCCTAGCATCCGATCGGAAGAGAAAACCCCCGGGGAGGGGAATCAATGTAGCCCTTGCCATAGCAGGGCATAAAACGTCGAGAAGACGGAACAGGAATGAAATCGTTCGGCCGAAGGAATGCACAATGCTTTGCGTTCATCCTCCATGGCGCCGGCATCATCGCACGGCATCGTTTCACCGGCTGTAAGAAGAAAAGGGGAAACTAATAGGGAAGAAAGAGAAGCGCGGCATTGGCCAGAGGCTCACATTCCATCCCATTCATTCATATAAAAAAGGAATACAGACAAACAAGTAGAGAATATGCATTCCGGCGCCGGCGTTGTCGCTCGGCCGCCGTTTCCATTAACAGAAGAATTCCATTACAACGAGAAGGGGGAAAGAAAATCATCGTGAGGGAGGGGAGGCGAGGCTCATATCATCGCCCCTCCCCTCCTTCACTTACATTCTGCCAGAAGGAAGAAAACTCAAAACAGAGCAGAGGAAATCGCCGGATGAAACACGAACAAACCCACCTCGATAAACAAGAACGGGCGCTCTTCTTCTCCGATTTCGGGAGACCCCGGTGGAGCGGGATGAGGGCCGCCGAGAGCTCGGGCAGAGAACTCGTCGGATCCAAACACTCCTGGACCTCCCCCCTTCCTTTCTAATTCCCTTTTCTTTTCTTTTTGATTCCGCTCCCTCTCTTGATCGGATCCCCCTTTGATCCCCTCTCTTTTTTTTTCTAAAAATCTCCTCCTGATCTCTTCTGTCGACAGGCTATATATAGCCTTGGGGTTAAAACGGCGCCCCAGGAAGCGCGCCGGGTTGACGGCGCCGGGGAAGGGCCCCATCTGGCTTTTGCGCGCCGGGTTGACGGCGCCGGGGAAGGGCCCCATCTGGCTTTTGCGCGCCGGATTGACGGCGCCGGGGAACACCCCCTTTGGTTCTTGGCGCGCCGGTTTGACGGCGCCGTTTTAACCTGTTCACTTGGCGTGTAGCCCGGTGGGCCCGGAGATGATTCCGGAAGCTCCCGTTGACTGTTCCTCTCACCCTGGCCATCGAAGGGCCTTGATGGGGTGTTCACGAAGCTCTTGATAGGACGAATGGCCTTAAACAAGACTTCGTGTGTGTCCGGTCCGAGCGCACGGGTGTCCTACTGACATAGTCTTCGTCACCGTGATTTGTGCTTCTGGCTGAGACGAACTCGGGCTCGAAGCTTCCTTGCAGGATGATGTTACATCCCGGACAGTTCCACCTTGAATCGGTGATCAATCGGCCACTAGCGGGCCCACTATGGCAAGAAGCCGAATCCGTGCCGGATAATCGGGGTCTTCTGCTGACAGGATCTTCGGCCCCTTGTTACGGATGGCCGAGGACATTCTTCCTCCTTAGGAGAGTCATTGGGTAGACCGTCGTCCTTGGTCGGGCGACGGATGTGGGGTAGCGGCACGACGAGGTCGATGCCGGATCATTGGGCAGGCTTGATCGCGCCGCCGGTTGGTTGCGGGTTTACTTCGGCTCTCCTGAGGTAAAGTCCCCGACGTTCCCTTCGAGGTGGCTCGGGGCTTTGTCAGCTTGAGGGGTCCTCTTGATAAGTTGATTTTTATCGGCTTCTGTGCTTCAGTGGGCCGTATCATTCATCCTTGCGGCTTGGTTGCCGAAGGATCATATTTTGAGTGCCAACAAATGCCCCCCAGACGTAGGCGGTGCAAGTGAGGCAGGAATGCGGCAAGGCCTGCGGATGAGCTTCGGTTGGCTGACGGAGGCTCGACCAGCACTTAATTCTGGCGTCGGATGTTGATCCGGCGAGGCAGGAAGCTTGTGGCGTTGCTTAAAACGGCGCGGCCTTTGCTTCGAGAGTTAAAACGGCGCGGCCTTTACGGCGCGCCCTGGGCCTTCGGGGTTAAAACGGCGCGGCCTTTACGGCGCGCCCCGCCCCTTTCTGGAGTTAAAACGGCGCGCCCTCCCCGGCGCGCCATTTGCTTAAAACAGCGCGCTCCGGGGCGCGCCGTTTTAACGAGATGAGAGGGGGGGCCTATAAAAGGCTCTCTTCTCCATTTTTTCTTCTTCAGTCTTCATTTGCAATATTTTTTTCTCTATCCTCATTCCTTTCTCCACCTCTCGCGGCGCCGAGTAGATCTTGGGCTCGGGCGGTTTCGCCTGTGAGTGGGTGAGTTGAGTGATATTGTTCTTTGGGTTTTGAACCCATTCTTCGGGCCCCGGGAGGCTACTCGTAGGACTTGTCCTCGGAGCTAGATCCCTCGGGTGTCCCATTCGGCCCTGGCTTAATGCCTATGGCTGCTTTTAGGGGCCGCTCCCTTTGTGGACGGCTTCCGCTTTCTTTTTGGCAAACCCTCGAGCTGAGGAGATGCTGCCGAAATTTCGTCAGAAATATTGTTTCGATCCACTAATTTCTGACTTTTGTTTGTTCTTTTCCGGGTTCTGTTTTGCAGATAACATGGCTTCCGGCTCTTCTTCCTCTGTATCTCGGGTCGCCGTGACATGGAGAAACGTCCATTCCCTTGATCGGGGGCTCCGACGTGTAGCCGTGGTGGCTGAGTCTTCGGACTCAGAAACCGACACCGTCGATACCGGCCATCTGTTGATCCTCGACAGCAACCAATTCAGGTATGACCGAGGGGACGACATCAGACGGGACCACCCCAAAGACAAGCACCTGATGGCGTTTCTCGAGCGCTTCAACCTCGGTGGGAAGCGTGATTTAATCCTAGTCCGCAGAGCTGAAGGAGCGCTACTGGCGGAGCGGGACAGCCTGACTGAGTCAGTCACATATGGTATGCCCATGTACATCCCCGGGGAACCTAGGAAATGGGGGGCCGTGCTCGGAGTGCAGGAATTATCTCCCGAAGCCGGGATGCTGACGAGGGCGCCGCAATACACACCAGCTCGCTGGAATGAGACCGCCGGCCGTGTTGACAGGGAGAAGCCCATATATGGTCTATTCCTCGCACCGCTCCATTGGGGATATCGAGACGAGTCTTTTCTGTTGGACTGCTTGGCGGTCCGGTTCAAACATCAAATTTCAGTGGGGTGGTTTGGAGAGCTCAAAGCCACCGATGCTCACACCTTCAGACCGGGAGCGGTTGAATTCACAGACTTTGTGTTGCGGCAATACGCCCCCATCTTGGTGCACGCCGGAATTTATCAGAGTGTATACGCTTCCCGGTATAGATACCCGATCTCCCGAGGCCTATGCTGCGGGATGATTGAAGCCTTCTGCCCAGAGTACAATACTTTCTATACTGCAGAAGGTGAAACTTCATTGGATTTATGGAGCCTTTCTCAGCTGAGCGGCTTGCCGATAGATGGAGAGCCGTATGAAGAAGTGTGCTTCGCAGACTGGCTGAAGGACCAGACCGATGGTGAAGGCAACTATTTCACGGGTTTCGCCTATCGTTATTTGATGAAGGCGTATCGCACCCTGCTGTGCCTGACACTTGACTCGCGGGAAGCGCGAAAACCCGGTGAGAAGAGGCGCGTGCGGATGGGTACGTGGCTTCAATATTTCTTTGGTGGGGAGCAGCATTACGAGGACTTCCCCACAGTGGTTCCGACAGCGGTGGCGCGGAAGAAGAGGGCTCGGCGCCAAGCAACATATCCTGCTATCTCAGGGAGAGGGCGACAGGCCGGCCCGAATCCCACGGGAGTTGACGCAGTTACACATTGTGCTGCGTATTTGACATATTGGCTTTGTTCATTCGCCCTTCCCCAAGGGGATGAGACGGTGATTAGGCCGGAGGTGATTTACCCTGCCTGTTTGATGGCTTGGGGGACGAAGCTGTCCCTGTGCCCTGTGGCTTTATGCCTTATATACAAAATGTTGGGGGATTTGCACAAGTCGCGCATCCCCAGGAATTCGCGGACAGTTGGTCCCCTCCACTTTTTCAATGCTTGGGTCTGCACCCTATTTCCGGAAGCAGCTCCCCGGTCAATGCAATCGGATCGTCCTTTGCCACGGATGATCGAATTTGCCAGTGCTGAACCGTCTTCACTGGCGGACCAGCTTTTCGCCATTCGGGGGAAGTTGACAACAGTTCCAACAGATTCCCCTGGCGTTTTGCATTTCTGGAGTTTGGCTGCCAGCTCCAGCCCTCTTGTCAACAGGATGCGGCAATGCCGATTATTTGAGACAGAGGAATTTATTCATCAGCTGACCGGGTCGAAGAGCACAAGGCCAATCTTGGAGCCGGAACTGGTGGAATGGGCGTTGTCTATTCGCCCCAGTGTTCTAGTCTTCAGGAAAAGCGGCTTGCTGTGGCTGGAGCCGTATTATCCTTTCCGCTTCAGTCAGAATTTTGGGTATGACCAGCAAATTCCTTCTTCTTCAGCCCAGTTCAATCTGCCGAATAGACACAGGGCTGGTCAGACGGCTACTGATGAAGCCCGTGGATGGTGGGACTACTTCCATCGCCGAGAGGATGTATCCTTCAGGGTGCCAACCCCGGCTCGCCTGCCCCGAGTGACTCCAGACTTCATCAAGTGGTGGAATGCACGAACGGGCTTTTATCAAAATTTCCGGAAGGATTGTTGGCATGCTGCCGAACGCCGTTTTTTAGACTCTCAGCGGGAGGCCATTCTGGATGTTGATCCAGCCTACTTGAAGAGGCTGAAATCTTGGTCCAATGCTGAGGTGGCGGCATATGTAGAAGCCAGGAAAGCTGCGAAGGGCAAGTCGTCCCGAGCCGACCCGAAGATGCCAGAGATCCAGAGGGATGATTACATTAAGACTCTCTGGGGGCTGTGCCGGGTTAGCAGTGAGAGGGTTGCTCTCCAGACGATCCCCCTTCCGGTGGAAGAACCTCTTCCCAGTACGGCGAGCTGGCGCCCGGAAGTCGACCATTTTCATCCTTATCGGACCTTCATCGGGAGGGAAAACAGGCGGGCTGACTTGTACACCACCACCCCCTGGATATTCACCCTACTTCATTCTCATGGGCTTTCAGTTGACAGTCCGTTAGAAGCCATTCGGAACCATCAGCTTCAAATATCCTTCAAGTATGTCGACGGCTGGGGATTCGACCACTTGAGCTTATATCATCACTTGTCCTCCTGCGGCCATGAAGATTTGGCCCAACTGACGGAGAAAAGTGAAACAATTGGTGATGTATGCTGGCTGATCCGCGAGGCGGCTTCCCGGGACAAGGCGCCAATATTGCTTTACTGGCCACTCAGTCCTCGATATACGGGGATGCCAGGTAATGCTTGTTTTCTTCTTCAGCCCTGGAGTTGCTTCCCCTATATTCAGTGTGCATCTTCTTACTCATGTGTTTTTTTTTTTGCAGCCCGCTGTAGACACGTCATTCCTGACGTCTCCTGAGTAAATCTCATATTACACTATGATACCCCAAGGCGGCCTTCACATTTTTAATTACTCTGGTATTTTCCTATTTTTATGATTTTTTTTACATTTTTTTGAATTTTTTCATGAAAAATCATGGAAGTGTCCAGGCGCCTGGACACCTCCATCAATGACCAAAAAAAATAAAAAAAATCAAAATCATGGAAGTGTCCAGGCGCCTGGACGCCTCCATCAATGACAAAAATATAAAAAAAATTAAAATCATGGCAGGTGGACGCCTCCATCAATGCAAAAACAATAAAAATAATATCAATAATCATAAAAAATAAAACAAAAATCAAATAAAAATATATATATTTATGGAGGCGTCCAGGCCCCTGGACGCCTCCATAAAAACAAATATAAAAAATATAAAATGCCCGTTGGCATAAAAGACAAAAAATAAATAAAAAATACATATTAATGGAAGCGTCCAGGCTCTTGGACGCCTCCATAAAAATAAATAAAAAAATTAAAATGCCAGCCCTGGTATAAGAGACAAAAGAAAAATAAAAAATAATATAATTTTCGAGGCGTCTAGGCCCCTGGACGCCTCCATCAAAACCCTCACGGGCGCCGGCCACCGAACGACGGTCTGTCGTGTGTGAAAAAATCCAAATTATAGAGACGTCCAGTCAGCTGGACGCGCCCATTTCTGAATCACGAGGCACCGCTCACAAAACCACGCGTTGTGCCAAACCGCGTGCGGCCGTCGTCGGTTTTCGGTGGACCTGCTTGAGGCGTCCGGGACCCTCGACGCCTACACAAAAGTATTCCAAAAAAATCAATAAAAATAGAATAAAATATTATTTCGGCCCTGATGGAGGTGTCCAGGGTCCTGGACGCCTCCACCCTCCGGAGCCCTATAAATAGAGGCCCACCCCCTCAGTTCTAGGGGAGCTAAGCAGTGATCCGATAGGCTGCCGGAGCCCAGAGGCTACGGAGTCATTCTTCTAACCCGTGGGGTCTTTTGTAGGTGGAGGTTCTGCCGGCTTCTCGGGTGCCCACGCTCGCGAGAGGAAGGTCATCTTCATCCACCGCGCTTCTACGTCGTCCCCACGCTGCCGGAGCTCCGCCGAATTTCACCACCGGCACATCCAATAAGCCAACTCTTTCCTTTTCTTCGTAGTTCTTTGCATTCATCATCTCGCATCCATCATCTCATTTTCCTCCTACTCGAGTCCGAGAGGGGTTTAAAAGATAACACCAACCAGGTGTGTGTCTTCCCGTTATTTCGTCATTTTTATTGCAAGGATATGAATACTACACATTCATCTTTCTAAGCCACTTGTCATTTGTTTGTCGTTGTTTTGCAAGGGTAGCCGAGGAAAGCCCTCTCCGTCGGCCGGCCGGAAGTAGAGGAAGAAGCAACCCGCCATCTCCCGCTCTTGAGGTAGGCGCGATCACTTTCTTATTTTGGGGTCTTTCGGCCCCTGGCGATCACATCTTTTCATCGAGGCCGCGGCGAGTCACTTCCCCAATGGCCGTTTAAATTTCTGTTCTCATATTCTCTTTATATCCTGTTATATTTCGTTTATATCATCGAGGCCGCGGCGAGTCACTTCCCCAATGGCCGTTTAAATTTCTGTTCTCATATTCTCTTTATATCCTGTTATATTCTGCTCATATCATCGAGGCCGCGGCGAGTCACTTCCCCAATGGCCGTTTAAATTTCCGTTCTTACATTCTCTCTATATTCTGTTATATTCTGCTCATATCATCGAGGCCGCGGCGAGTCACTTCCCCAATGGCCGTTTAAATTTCCGTTCTTATACTCTCTCTATATTCTGTTATATTCTGCTCATATTCTCGAGGCCGCGGCGAGTCACTTCCCCAATGGCCGTTTAAATCTCTGTTCTTATATTCTCTTTTATATTCTGCTCATATTCTCGAGGCCGCGGCGAGTCACTTCCCTAATGGCCGTTTCAATTTTTGTTATTTAATTTCTGCACCATTCCCGTCCCCCCGAGGTCGCGGCGAGTCACTTCCCGCTATGGCCGTTTGAACCCCATATCTTGTTATATTATACTTGTCCCGCTCGCCCCGCCGGAGCAATCTCCCGTGGTGGCCCCTTCTCTCTCTTCTCTCATCTCTGTGTTGCAGCAAACAGCAAAACAAACAAAAAGAAGAGCCCGCGCGCTCTCCGCATCCTCTTCCTCGCTCCATCGAACTCCGAACCGCGTGACGTCGCTCACAGATTGGCGATCACGGTGGGACATCTACTGCTTCCTCTCGGCTACCCTTGCAAGTTCGGCACCACCCGTGCCTCTCCACCTTGGCACCCACGCGCGCCCCCGTTGTGCTCACGGCAGCACCGTCAGTTCTGATTGGTTCTTTGTTTATTACATGTTTGTTATTTCTGTTGTTTTCCCACTCCATATATCTGTCAGCATTCCATTGCATACATCAATTCCTCTTTTCTATCCTTTTTTTCATTTTTTTTTAGGATCACCCTTTCCCGGTGAAGGAAGGACTCTCCGTTTGAGAATTCCTCTCAACGGACTAGAATCTCCTACACTGGGACCTCCGTAAGTCCCCGACATCGAAGAATCTCCTCTTCGTTCACTGGGCTGGTTGTACCATTGAAGTTCCCCGAAGTTAGTCATTTCATTCGTGGTGAGACGAGAGACCCTAGCTGACACGGTGGTGAAACAAAAATAAACTAGGGTCCCTATCTTGTGTGAACTTCGGATCTCGCTAAAAACACACAAAAAAATCATCAAAATCAAAACAAAAAAAAAGGGCGTAAAGGCATCCACTTGTTTGATAATCTCTGCTACCTACTTGCTAGTGTATGTTTTTGCGTTCTGGGAGAACTGTGAGCATGTCTCACGAGTCTTCCGAGGAGAACCACCCTAGCCGTGGTTTGACAGCCGACCCGCGAGTCTATGCTATGGACTCGGGTCCTTCTCATGACCCCTCGCATGAGGTGCAGGTTATTGCCGGGGACACGTCCCCACCACAGGATATCACTTCCTTACTGGGCGTCCTCGCCAACACGGAGCTTACCTCTGAACAGCTCCGGGCCTTCCAGGCCATTCTAAAGGGGAAATCTGTTTCCCCCACGCCCCAGGAGTCAACTCCGGCTATCGCACCTCTCCACGAGTCCGTGCAGGCCATTCCATCTCCTTCATTGGCGCAAGCCATCCAGTCTCCCTCGCTTCAAGGACAAGCGAGCCAACAACCTCCCTCATTCCAATTACCGTCACAATCTCAAACTCCCGGTGTTCCTCACACACCGTTTCAGCCAGGGCCAACTGTCGGTGGTCCGACAGTTCCCTCTCATTCCGGGTTTCCCCCTCAAGTCTCCGGGAGACAGTTTCTCCCCCAATGGCAAGTGCCACCTTCACCCCCAGAGGAGCTCGCCCAATCGCTCCTCAACAGGTTCAACCGCATGGACGAGCAGTTTCAAAATCTGAGAAGGATGGTGGACGTGAAAGCCACCCCGGAGGTTGCTTTGCCAATCCTCCCCGTCATTCATCTTCCTCCCTCCGAAATGCCCACGTACCGCAGATACAATGGTACCGGCAACCCCTTCATTCATCTCAAGGATTTCATGTATGAGTCCTCTTACTGGCAAAACGATCAGAGGTCCCTGGCATACCTCTTTCGGAGATCATTGGATGGTCCTGCGCTTGAGTGGTTCTATTCTCTGGAGCCCCGCGAGGCCGAGAATTTTGAAATAGTGCAGAGAAGGTTCTTGCAGAAATATAGGGATGGGGTCGGTCCCTCACGCTCCATTACCGACCTAGTGGCCGAAAAGATGAAACCCGACGAGGATTTTGTCCGATATGCTGATAGATGGAGGTCTCTGGCGGAAAGAATAAGGGATACCCTCTCCGAGCCCGAACAAGTGAAAATGATTGTGTCTAATGCAACCCCGCAGTTCAGACACGTCCTCGCCATGAATAAACTTACTACAATGGAGGAACTCTATGAAAGGGCCCGATACATCCAAACCCAGCTAAAAGACTCCCCCATCATGAACATGTTTGAGTCGCCGAAGCCCAAAGTGGTCAGAAAGACAGGCGCTGGTGTCCCGGGCGGAGCCACAGAAGGGGTCGTGACAAATGAGCAAGTCAGTGCGGTCAACAATGCCAACTATGCAGTCAACCCAAGGCCTCCACAAATGCCTCGACTACCCCTTCAATCAAGTCCTTTCCCTCTCCGTCCTCCACCCCAAAATAATCCACCCCAGGATAATATGCCTCCATTACGCCAACCCCAACAACAACAACCACAACCTCAGCAACAACAACCACCGCTTCAGTACAACCAAGTTCCACCCCCGGGGAACTATGGTCCCCAACAGCAACAAAGGAGGCCGCTCGGTCCTAAGAGAGCCTACTATCCACCATTGCCAGAAACCTTAGCAGATATTTTTAATGCCCTCATGGCATCAAACCAACTCGCCCTACCCAGAGAAAGGCCCGCGTGGCCCCCCAATGTTGATACCTCCAAATACTGCGTCTACCACAGGCAGCCAGGACACACAGTGGATTACTGCTTCCATTTCAAAGATTACATCCATGATATGAATGATGAACATCAAATAGATTGGGATGAGATGAGACGGTATGTCGCGGCTCTCAAGGCTAGGAGACCTCCTCAGAGGCCACAGCAGCAGTTACAACAGCAGCAGCAGCAGCAACCACCACAACAACAACAACAGCCTCAGCAGGCCCCACAACAACAGCCCGACATGGGCATAATCCAGAATCCACTACCGGAGCACCAACAGCCCAATCATCAGGTTAACCCCATCTCCTCCTTCCCGGAAGTCGGGAGAGAGCAGGTGTGGCACCAGGAAAGTACCTCCATTCTTTATACCTCCAACCCTATCGTCATGCAACCCCCTCACCTTGCCCGGGTAGCACCTCTCTCTCATCAACCCGCATCGGTATCGCCTTCACCATTTCCATTACCATTACGCCCTCTCATCCGCACCCCGACCTCCTATCAACCGACACTCTCTACTACGCCTTCACACCCTCTCACCTTCTCCCACTCCCCCACTTTACCATCCACCTCTACCACATTTACCCCTACGCCTTCTAAACCCCTTATCATCCGTCCACCATACATAACCCCGTCTTTCTCCACCACATCACCACTAATGCCTTCAAAACCACTCATCACCCACCATCCGCCTCAAAACCTTACCCGTTTCAAACCTTACCTCCACCTCCACCTTCCAAACCCCTTATCCTTCATAATCCGCGCGATATCCCCTCTACCTCCGCCATGCCTCCACCTAACAAACCCCTCATCAGAATCCCTGCTCCCGTCATCACCCCTGCTTCATCAACCATTCCTCCACTACTACCCCTCAAACCCCTGTTAAAACCCACTGCTACCCCCACAGAGGTACAAAAGCCGCAGGCAATGGTGCTCCGGAGTGGAAGGATTTTCCACAGGGTTTTCCCCCACAACAGTCAGAATCCCGAGCAATCTCAGCCAGAGAAGGATGATGCAGAACAACCAGAAAGAGCTATCCCTGGAACACAGTATGATCTACTGAAACACTTGGACAAGACGCCTGCCCGGATCTCCATCCTAGAGCTACTTCAAAGATCCACATCCCACCAGGCGGCCCTGATGGAATATCTTCAAAAGGTCATGGTTAATGAAGACCTCCCCGTGGAGAAGATTTCGACCGTCCTGACCCCAACCGACACACAACCGGCCATCATGTTCCACAACTACGAGCTCGCTCCCAAGGAAGCTCGGAAATATGCATTGTGCATTTCAATAAAAATTAATGGGGTATCCATAAACCCGTGTCTTGTGGACACGGGTGCATCCATAAATGTGATCTCCATGAGCACTCTTCAGTTGTGTGGGGTTGGCGAGGAACAAATAAGACCTTCCTCGATCACGGTCACGGCTTATGACAATAGCAAAAGGCCGCCGCAGGGGATGATTATTCTGAAGGCAGAACTAGGCCCCATGTCAATTCCCACGGAATTCCATGTCCTCGACATGGACTCCACATTCAAGGCTATACTGGGTCGCCCTTACATCGAAGCCATGGACGCTGTGCCTTCCACCAACCATCAGTGCATGAAGTTTCCTTATAATGGGAGAATTATTAAAGTGGTCAGTACACCGGTCCTTCACACAGTGGATGCTATCAACACCTCTCTGCCTTCTGTTTGGCCGTCTCATCGGCCCATATTGTCACTGCTGGACGTACGTGATCCATCTCATGTTCCACTAGCACCACAGGAGCCGGTCAGGGCAACCGCAACATCCTGTCTCCCTTTTCACTCCAAAGGTTGGGAGATTATAAGGAACATCGGCTATCAACAGGGAAAAGGTCTGGGCGCACAGTTACAGGGTATGCTCAAGCCGCCAAAAGAAATTAGGCCGAACCGTAGGTTTGGCCTAGGCTTCAAAGGACCGTTCAAGGCAGATTGGAAGCCCCTCACGTGGACTCTATCAAACCACTTCAACAGAGGGCCCGTTGTTCAGATGGGAGATCACCCACGAGAAGCATATGGAGGATCACATGCTGTATATTTGGCTGAAAAATGTCCGAGGATCACCAAAAGAGGTAAGATCAAAGATCCGGAATGCGAGTGGGACAAATGGTTCGACATATGGGACATTTCCGTTGCACTGGAAAGGATGTTCTCATCTCCACAGCTTGAAGGACCACCATTGATCTCCGAAATACCAGAGAATATTACCACTCTTGCCAAGGTTCCAAACTATCCTCGTCCTCGCCAGAAGGACTCTGTCATCGACGGATCTTCATCCGTCCTCAACATTGCCGTCGACGGCTCATTAGCCGCCATCCTCTCCATCCACTCGTCTCAGCCTTTGCTGATATCTTCTTCCTAGGCCAGACAATTGTCTGATGATCTTCCCAGGTCCCCTTCTTTGCTTACATACCTACGCGGGCTTTTCAACCCGCGCCAGGTCTTCAACCATGATCTGCTCTACGAGCCCCACAATCCTCTAGCCATAACCACTTTCCTCTCTCCTCCAATCTCTTTTCACTGCTTTGTCATTAAAAATGAAAACGAAAAAAAAACGTCAATTTTCAAACTCTCCAACAACACATCTTCGTTGAGGAAACCTCCTACATCTCCCACGGGTGCGTACCGCCTTGCGGACCACCCGTCCAAGATCCGATGAGCGACCTTTTCTACCCCTCCTCTGAGGGGTCTTCTCCTGTACATTCTACACCATCCTCCTCATCTTCCTCTTCGTCTGTAAATATTGTCAGTCAATCTAGGAATGATAGGCCAAGGGAAGTACCTAGGAAGAAATCCAAGGGTAGGCAGATCCCTCGTCGATTCCTTCTGGATTTGGCCGCCAGGTGTCAGGCCCTTCTTGCCATCCCCCAGTTGTTAGAAAATCCCATCCATCTACCCGAAATAGAATGCGAGGGCGACTGTGCATCTGATGAAGGGTATGGAGTCTACGAGATCACGAATGAAGAATGCCCCACTGAAGATGAGGGTGAAGAATATGAGGATGCGGCGGGCGCATACGCTAGCGGAATGAGGAAATTCGACGAGCCGTCAACCGCCGTAGAAGAATCCACCAAAGAAGTCAACTTGGGGACTGAGGAAGACCCTAGGATCATCCTCATAAGTGACAACCTACCACCCTCTGAAGAAGAGGCATTAATTGAGGTCCTCAAGAAATATAAGGACACGTTTGCATGGAGCTACGAGGATATGCCGGGTCTGGATTCAACCTTGGTCGAACACCGTTTAACCCTAAAACCAGGGTCCATCTCGGTAAAACAAAGGTTAAGGCGTTTCCACCCTCAGATGGCTTTGAAAATGAAAGAAGAGGTCGATAAGCTCCACAAAGCCAGGTTCATTAGAGTCGTTCTTTATCCTCAATGGGTGGCGAACATTGTCCCGGTCATGAAGAAAGATGGGAAAGTCAGGATTTGCATTGACTTCCGGGACCTTAACCGCGCGTGTCCAAAGGATGATTTTCCCTTGCCTCACATTGATGTGTTGATTGATAACACGGCAGGTTATGAAACCCTCTCTTTCATGGATGGATTTTCAGGATACAATCAAATTCGTTTGGCAGAAGAGGATCAGGAAAAGACGTCATTCACTACCCCTTGGGGAACATATTGTTACGTGGTCATGCCGTTTGGGTTAAAGAATGCTGGAGCTACTTACCAAAGAGCGATGATGGCCATATTTCATGACATGATGCACATATATCTGGAAGTGTATGTGGATGACTTATTGGTGAAATCAAGGACCAGGATGGAACATCCAGAAGTTTTGGCTAAGGTCTTGCAAAGGTCAAGAGAATTCCAATTGAAAATGAACCCGAAAAAGTGTGTGTTTGGTGTGTCGTCAGGTAAATTGCTGGGGTTCATTGTGAGTAAAAGAGGGATCGAGATAGATCCCGACAAAGCCAAGGCTATCAGGGATATGCCGCCTCCCAAGAATTTGAGGGAAGTCCGAGGTTTAATCGGCAGGCTGCAGTTTATTCGTCGGTTTGTGTCTCAACATTCACAAAGGTGTAGACCTCTCTACGAGTTGACCAAGCCAGGAGTAGAATTCCACTGGAATTCTAAATGTCAGAAAGCTTTTGAAGGGTTGAAGGAATATCTGGCTAGTCCACCCGTTCTCATTCCACCTAAACCAGAAAAACCTCTGATCCTTTACATCTCAGTCTTGGATGACTCCGTGGGAGCCGTCCTCGCACAAGCTGATGAAGAAGGCAAGGAACGGGCAACCTATTACTTGTCCAAACTTCTCAATCCCTGTGAGCAGAAGTACACCGGCATGGAGAAAACATGTGCTGCCCTCGTTTGGGTAGTGCAAAAATTGAAGCACTACTTCTTGGCTCACGAAGTCCACTTGATTGCTCGAATGAATCCTATCAAATTCCTTCTGGAGAAAGCCGTCCTTACGGATAGGCTAGTACGCTGGCAAAGTTTTCTCTCTCAGTTCGACATCACCTACATCCAGCAAAAGGCGATTAAAGGTTATGCCATAGCCGAGCATCTCGCTCACCATCCTCTTCCCAAGTTCGATCCCGTCCAATCAGAGTTTCCAGATGAGGAACTAATGTCCATCAACCAATCAGATGAGCCAATGTGGACGCTATATTTTGATGGAGCTCTGAATTCTCAAGGGAGAGGAATCGGCATCGCCCTCCTGTCGCCGGAAGGCCTCACATTCCCATTGGCATACCAGCTCAAATTTCCAGTCACCAACAATATAGCCGAATATGAAGCTCTTCTAGCTGGCCTAGGACTCGCTCATTCTTTTCGTATCACTGAGTTGCGAGTCGTAGGTGATAGTCAACTCATCCTTCGCCAGGTACTCACTAAGTATCGCACTCGCGATCCCAAACTCAAGCCATACCAAGAACTCACTGCTGCCTTTGCCAAACTGTTCACAAAACTGATCTTTGTTCATATCCCTCGTCATCAGAATATTCTCGCCGATGCCCTCGCCTCATTGGCATCATCCATAAGGTTCCCTCTAGGAAGATGGTTTAAGTCCATTTCCATTTACAAACTTCACGCCCCTGCAGTCGATGATGCTTCCTACGTAAACATCAAAGACAGGATAGCAAGGAAGATCCTGCAGGAAGATATCCTTGAGAAGAGGGAGCTCATGTTGGCAGAGGCCGAAGAAGAACTGGCTGATGAAGAGAAACCATGGTTCTATGAAATTGTCAAATATTGCCAAGATCAGTCTTATCCTGAAGGGGCCACCACAGAGGACAAGAAAGCCATAAGAAGGGTGGCTCAGAAATACACATTGATTGGAGGTCTACTCTATAGGAGGAGCCTTACTGGTATTCTGTTAAGATGTCTTGGTGACGATGAGGTTTGGAAATGTGTAGAAGAGACGCACTCGGGTGTGTGCGGTGGCCACGTGAATAGTCAGATGCTCGCCAAGAAGATCATTCGTCAAGGCTTTTATTGGCCCACTATGGAAGAGGATTGTGCTGTCTATGTCCGTAGGTGTGTCAAGTGTCAACTTCACGCCGATAAAATCTATTCACCATCTTCCTCACTTCATCCAATATCCTCCCCATGGCCTTTCTCCATGTGGGCATTCAACATCATTGGTCCCTTAGGTGATCCCAATTCCCTCACCAAGCAGAAATCTTTCATCCTTACTGCGACGGAATACTTCACCAAATGGGCCGAAGCCGAAGCTTACGCGGAGATCAAGGCGTCAACAGTCTGCAAGTTCATCATGAAGAACATTCTCGCCAGATTCGGCGTCCCAAGCACGATCGTAACCGACAATGGGCCACAATTCATTTCTCAGGACCTACAGGACCTCTGCAAAAGGTACGCAATTGCGTTGCATCATTCATCGCCTTATTACCCACAAGGTAACGGTCAAGCGGAGGCCACCAATAAAACATTGCTCAAAATCATCAAAAAAACCTGCGAGTCTAGTAAGTTTTCAGACTGGCCAGAAAAGCTTATCGAAGCCCTATGGGCCTATCGCACCTCAATCCGTATCCCCACCGGGCAGACTCCATTTGCCCTCACTTATGGTATGGAAGCGGTAGTCCCGTACGAGACTCTGATCCCTTCTCTCAGGGTACAATTGGATGAGGAATTTCCCCTCGACGATCGTCGTAATTCACTCCTCGCCCAGTTGGAACTCTTGGATGAGAAGCGGCTGGCCGCCGCCGAACACGCGCGTGTGTATCAAAATAGACTCGCTCGCTTTTACCAAAAGAAAGTCGTTGAGAGAAAATTCAAAGTCGGTGAGATGGTCGTAAAAAGAATTTTTGTCAAACCTGGAGGGCCGCGTTCTAAGCTCCAACCCAATTGGGAAGGACCATTTGTAATTCAAGCCGTGCACCCTGGCAACGCCTACAAGCTAGTCAACGCCGAAGGGACCGAGTTATCCCACCCTTGGAATGAGCTTTATCTTAAGAAATACTACCCTTAGCACAAAACAAAAAAAAATGATGAAAAGATAAAAAACATCAAAAACAAGGAAATATTGAAAACCACTAAAAATATGGAAAATTCAAAATGCCGATGCCTGGCAGGCACCATGTAGTTAAGTCCCTGCATCTAACCTTCATGTTAGGATAGGGCCCATTAAGGCTTGGTAGGCACCGGGTCTTGGTTTGCCAGAACCGTGGAGACCCCTGTCCGGCCACGTCGGCCTATGCTCGCTCGAAGGAAGCTAACATGTGTTCACTTATGTATTTTATTCAAAAAAGTTGGTAGCATCACCTACGGTAGGGCCACACCTAGAAGATCTCCGGAAGTTGTAATCTTTATTCTTTTCTCTTCGACCAAATGAGACAGTCGGCGCCCTTAAAACGCTGAGCATGAGAAACCGAAACTCAAACCCCAAAGGCAAGAGTAGGACCCATTTCCTCGAGCATCGATCAGAGCACGAGAAGAGGGCAGTGTCCCCGCAGGCATACGAAGAGTGAGCCCACCAACGTCAAACGACTATATCTTCCTCACAGAAAGAAATACAAAATCAAAATCAAGAGAAAAGCCTGGTCGTGACCGTGCCTGGTACGATAAACGGAACCCCTCAAAGCAAAAGTCTGAATCCACAAAGGGGGGCCGTGGAATGTAAATGTTCGAGATTTGGTCCGAAGTTGTCCGAAAGGAAAGAGTTAATGGGCCCTTATTCGCTCGCCGGGTTAACGGCTTTGCCGGTCCTCTCAGGAGGTTTATCCCCTACGCTCTTCCTTCTCCCTCTAAAGATGAAGGTTCGATGGAGTTTCTGAAAGGTGAAAACTGCCCAGGGTCTGCGACCTTATTTTAATATACACATTTTGGTTGCCTACTTTGAAAAGCAAAAACTATCGCTGCGAAGGAGTCTCTGTGTTTCTGGTTGGTCAAGACCCCTGTTTACCACCTTGATGTCTTCTTGTTTAACCTCGGGTTTAGGCCAATGCAAGCGCGTCACCTATGGGTGCGACGGCGTCTGATTCCGGGTCAGCGTCGCGCGGTTGGTCGTTAGGGTTCCAGGGTGTTCCATCTTATACCATCTAGAGTTGTGAGGAAACAGACCCGGGTCGGGCAAATCATCTACCTCAAACACCTTTTGGGTGAATCCCTGTGGTCGGAAGCAACTGGGAGCCTAAGCATGGCATGACGGTATTGTCATCAGGGTAAGTCTTAGCCGGCGGGATCATCATTCGAGGGGTCTAGAGGCCCAAATCAACCTAGATGTGCACTTATGATACCTGGGAGGTTAGTAAGAAACCCCTGTCTCACGTAGGTTAGGTGCCATTTGGGTGCTTGCCGGGCGTTAACAATAAAAAAATTGAAATGATAAAAGCACAAAAAAATGGAAAAGAGAAATGTACATATTTGCAAACAAAAAAAATCTTTTTATGATGAAACAAAAAAAATATCAAATATAAAAAAAGAAAATAAATCAATTTTGCATGATTACATTTGCGTGCAGCATCTCACTTTTTAATATCGCTTGCATTCGTGTGCTTGCCTGTCGCATTTATCATCACCGCATCTTTCCCTTTCCTTCGTTAAATAAAGACTTGGCCCCTTGACCAGTTATCAAGGACAGTCACAGTGACCATTTGCTTATTGAGCAAGGGGCCAAGTCAGAACAGAAATTCTGATTTGTTTGTTTCAGTGATATGTGCAGGGATTCAGGTAACTGAAGCAAAGGTGAAAAATAAACAAACCAAACCTTGTGTTTTATTCCAAAAAATAAAAAATAAAAAATTTACATCAAGTTCCGCCCTCTCTCTCTGCATTACTCGTCCCACTACTCTCCGGGCAAAACACTCTCAAAGGTGCTACCCAACTACGAAAAGCGGTACTCCTGCCGCTCTGTACTCCTCTTCCTATTCCCACATCCCGGCGTTGATCCACGAAAGCAGCAGAGAAGCTACCAACATGAAAGCCACGCTCTCGTGCTTTTCGGTAGCGCTCCTCACCATCTCTCAGCCACTGTTCAGCAAGACCAAGGCCGATTCGGAGTTCGAATAGTTGGGCCTCCATGGCCCTTCGCTCCTCCCTTTCAGCCAAACTGTTGGCTCTTTCTCTCTCTGCATTTCTTTCCCTCTCTGCCCGTTCTCTCTCACGGTCTTCCCTCTCTGACTGGAGAGTGATCCTCAGTTCCATAGCATCCCTGGATGAGTCGTCATCAGGATGACGCCGCAGTTCCCTCTCCAGTTCTGTTATCCTAGCCTCCTTATGCGTAGCTTGGGCAAGCGCTTCTTCCGTCTCCTTTTCCTGCCGAGTGTACCATCTCAGATACGCGATAAGGCGTAAACAAAGAGAACTCAACGCTGAAACTTTTACCTGTATACGGAGCATTCCTTCTGCCTCCGCAGCACGCTGCGTGGCGTGAGCAAGTTGCTCATGAAGCGAGTCAAGTTCTGAGGTGGGAATCCACAAGCTGGAAGAGGCACCACCTACTCCCATCGCTGGGGAGGCTGCGCCAATCTGGGCATGCTGCGACCATGTGAATTAGCAGCCAACATCTGGAATCTGGGGTTTTAACTAGGAACGTACTGTACACCTACCAAGGCGCTCGTAGCTCCGCGGGCATCGCCCAACTGTTGTTCCATCTCTGCCAAGCGAGTTCGTAAATTCGCTATCATGGCATCCCGGACATCCTGCAGCCTTATAAGTCAGCATTTTTACCAAAAAAAAACCAAGAAAAGGAGAAAGAAGAGAAGAGAAAAAGGGGAAACTTACCTCCACATGTCCCCGGGGTTGGAACCGTTCTGCGTACTTTGTCCTATATAGACGCAAGTAGTCCTCGCTGTCCCGCGCCTGTGATTCTACAATCGTGCCACCCCGTTGCCAGTCCTCATACTGTTCGGGGAATCGCACGCGCCAGTCAATGCAAGTCGCCGGTCCCCGCGTCTTTCTCCCGACACGAGGTGGCGCAGCTGAATCCACCCATTCTTGAGCCAGTCCTAAAGTCCTCATAACTAATCGTAGCCGAAGCGGCTCGATTTCATTCAGGCAGTGCATCCATAGTT